>WNGS01022658.1:0-10077 GCA_020271785.1 Procambarus virginalis
AAAAAATATTGAAGTAGGTGTCAGAATTATTCCAAAATGGTCAAAAACGATTATCAAACACAGTGTATACACATGTGCGCGCACACACACACACACAAAAGATACTGGAGTTAAGTGATATAATACAGCTGCAGACACCAGACATTATTGCACTCACGGAGACAAAACTTGAAGATGTGTTATTTAAATGAGGTCATATCCCAAGGGGCTACTCAATTTGGAGACGGGACAGAAAAATCAGGAAAGGCGGGTGGCGTTGCTGTGCTGGTGAAAGAACACCTGAAGGTGAACGAGAGATAATGACTGCCAATCCACAAGAAGTTGACATAATAGCACTAGAGATCTGCCATGAGGATGATAAACTAATGATCATAAATGCATATAGTCACCGCTAAGCAGCACATGGTCAAAGGAGGAGCTAGATAGGAAACGACAAGGTCTTATAACAATAATGAGAGAGATCATAGCGAGAGCGGATAGCGATAGTTCACGACTGTTGATAGTCGGTGACTTCAACTTGAAATCCGTAGACTGGGAAGCATATGAAGCTAAAACAGAAGATTTTTGGACCTGTAAATTTGTAGACCTCATCCTGGAAACAATCTTGTATCAACATGTTAAACAAGCTACGAGGATGAGGAAGGGGACGTTCCCTCCATGCTAGATTTGATATTTACCAGGAAGGAGGAAGAAATATTTGACATTCAGTACCTTCCTCCCTTGGGTAAAAGTGACCATGTCTTTTTGGGAATAAAGTATGCAATGCGTTATAATCTGGAAGAAAATATGACGGTCGATGCAATGTGAAAAACCTGACTTTAGGAGAGGACATTACGGTACACCTTAGAAACATTTTTAGTGAGTATAATTGGACAGACTTGTTGCTAGGCAAGGAAGTGAATGAGATGTATGTCAAGTTTTGTGAAATATATGATAAAGGCACAAAAAATTTATACCAAAACAGAGAAGCAGAACTAGGAAACAGGATTGGTTCAACAGAAAGTGCGAGAGGGCCAGAGACCAAAAGACACAAAAATGGAATCATACAGGAAGAGGCCAAACCACCAAACATACCAGCGATACAAAGTTGCGAGAAACAACTACACAGCAGTGAAGAGAGGTGCAGAAAGAAATTTTAAAAAAGGGATTGCAGACAAATGTAAAACAGAACCAGGTCTATTCTATAAAATCATAAACAAGAAATTGCAGGTAAAGGATAATATTCAGAGGTTGAAAATGGGAAATAGATTCACGGAAAATGAAAAGGAAATGTGTGAAACAATAAATGAAAAGGAAATGTGTGAAACAATAAATGAAAAGTTCCAAAGTGTGTTTGTTCAAAATGAAATCTTCACGAAACCAGATACAATAAGAATTCCAGAGAACAACATAGAGCACATAGAGGTGTCCAGAGACGAAGTGGAAAAAATGCTCAAGGAGCATTTAGGTAAAAAAATGGTATACTCAAGGAGCATTTAGGTAAAAAAATGCTCAAGGAGCTAAATAAGAACAAAGCAGTTGGTCCAGATGGAGTTTCACAATGGGTTCTGAGAGAATGTGCACCTGAGCTCAGCATTCCTCTGCAACTGATTTTTCAGGCATCCCTGTTTACAGGAGTTTTAGCTGATGTGTGGAAAAAGGCTAACATAGTTCCAACCTACAAAAGTGGAAGCAGGGAAGACCCCCTTAATTATAGACCGGTATCAATGACAAGTGTAATAGTCAAAATATTGGAAAAAAATAATTAAATCTAGATGGGTAGAACACCTGGAGAGAAATTATATAATATCAGACAGACAGTATGGTTTTCGATCTGGAAGATCCTGTGTATCGAATTTACTAAATCAAATAATCAAATAAATGGATTTAACCTATTTCACACAGATAGATATATTAGACGAGGAGGTGGAGTAGCCATATACGTTAGGGACAATTTGAAATGTAGTCTCAAAGAGGGAATCAAAACTGAGCCACACACAGAAACTATTTGGATAGAATTAAACGAAAAAACAAATAATATTATAATTGGAGTTATATATAGGCCACCAAATTTAGACAGAATGGAAGCAAAGCATCTATGGGATGAAATATCTAGGGCATCTAGATCTAACAGTATTTATGTCATGGGTGACTTTAATTTGAGTGGAATAAACTGGTTGAACAAAACAGGGAATAGTGAAGCAGAAGATTTTCTAGAATTAATTGACGATTGCTTTCTTACGCAACACATTAAGGAACCAACACGGGAAAATAATATTTTAGATTTAGTGTTAACTAACAGGGAAACACAAATTAATGACATCGAAATAGGGAGTGAGCTAGGGAACAGTGATCACAAAGAAATCAGATTGGCATAGAATGGAATAGACCTGTAGGAGAAAATTCTGTTAAAGTGCCAGATTTTCGAAAAGCTGATTTTAATAGCCTAAGAAATTGTTTGGGTCAAATTGATTGGAAAGTCTTGGGTATGGGGTGTGGGCCGGTCTTGGAGCGAGACATGAACCCAGCGATAGGTGATGTAAATGGGGATTTCGATGTAGATTCAATTTATAACGTATTTAAGAATATTCTAAACACAGCACAGGAACGTAGTATACCACACAAATTGAATAGATCGATTACTAATGACCCAAAGTGGATAACAAAGAATTTGAAGAATCTTATAGGTAAAAAGAGAGCTTGGTACAAGAGGATTAAAAATGGGGAGATCACTTTAGAACAGGAATTCGTACAACTAGTTAGAAATGTTAAAAAAGAGATAAGGAAAGCAAAAAGAAACTATGAAGTTCGTATAGCAGGGCAAGCAAAGACAAATCCTAAGGGTTTTTTTCAGTTATATCGAACTAAGACTAGGGAAAGGATAGGTCCATTAAAAACTGAGACAGGTCAAATAACAGATAGTGATGAAGAGATGAGTAGTATTTTTAATAAATATTTTGTATCAGTATTTACTAAAGAGGAACTTAACAATATGCCTTCAGCCCAACAAGTCTATGTGGGTGGGGACGAGGACAGGTTGACGAGTTTAGCAGTTACCAGGGAGGATGTTCTTAAACAAATAGTAAAACTCAAACCAAACAAATCCCCAGGGCCGGATGAAGTGTTTGCCAGAGTGCTGAAAGAATGCAAAGAGGAGCTTTGTGACCCACTGTCAATCATATTTAATAAATCAATAGAGTCAGATAGAATAAATCAATAAATCAATAGAGTCAATAGAGTAATAAAAGTCCTACAGAAGGAATAGAAAAACTGACTTCGGAAGCGTATCAAGTCTGTCTGAAACATGTTCCTTTGAGGAAAGCCAGAAAGAGATCCAACGTAGAAAGAGAACGCAGAAGACACTATAAACGCAGGAAAAGAATAACGGAACTGCTTATGCAGACACGAATTTCCCGTCAAAGAAGGAATAATTTAAATAGGGAGATTGAAGAAATCGAGCGGAAATTGAAACACTCATATGAAACTGAAGAAAGGCAGTTAGAACAGAAAGCAATTCAGGAAATAAAGAAAAATCCAAAATACTTCTTCACATATGCGAAATCAAAAGCAAAAACTACTGCCAGTATTGGACCTATTCGTACAAGTGAAGGTTCATACACGGAGGATGACAAAGAAATTAGTGAAATCCTAAAAAAGCAGTATGAGGACATGTTTAGCACTCCAATAAACAACATGAAAGTAGAAGATCCAGACAATTTCTTTATGCGTGATATCCAAACCCCTGTAAATATAACTGATATCAACACGAGCGCACTAAATTTTGAAAGAGAAATTGAAAACATGCCCATGCACTCGGCCCCAGGTCCAGACTCATGGAATTCAATATTTATAAAGAAATGCAAAGTGCCGGTAGCACAGGCACTCAGTATAGTGTGGAGGAAGAGCTTGGACACGGGAGAGATACCAGATGCACTTAAAGTGGCAGACATAGCCCCTCTACACAAGGGAGGGAGCAAAGCATTGGCAAAGAATTATAGACCAGTTGCACTGACATCGCACATAATAAAAGTATTTGAGAGAGTGATTAGGAGTCAGGTCACCAATTTCATGGAGACCAATGACCTTCACAACCCAGGCCAACATGGATTTCGAGCGGGAAGATCGTGCCTCTCACAGCTACTTGAGCACTACGATAAAGTCACTGAGGCATTAGAAGAAAAACAGAATGCTGATGTGATATACACGGACTTCGCAAAGGCTTTCGATAAATGTGACCATGGCGTGATAGCACACAAAATGAAGTCAATGGGAATAACCGGTAAAGTAGGACGCTGGATACTCAGTTTTCTGTCAAACAGGACTCAGCGAGTAACGGTCAACCATATAAAATCTAGTCCAAGTGCAGTTAAAAGCTCTGTACCTCAGGGTACAGTCCTTGCACCGCTGCTTTTCCTTATTCTCATATCAGATATAGACAAAAATACAAGTCACAGCTTCGTATCATCCTTTGCAGATGACACAAAAATCAGTATGAAAATTACCTCGGCTGAAGACATTGAAAAACTTCAAGCTGATATTAATAAAGTTTTCGACTGGGCATCAGAAAATAACATGATGTTTAACAGTGATAAATTCCAGGTACTCAGGTACGGTAAAAATGAGGACCTTAAACATAATACAGAGTACAAAACACAATCAAATGTGCCCATAGTAGGAAAACAGCATGTAAAGGATTTGGGAATAATGATGTCTGACGACCTAACGTTTAGGGAGCATAACCAAGCAAATATTGCGACAGCCAGAAAAATGATAGGATGGATTACGAGAACTTTCAAATCCAGGGATCACATCACAATGCTTGTACTCTTCAAGTCACTTGTGCTGTCCCGTCTTGAGTACTGTTCAGTACTCACTTCCCCCTTCAGAGCAGGAGAGATTGCTGAAATAGAGGGAATACAGAGAACATATACAGCACGTATAGACGCGATAAAGCACCTAAATTATTGGGATCGTCTCAAAGCTCTCCAAATGTACTCACTAGAAAGAAGACGAGAGAGATATCAAATAATATACACCTGGAAGATACTGGAGGGCCAGGTCCCAAATCTACACAGTAAAATAACAACGTACTGGAGTGAACGATATGGAAGAAAATGCAGAATAGAACCAGTGAAGAGCAGGGGTGCCATAGGCACAATCAGAGAACACTGTATAAACATCAGAGGTCCGCGGTTGTTCAACGTCCTCCCAGCAAGCATAAGAAATATTGCCGGAACAACCGTGGACATCTTCAAGAGGAAACTAGATTTATTCCTCCAAGGAGTTCCGGACCAGCCGGGCTGTGGTGGGTATGTGGGCCTGCGGGCCGCTCCAAGCAACAGCCTAGTGGACCAAACTCTCACAAGTCAAGCCTGGCCTCGGGCCGGGCTTGGGGAGTAGAAGAACTCCCAAAACCCCATCAACCAGGTATCAACCAGGTATCAGGCAGAGTGCCCGAGTTTTGGAAAGTTGCTAATGTGATACCAGTTTTTAAGAAAGGAGATAGATCACTTGCGTTTAACTATCGACCAATTAGCCTAACGTCTATTGTGGGAAAGTTACTCGAATCTATAATAGCAAATAAAATTCGTCTTCATCTTGAAAAACATAAATTAATAATTGAGTCGCAACATGGTTTTATAAAGGGCCGTTCATGTTTAACAAATTTGTTATCTTTTTATTCTAGCATAGTTGAGGCAGTTGATAGTGGTAAGGATTGTGATGTTGTGTACCTTGACTTTAGCAAAGCTTTCGATACAGTGCCACATGAAAGACTGATTAAAAGATAGAGGCTCATGGTATTGGGGGTGCTATATTAAGCTGGATTAGGGCATGGCTATACCAAAGGAAACAGAGAGTTAGTATAAATGGAGTCAAGTCAGAGTGGGAAAATGTTGTAAGTGGAGTGCCTCAAGGCTCTGTCTTGGGACCTCTGTTGTTTATAATATATATAAATGATTTAGATTCAGGTTTGAGTAGCAACATTTGCAAATTTGCCGATGATACGAAAATCGGTAGGGAAATTAATTCGGAGGAGGACTCACTATCACTTCAAGTTGATCTGGATAGGGTTTTGAAATGGTCAAAGGACTGGCAGATGCAGTTTAATGCTGATAAATGTAAAGTTCTGAGGCTAGGTAATGATGATAGAGTTACAAGAAACGAGCTAGATGGTGTTGAGATTGCGAATTCGGATTGCGAAAGGGATCTGGGAGTTATAATTAGTAAGAATTTAAAACAAAAGGATCAATGCATAAATGTTCGTAATAAGGCAAATAGGACACTCGGATTTATTAATCGCAGCGTAAGTAACAAGACNTTTAGAGAAGGAGATAGATCACTTGCGTCTAACTATCGACCAATTAGCTTAACGTCTATTGTGGGAAAGTTACTCGAATCTATAATAGCAAATAAAATTCGTCTTCATCTTGAAAAACATAAATTAATAATTGAGTCGCAACATGGTTTTATAAAGGGCCGTTCATGTTTAACAAATTTGTTATCTTTTTATTCTAGCATAGTTGAGGCAGTTGATAGTGGTAAGGATTGTGATGTTGTGTACCTTGACTTTAGCAAAGCTTTCGATACAGTGCCACATGAAAGACTGATTAAAAAGATAGAGGCTCATGGTATTGGGGGTGCTATATTAAGCTGGATTAGGGCATGGCTATACCAAAGGAAACAGAGAGTTAGTATAAATGGAGTCAAGTCAGAGTGGGAAAATGTTGTAAGTGGAGTGCCTCAAGGCTCTGTCTTGGGACCTCTGTTGTTTATAATATATATAAATGATTTAGATTCAGGTTTGAGTAGCAACATTTGCAAATTTGCCGATGATACGAAAATCGGTAGGGAAATTAATTCGGAGGAGGACTCACTATCACTTCAAGTTGATCTAGATAGGGTTTTGAAATGGTCAAAGGACTGGCAGATGCAGTTTAATGCTGATAAATGTAAAGTTCTGAAGCTAGGTAATGATGATAGAGTTACAAGATACGAGCTAGATGGTGTTGAGATTGCGAAGTCGGATTGCGAAAGGGATCTGGGAGTTATAATTAGTAAGAATTTAAAACAAAAGGATCAATGCATAAATGTTCGTAATAAGGCAAATAGGACACTCGGATTTATTAATCGCAGCGTAAGTAACAAGACACCTGGTGTGATTCTCAAGCTATATCTTGCTCTGGTTAGGCCCCATTTAGATTATGCAGTTCAGTTTTGGTCGCCATATTATAGAATGGATATAAATTCACTTGAACGTGTCCAGCGTAGGATGACTAAGTTAATTCCCCAAATTAGAAATCTTTCATATGAAGAAAGATTAACAAAGCTTAATTTGCATTCACTGGAAAGGCGAAGAGTTAGGGGTGACATGATAGAGGTTTACAAGTGGATGAATGGACATAACAAAGGGGATATTAATAGGGTATTGAAAGTATCAACACAGGACAGAACGCGAAACAATGGGTATAAATTGGATAAGTTTAGATTTAGGAAAGACTTGGGTAAATACTGGTTCAGTAACAGGGTTGTTGATTTGTGGAACCAATTGCCGCGTAACATTGTGGAGGTGGGGTCCCTCGATTGTTTCAAGCATGGGTTGGACATGTATATGAGTGGGATTGGGTGGTTATAAATAGGAGCTGCCTCGTATGGGCCAATAGGCCTTCTGCAGCTGCCTTTCTTCTTATGTTCTTATGTTCTTATGGAGTCAAGTCAGAGTGGGAAAATGTTGTAAGTGGAGTGCCTCAAGGCTCTGTCTTGGGACCTCTGTTGTTTATAATATATATAAATGATTTAGATTCAGGTTTGAGTAGCAACATTTGCAAATTTGCCGATGATACGAAAATCAGTAGGGAAATTAATTCGGAGGAGGACTCACTATCACTTCAAGTTGATCTGGATAGGGTTTTGAAATGGTCAAAGGACTGGCAGATGCAGTTTAATGCTGATAAATGTAAAGTTCTGAGGCTAGGTAATGATGATAGAGTTACAAGATACGAGCTAGATGGTGTTGAGATTGCGAAGTCGGATTGCGAAAGGGATCTGGGAGTTATAATTTGTAAGAATTTAAAACAAAAGGATCAATGCATAAATGTTCGTAATAAGGCAAATAGGACACTCGGATTTATTAATCGCAGCGTAAGTAACAAGACACCTGGTGTGGTTCTCAAGCTATATCTTGCTCTGGTTAGGCCCCATTTAGATTATGCAGTTCAGTTTTGGTCGCCATATTATAGAATGGATATAAATTCACTTGAACGTGTCCAGCGTAGGATGACTAAGTTAATTCCCCAAATTAGAAATCTTTCATATGAAGAAAGATTAACAAAGCTTAATTTGCATTCACTGGAAAGGCGAAGAGTTAGGGGTGACATGATAGAGGTTTACAAGTGGATGAATGGACATAACAAAGGGGATATTAATAGGGTATTGAAAGTATCAACACAGGACAGAACGCGAAACAATGGGTATAAATTGGATAAGTTTAGATTTAGGAAAGACTTGGGTAAATACTGGTTCAGTAACAGGGTTGTTGATTTGTGGAACCAATTGCCGCGTAACATTGTGGAGGTGGGGTCCCTCGATTGTTTCAAGCATGGGTTGGACATTATATGAGTGGGATTGGGTGGTTATAAATAGGAGCTGCATCGTATGGGCCAATAGGCCTTCTGCAGTTGCCTTTGTTCTTATGTTCTTATGTCTAATATATCTATCAGTGTGAAATAGTTTAAATCCATTTATTTGATATTCGGCTAATAGTTCTCTATTATCAACATTCATCCACGTTTCGGTAAGTGCAATAATATCTATTTTTCTGTGCAGACAAGAGCATTTAATTCGTTAATTTTATTTCTTAGACTTCTACTGTTTGTGTAATATACCCTAAGTGAATTGTTATTTTGAGGCCCTTCTCTTTCCCTGATCATTTTGCCAATTCCTTTCTCCCGCAAACACATACTTTTATTATATCCTTCCTCCAAATCAATTCCCTTACCTCTATCTACTAACAGTTTAAACCCAAACAAACACCTCTAACCACTTCTTCCAACGAGTTTGCAACAGCAACAACCCCAGCTCTCGATAGATGCACCCCATCCCGAGCATACATTTCATTTCTTCCATAGAAGTGTTCCCAGTTGTCTATATAAGATATTGCATTAGATTTGCAATATCTTTCCAGCCTGCAATTGACACCAAGTGCCCTCGACATCCATTCATTTCCCACTCCCTTTCTTGGAAGAATGCCACATATGATCGGGATTCCTCCCTTGCTCCTAACTAATTCTATTGCTGTCTTGAATTTCAGTATTAGTTCCTCACTAATATATAGAAAATATAAAAACTGAAACCACGTACAAAACTCAGGCAAATCATAACATAGAACGAAAAGGCAATGTAAAGGATCTGGGTGTACTCATGTCGGAAGACCTTACCTTTAAAGAACACAATAAAGTAGCCGTCACAACTGCAAGAAAAATGACAGGTTGGATAACAAGAACTTTTCACACTATACCGATGATGACACTTTTCAAAACGCTTGTGCTCTCTAGAGTGGAGTACTGCTGCACAATGACAGCCCCTTTCACTGCGGGTGAAATTGCTGACCTGGAAAGCGTGCAGAGATCCATTACTGCTAGAATCCACTCGGTAAAACATCTAAACTATGGGACCGACTAAAGAGCCTAAATCTGTATCCCTTGAGCGCAGGCGGGAGAGATACATAATAATTTACACGTGGTAAAATATATAGAGGGGCTGGTCCAAACCTGCACACAGAAATAACATCACATGAGACAGAAGACATGGCAGGATGTGCAGAATACCCCCGTTGAAAAGCAGAGGTGCAACTGGTACTCTGAGAGAGAACTCTATCAACATCAGGGCCCAAACTGTTCAACACGCTCCGCTACACTAAGGGACATAACTGGCAAACCCCTCACAGTGTTCAAGAGAGAACTGGATAAGCACCTCCAAAGGATACCTGATCAACCAGGCTGTGACTCATACGTCAGGCTGCGAGCACGCCGCGTCCAACAGCCTGGTTGATCAGTCCAGCAACCAGGAGGCCTGGTCGATGACCGGGCCGCGGGGACGAAG
>WNGS01022663.1:0-5000 GCA_020271785.1 Procambarus virginalis
GTTAAGGATGGTTAAGTTGAACTGATGTAGAGAAAATTCCCATTATTATCTTATTTTCCATTAACCCCCTGCCCCAGGTAATAAAGGTTAAGTTGAGGATGGTTGTATTGATGTGAAAAAATGCTACGAATATGATGCAATATTGAACCAAGATCCGTGTATCAGAGGTTAGGTCCAGGACGGTTGGGTTGATGCACAAACATCACGTTCCTCCCATATTTACGATAAATTTGAAGCTAGATAAAGGGAGGTTAGGTCCAGGACGGTTGGGTTGATGTGTAAAAACAAAAACACCTACCCTACAATATAGCTACAATATCGAACACAATTCCAAGTTTTAAAGAAGAGGGGTTGTTAGGTCCATATCCAAAACATCACTTTTCTATGAATATGGTTACAATGTTCAACAAAGAACCTGGTAGGTTAGGCACAGTGCGGATAGGTTCATATCCAAAACTTCAGTTTTCGAAGAAAATAGATAGAATATTCAACAAAGCTCCAAGACTCTTGCAGGTTAGGCACGGGCATTTAGGATCATATCCAAAAAACATCACTTCTCTGAGTATATGTCGTATCAGAGGTCAGGTCCAGGTTTAGATTGAATGTGTGAAAATGTGGGTAAAATGGGTTTTTGCTGTGCTATGATACACAACATTTAGGCATATTTGGTGGAAATGGTCTCCAGTTTGGTGGCGATAGCTTAAATTTCCCCAACTTTAATCAAATCGGCTAGGTCAGGGTTAGGTAAGGCTATGTAGGGTAGGTTGGAATATGTGAAAACTTAGCTAAAATGGTCTTTGGCTGAGATATGTAACAAAAATATTTTTGGGTATATTTGGTAGAAATTGTCTTAAATTAGGTTGAATTTAGGTGAGTAAGCATAAATTTCACGAACTTTAATCAAATCTAGCTTAGGATATGCTAGGTTAGGTTAGGTAAGGTTGTGTAGGGTAAGATGGAATAGGTGAAAACTGGGGTGAAATGAACTTTGGCTATGCTAAGATACAAAACATTTGGGTATATTCGGTGGAAATTGGCTTAAATTAGGTTGAATTTAGGTGGGAAAGGCATAAATTTTGCCAACTTTAATCAAATCTAACTTTGGATATGCCAGGTGAGGCTGGGTAGGGTTGTCTAGGGCAGGTTGGAATAGGTGAAAAACATAGCTAAAATAAGCTTTGACCGTACTATTTTACAAAACATTTTTGAGTATATTTGGTGGAAATTGTCTTAAATTAGGTCAAATTTATGTGGGATAACTTCAATTTCGCCGACTTTAACCAAATCTAGGTTTGGATATGCTAGGTTAGGTTAGGTAAGGTTATGTAGAATAGAATGGAATATGAGAAAATGTAGGTAAAAATTGGCTTTGGCGTTGCTATGATACACAACATTTGGAAATATTGGTGGGATTTGTCTTAAATTAGGTCTAATTTTAGGTGGCATAGCTTAAATTTCGCCAACTTTAACCAAATCCAGGTTTGGATATGCTAGGTTAGGTTAGGTGAGGTTGTGTAGGGTAGGATGGAAATAGGATAAAAAATGGGCTTTGGCAGTGCTATGATACACAGCATTTGGGTATATTTGATGGACATTGTCTTAAATTAGGTCAAATTTAGGTGGGATAGCTTATATTTCATCAACTTTAACCAAATCTAGGTTTGGATATGCTAGGTTAGGTTAGGTAAGGTTGCATAGGGTAGGATGGAATAGGAAAAAATGTAGGTAAAAATGGGCTTTGGCAGTGCTGTGATGCAAAACATTTGGGTATATTTGATGGAAATTGCCATAAATTAGCTCGAATTTGAGTGGCATAGCTTAAATTTCACCAACTTGAACTAAATCTAGGTTTGGATATGTTAGGTTAGGTGAGGTGGTGTAAGGGTAGGATAGAATGGGAGAAAATGTGGGTAAAAATGGGCTTTGGCTGTGCTATGATACACATCATATGGGTATATTTGGTGGAAATTGCCGTAAATTAGGTCGAATTTAAGTGGCATAGCTTAAATTTCACCAACTCGAACTAAATCTAGGGTTGAATATGCTAGGTTAGGTTAGGTGAGGTCGTGTAGGGAGCGGCATATATATTATCTTAGGGGTAGTGAACTAGCATGTTTATGAAATAGTGTAAATTTTCCTATTTGGGGTTTGAGCTATATGGCCAACTCATGTAATGTTTGGAAAGAGGTGAGATAGGCTTGTATGTGAGGATATGGGATGCTCATATTTAGTTAATTCAGCTTTTGATAGGTTGAATTTAGTCAAATTTGTGTAGTATAAGTATATTTTTCATAGATTTAGATGAATTTAGGTTTTAATAGGATGCACTTTGATAAGATATAGCAAATTTGCTTAAATTTATTATAGAAAATACTGACTTCACCTAACCCCACCTGCCCTAACATATCCAAGGCTAGAACAAATAACTCTGTTAGATGGTTTGCATAAATAAAGATGGGTGGCCTGATTGGAGAGGATGTAACAAGGAAGGTATAAGTAAGACATTAAAAACAATGGACATATGTTAGATGAATAATTTAGCACTAATAATGTTGAAATATTAATGGAAAATGAATGTTTTATATTGAGCTCATAGGAAGTCATATGTACCATTTTTATATGTGAAATTCTGACTATTGGGGAGTTGGTTGAACTTAGCATATTATTAAAATTAATGTCCTAAATATACCTAGAAAAATATCATGCAAACTGTGTATTGTTTGACCTAGTTGGTTGTGTTTGTATTTGTACATATATAGCACAGTTAATATACTTGTATATTAATTGTGCAGATTATGCATTTTGCATAAGTTGTATGATTATTGCAATTATGTATTGATTATATTTATATAAATTGTGTATTGTTTTGTGCAAGTTGTATGTATTAATTGCATATGTTTTTTTGTATGTGTATTTTGGGAAATTGTGTAGTTGTGTATTTAATGAATATGTGCTAGTTATGTATTGTTCATATTTTGGTAAGTTGTGTATTGATTATATTTTTCAGCAAGTTGTGTAAATGTCGCAATTGTATTTGTGTAAATCGTGTATTTATGCTAGTCGCGTATTTTCATATTTGGGGTAGATATGTATTGTACGTATTTGTGCTAGATATGTATTTGTGCAAGTTGTGTAATAATTATGAAAGATGTGTAATATTTGTGAAAGTTGTGTATTAATTGCGCATGTTGTGTAATTGCATATGGACGAATTGTTTACTTACGCCTTTGTGTATTGATTGCCATTGTGCAAGTTGAGTAATTATATAGCAAGTTTTCTTGTATTAATTGTGCAAAGATGTAAAATAATTACACAAATTGTGTAATAATTGTCCATGTTTTGTAATAATTTTTGTGCTAATAGTGCATTTATGCAAGTTGTGTTTTTTAATTTGGTGAAGTGGGGCTGGTGTAACTGTTTTTGTGTGCAAATTGTGTATTTTGTGTAAGCTCTGTAATCTGAAAAAAATAGATCTTCATGGTGTAAGTGTATTTTGGTTTATGAGACAATGTGTGGGTATTTTGCGAAAATTATGTTTGTGAAATTCTGTAATTTTAGTGAAAGTGCATTTTTGATTGTCTAAATGCATAAGCATTTTTGATATATTTGTGCAAATACCATACTTCGTGTAAATGTCACACTCTGAGCGTACATTCAATATTGTGTAAATGGTATATTTTTGTGTGCAACTGACATATTTTGTATGTAAATGACATATTTTTGTCTATAAATGACATTTTTGTGTGATGGTATATTTTGAGTGTAAATAATATATTTTGTGTATAAATGGCATATTTGGTGTGTAAATGGTGTATTTTCTTTGTATGGCATAAAATGCATCTGATTAATGGGGAAATGGTGGCAAAAAACTAGGCTATTCTCTATGAATGTATAGGTTGTGGAGTATGTGTAGGTATGTATGCTTGTATTTGCGAGTGTTGGTTTAGAAACAAGTTACCTGATTTGCGTAGCAAGACTAGGATTTTTTGAGGTGTAGAAATGATTAGCCTATGAATATAGTGGTTAGCATCCAGCTGAGTTGCTAGATGGATGAATTGAGCTGCGACATTTGGATTGCTATTTGATGGATGTGAGGACAGTTGACGAGCCTATGAACACAGCTACTAATCCGCTGTGCTGCTAGATGTGTGGTAACTACTTGTGGATTATAGTACGATATCTAGCTATAGGGTTTCATAATTGCTGTTGTGTATACAACTAGAATGAGTGCTATTTATTAAAACTATTATTGTAAACTATTACTTTAAGTGAGATCCCTTGGTTGTTTTAAGCATAATGTGGACATGAATATGAATGAGATTGGGTGAAAATATATAGAAGCTGCCTCGTATGGGCCAATAGGACTTCTGCAGTTGCCTTTATTCTAATGTTCATCTTACCTGCTATGCTGCCAGATGTACGATTCTGCTTAAAATGCAGTACGACATTTGGGTTGCTGTTATACTTTTGCACTTATTTCCGAATAATAATTACAGTTGTGGATGATTAAAATGTATATTCTTAAACTTCTGATTAGGTTAGGTGGGGATGGATAGTCTAGCCATTTTTGAATAATAACATCAAATTCACATGCCAGTAGGACGCTAAAGGCCGCATTGGTCATCTGGTGACGTCACACATAGTTGAAAAGTCAGGTGCTGTGATACCTTGACACTTATATGCTAATGGCCAGCAATACCTTATCCCTATACCTGAGGTCGCTTTTCGTGATGTCGCCAAACATCAACAACTGGTCTGTAGAATGCATTTGTTTGTTATAAATAATAAGTTAGGTTAGGTTAGGTTATGTTAGAATGGTTTAATAGGGTTTATGAATAACAGAAAAATAGGAACACTGAGCGAAAATACGAGCTATTGTAGCTGAATATCGACTCTGGTGAAGCACAGAGTATAGGTGAGGTATTGGGAGTGATTAAGAGTTCACACTTATGTGTGAACCTCCTGGGATCCGCATTTAGCGCATTAGGGATTATGACGTC
>WNGS01022663.1:10000-13920 GCA_020271785.1 Procambarus virginalis
CCAAATGTGGGGTCACTTGGCCCTCGTTAGAGTCTTTGATGAATACGATACCTTTGGTGTCCCTCGCCTCGGGTCCTCTTGTTTTCGTACGATCATCATTAACTACAGGTCGTCCAGAATTATCCTGAGCGTTATTTGGCGCCTTTGGAAAACCCGGAAACAGAAAGTGTTGACTCTTGCCTCGTAAGATAAACATAAGATAAGGACTTATTAGGACAGGTCCTACCTTAACCTTCACAACCTTAGTGTTTGATGGTTGTGATTTAAACATTTAAAGATTCTCGTTACTTGAAGTTGAATTTCACCTACTTGATTATTTCGTGAACTTCAACTTAATTTTTCAAGCTTTTAAATATGTTTCTCCTCATAAATGTCTCTCTGAAATCCACCACTAAGTCTTCTATTAAATGTATCTCAGCCTCTTTATTATTTTCTGAACTTCAAGTTTATCTTTTAAGTTTTTGAGTGTTTCTTATCCTGGTTGTTTCAAACACACGAACATTATTTTGGGGGTTTATGAGGAAGTCGCTTAATTAAGTTGTGTTCCAATTAGCCCGAACGTTGTTTACAGCAGTAGGAAGGGGGAAGTGGACCAAAACAGCGTGGTCACTGTAACTCATTCCAGGTGAACGGTGTGAGCACATGTTCACTCCCCTGGTGCCAGGTGGTGGCACTGTTCACTTCCCTGGCGCCAGGTAAACCAGGTGATTGCTTTCATCACACTCTGTCTCCTGGTACAGGTATACAAGTGAGAGTAACACAGCATCAGTGTGACTAAACACACCTCAAGTCACAGCTGAACACAGCATCCCCAACAACATCAGTGTGACTGAACACACTTCCAGTAATCCTAGTTACAGTTTCATTTTCAGCTCAAGTCTGTAACCAGGATATCAGCGTCAGATCAAACTACATAAAAAGCGTATTAAACGCCCCGCATGTCATGTTCAGCGTATTTACAACTTTATGTCACCGGCCACAGTCGGAATCCCAGGAATGAGGTTTACTCATGAGTGATTGACGCCGCGGGCGTCACGTTCTGCGTAAAATGTGCGTAATGGGACAGAGTTGAATATTTATTAGTGCGTAAATATAATCGGACAGGGATTTTGTAGCAATTAATTCCTCGGATCTAAATTTAAATGATTTGAATGAGAGTATATTTGTGTCTGTATCCTTATGTGTGTGTGTGTCTGTAGATCTCTGTTCGTCCGTGTTTGTGTGTATGTTTTGCCTGTGTCTGTGTGTGTTAGAGTGTGTGTGCGCGTGTTAGTACTTGCAGGTATATATATATATATATATATATATATATATATATATATATAGATATATATATAGATATATATATATATATATATAGATATATATATATCTATATATATATATATATATATATATATATATATATATATATATATTTATATATATTTATATATATTATATATATATATATAATATATATATCTATATATATATATATATATATATATATATATATATATATATATATATATATATAAGCATTGGCCGATAACAACCCAAATGATGCAGTTGTTTCAACATAAAGAAAAAAGAAATCATACACTGAAACAGACTTGTACACACGAAACAAGAATTTGCGAGAGCGGAAGAAAATGTCTGAAATAAGGAGGGGGTTGTAGGAGGTCTCAAACTTTACTGGCCATAAACCACTGGTCGCTCCAGTCTGGTCTTCATGGCGCTCATAACATGTTGACAACCTCGCCTCCCAACTGCCACTAATTCTGTAACCGTAAATTCCTTTAAACAGATGGATATATGAGTTATTACTGCTAAGCTGAAAAATATATATATATAATATATTTATATTGTCAGACAATCTCCTGATAATTGAAGATTGTCAGGAGTCGAACTTGGCTTCTGAGTGATTGTGTATGACAATTATACAGAAGTTGACTATCAATGATGGACGTAGTGATAAGATTTACGTAAAAAAACTTGCCGTTTTGGACGATCGCAGTTTTGCCTTCAGCATAGTAGCTGAAAAGTGGAATTGAAAGTTATGCGCTATGTTTAATTTTGCTTAAAAATATATGGATTTCATTGCTCATTCGAAGGTAATTAACAATGTGGAAACGTTACCAAATAAAATACGTTACATTTAATCCTAAAATTGATTATATATAGTTATCATACATATTTAAGTTCCTCATAAAATTTCCTAATTTTTGCAAGTTTGGTTATAATTTATTGAGTGAATTATTGGCCCGAGTTAAAGCATATGCTGAAAATTTATCTCTCACTCTGGGTAATAAAGTTTAATTGATTACCAACCCACACGTGAGATTTAAATGGAAACTCGTATAATTCATGGGTGCTCCGACTCTTAATGTTATAGGATAACATATGTTAAAATTTTGTTTCTCTCAAGAATTCCCATAATTTAGTTGACTCCAAATATGCTGACTGCATTCCTAATAAATATATTGAAGTTAAAGCTGGTGGACACTCTTGCAACTTGTTATTTACTTATAAATGAGTAGCTGTTTTCCTCACTGTGATAATACCATGAAGCTATTGTTACTCTTGGCTACACTTGGTGAACATTAACCCTATGATGAACATTCACAATAATGTAATACAAATATTGAAACACTTATATTTGCAACAATATAATATTCGCCAAAATAAGAAGAGACAAGTTGTGGGTAAAGTTTTACTTCTTTGGACAAAATCAAATGATAAAGTGATTCGCTGGTTTAGTGCTTATGGGATTATGATTCACAGGATTAGAGACACATAATGGGTTCAGGAACAGACTCTGTACGCTGCCTCGTAATGTTCTGGTCTCCTTTGTAAGCGACTTTATCCTCCTTGGCTCCTGTGTGAGACACTAAGAGTGTTACTGAGGTCGATAAGGCGGACTTACTCCGTAAAAACCTCTCGTAGAGGTTAGTAAAACCCCACAACTATAAGCTTTTGAGATACTTTATAACCTACGTACACTTTGCAGCTTGATCCCCTGATGCCGGTATATGGAGGTACTAGGACAAAGGCAAGGTCCCCCAGTCGCCGGTGTATAAAGGTGCTAGGACAAAGGCCTTTTTCCCAGTCCCAGATACTTGGGGGTGCTTGGACAATATAACTACTGCTACATCTGGTGCTACTTTTATTACTGTTGCTACACTGCTATTGCTACGTCTCCTGCTAATACAAGCAGTTCATCCAGTATAACTGCAACTGATAAACAGTAGAACTACATCAATATATTACGCAACAAAAACGTCTACGTCATTAGTTCATAACCCAACATAACCACAAATATTATTGTTGATACAAAACTGACTTATTACATAGTATTATGTAATAAGTTACATAGTAATATGTAATAATAAAGTAATACATAGTATGTAATATATAATATACGCAATATTTAATAAAAAAGAACGGTTAAGGTGCCCACACCATAGTTTCTCAGCTTTTATTCGTCTTCACTCATTCGATTCTTCTCTCTTCCCTGGCTCACCTCCTCTATACTCTGGACACCCTGGAGATCACCCTGGAGATCCTGGACACCCTAAACAACCCCCTAACACACTGAAGACCCTAATCACACCGAGATAAACCTTCGATTATCCACCCTTACCTCCAAGGAACAATGTTTACAGAAATCTTCCCTTTAATTTCCCTTCTGGCTCCTGTTTCAGATTACTCTTCCGTCTCATTTTCTGTGAGTAATAAAAAACACCTTTTTTACCTCTTAAATCTCTGTTTCATTCTTAAATATTGTATGAATGATGCTCATTTTATTTTCGATTTTTTTCCCCTGTCAGCGCGAAGAATAATGAACGTTTGCATTTATTTTTGGATAAAAATGGAGTACAGTCTTTTATTAAAGTTTAAAATATTCGGCCTTTTCTTTATATTTGTAGTGTGGGTGT
>WNGS01022667.1:0-15259 GCA_020271785.1 Procambarus virginalis
AATAAACTATGAAAGTGTTTAAAACTCTCCCTGCAAGATGACCAGTGGGACCAAGCAACGCTCCCAGTTAGAATCGGGGGTATAGGTATTCGCAAGGCGACACAGTTAGCATGCCGGCATTCTTATCCTCGACCAGTGCTACAAGTGAATTAGTGAAGGAATACTACCAGAATACCTAAGGACCTCCATTGGGATTCGTGACCCAAATTTGTGGAAGGAGCTGGTCGGTGGACACACTCGCAATTCACACACCGCGACCAACTTGTCCAAACGACGGTAAACAGGCCAAATGGGATAGCCCTATAGTGGAGAACATCGCCAAAGCATTGCTGGACGTAGCTTCTCAGAAGGACAGAGCGTGTCTTAGCTGTGCAAGCCCCCATGCTGGGGACTGTTGGCAGTCCCTAATTCCGGCCTTGGGCACCGCCTGGATCATCGGGCCCTAAGTATTGGTGTTGCTCTGCGCCCTTGCCGCCCCTATCTCCACCGAGCACCGGTGTATTTGCGGCCAGGCACGGGCAGACCAATACGGCAGCCATGGTCTCATCTGTCGTAAGACACAGGGAAAGATGCCAGACACGAGGCAGTCAATGACATCATCAAGAGAAGTTTGGCTACAGGGGGTCCAGCACAAAGGGAACCCAGCTGTGCAGACCTGACAACAGCCAAAAACGCCCAGATGGAGTCACCCTGCAGCCATGGAGGGAAGGTAAACAGGTCGTATGGGATTAACCTGTGCATTACATTGGCTGATACCTATTACGTTACAGCTCAGGGAGGGAGGTGGGGCAGCCACCTTCAGGGAGACCCAGAAAATCACAAGTACAGAGACCTAGAACGTTGTTACAGGTTCGTGCCGATAGGCTCAGAGACTCTGGGCGCCTGGGGTAAATGTGCACTCAAGTTTTTAAAGGAGGTTGGTGAGGAAATCATTGGGAAAACTAGAGACCCACGAGCAGCCAGTTTCCTTTCCAGCGCCTCAGTGTCGCAGTGCAGAGGGGAAATGCGTGCTGTATCCTGGGTACGCACCCAACCTCCGAGGAGCTGGACGAGGTCTTCGAACGCTGATTGTTTAATTGTTATATATTTGTGTGTGTGTGTGTGTGTCTCTGTAACTGTAGCATTGCAATAAAATAAAACAAAAACATACAAAAAAATAATAGGGGTGGTAGGAGAAGAAAGAATTAAGTATTCATGAGAATCCACAAGATCTTCTCTGAATCTTTGTTTTCTCTTCGAGGATGTGGGTCCTGCAATTGCACCAGAGGTGGTACCCTAATAAATATATAGATATATATTATATATTACGATATATTATATATATATAATATTATATTATAATAATATAATATAATATTATATAATTAGTATATTTTGGTAGCTAGTTCTTTCTGTAGACATATGTTTAAATATGACCGAAAAAGTAAGATTAATAATTCTAACACGAATTTTCTCAATTTTCCTTATGTTTGTTTTTACTGATGACGGTAAATTAAAAAATCAATTCTCCAAAATTCATTCTTATTTCTAGTCTGACGCGACACTTGAGCGCGTTTCGTAAAACTTATTACATTTTCAAAGACTTTAGTTACACACACACAGAACAACTATAACTGAACAGAGTTTAAATACCTGCATTTGGGTGAGGTGACATGTTACAATGGTTTGGGGTGAGGTGAGAACAAACACAGAACACGAAACAATGGGTATAGGGAAGAATAGATCTGTAACTGCAGAAGGCCTATTGGCCCGTATTTCTTGATGTTTCTATATTGGAGCGGAGTCTTGAAGTGGGTAGAATATAGTAGTGCGTTAATTGGCTGTTGATTGCTGGTGTTGACTTCTTGATGTGTAGTGCCTCGCAGATGTCAAGCCGCCTGTTGTCGCTGTATCTATCAATGATTTCTGTGTTGTTTGTTAAGATTTCTCTGGTGATGGTTTGGTTGTGGGAAGAGATTATATGTTCCTTGATAGAGCCCTGTTGCTTATGCATCGTTAATCGCCTGGAAAGAGATGTTGTTGTCTTGCCTATATATTGAGTTCTTTGGGGCTTACAGTCCCCAAGTGGGCATTTGAAGGCATAGACGACATTGGTCTCTTTCAAAGCGTTCTGCTTTGTGTCTGGAGAGTTTCTCATGAGTAGGTTGGCAGTTTTCTTGGTTTTATAGTAAATCGTCAATTGTATCTTCTGATTTTTGTCTGTAGGGATAACGTTTCTATTAACAATATCTTTCAGGACCCTTTCCTCCGTTTTATGAGCTGTGGAGAAGAAGTTCCTGTAAAATAGTCTAATAGGGGGTATAGGTGTTGTGTTAGTTGTATCTTCAGAGGTTGCATGGCGTTTCACTTTCCTTCTTATGATGTCTTCAATGAAACCATTGGAGAAGCCGTTGTTGACTAGGACCTGCCTTACTCTACAGAGTTCTTCGTCGACTTGCTTCCATTCTGAGCTGTGGCTGAGAGCACGGTCGACATAAGCGTTAACAACACTCCTCTTGTACCTATCTGGGCAGTCACTGTTGGCATTTAGGCACATTCCTATGTTTGTTTCCTTAGTGTAGACTGTAGTGTGGAAACCTCCGCTCCTTTCCATGACTGTTACATCTAGAAAGGGCAGCTTCCCATCCTTCTCCATCTCGTAAGTGAAACGTAACACAGAATTCTGCTCAAACGCTTCTTTCAGCTCCTGCAGATGTCTGACATCAGGTACCTGTGTAAAAATGTCGTCAACATACCTGCAGTATATGGCCGGTTTCAAGTTCAAGTCGACTAAGACTTTTTCCTCAATAGTACCCATGTAGAAGTTTGCAAACAGGACGCCTAGGGGAGAACCCATAGCGACCCCATCTACTTGCTTATACATGTGCCCATCCGGGCTCAAGAAGGGTGCCTCCTTAGTACAAGCTTGGAGTAGTTTCCTCAGGATATTTTCTGGCATGTCAAGGGGAGTACATGCCGGGTCTCGATACACTCGGTCCATTATCATCCCGATTGTTTCATCCACAGGTACGTTGGTGAACAGTGATTCTACGTCCAACGATGCTCTTATCCCTGTAGCCCGTGTTCCCCGCAGTAAGTCAACAAATTCCTTCGGGGATTTCAGGCTGAAGTTGCACGGGACATAAGGAGTCAGTAAGCCGTTGAGTCGTTTCGCCAGTCTGTACGTGGGTGTGGGTATCTGGCTGATAATTGGCCGAAGTGGGTTTCCAGGCTTATGCGTCTTGACGTTTCCATACGCATATCCAGGTTTATATTCTCCAATAATCTTTGGCAGGTGGAGTCCGGATTTCTTGGCATTCACAGTTTCAATCAACTTGTTGACCTTTGTTTTCAATTCGGCTGTAGTGTCCTTCGTTACCCTTTGGAATTTAGTTTGGTCAGAGAGTATGTGGTTCATTTTCGCCAGATATTCGTCTTTCTTAAGGATGACGTATATTGGCGACTTGTCGCCTCTCCTGACAACTATCTCCTTGTTCTCACGAAGGCTCTTGGCTGCCGCTTTGAGCTCGGGGGTCAGTATGGTACTTCTGTAGTTGCCTCGATTCTTTCCTCCTTCTGCGATAATTTCAGCTTGTAAGGTGTCTTTGGTGGTGACCTTCTTTTGTGCTTCGAGGTCAAATATGTCGTCCAACAGGATCTCCAACTCCACTTTCCGGGCCAACGCACTTGGTCTGGACATAACGTGACAGTTTATACCCAGATTTAGGAGAGTGACTTGGTCCTCAGTGAGGTTGATACCTGCAAGGTTCAGGAAGCCGTCTCTTGGTCGTGGAATTGCCATGGGTCCTCCATATAGTGTTGTTAGCTTCTTGATAATCCTTGTTTCCGTGCTGAGGTGATGTCGGTCTGTGAGGATGTCGAGGTGTTGTTCGATGCGGGTGCGGAGACTTTCGTCGATGTTGCTGTTTCTCCATTCGTTTGTGGCCTGAAGTAGTTGCGTTTTATTGTCTTTGATATCATTTTCTGCCTTGTGTATCTGATTACGAATCAGATCTTGGCGATATTTTATCGTGAAGGCTTGATTCCTTGCTGCTGGGTCGTGCGTTTTAATATTAGTATATTTTGGTAGCAGTCTTTCCTGTAGACATATGTTATTAAATATGACCGAAAAAGTAAGATTAATAATTCTAACACGAATTTTCTCAATTTTCCTTATGTTTGTTTTTACTGATGACGGTAAATTAAAAATCAATTCTCCAAAATTCATTCTTTATTTCTTAGTCTGACGCGACACTTGAGCGCGTTTCGTAAAACTTATTACATTTTCAAAGACTTTAGTTACACACACACAGAACAACTATAACTGAACAGAGTTTAAATACCTGCATTTGGGTGAGGTGACATGTTACAATGGTTTGGGGTGAGGTGAGAACAAACACAGAACACGAAACAATGGGTATAAGGGAAGAATAGATCTGTAACTGCAGAAGGCCTATTGGCCCGTATTTCTTGATGTTTCTATATTGGAGCGGAGTCTTGAAGTGGGTAGAATATAGTAGTGCGTTAATTGGCTGTTGATTGCTGGTGTTGACTTCTTGATGTGTAGTGCCTCGCAGATGTCAAGCCGCCTGTTGTCGCTGTATCTATCAATGATTTCTGTGTTGTTTGTTAAGATTTCTCTGGTGATGGTTTGGTTGTGGGAAGAGATTATATGTTCCTTGATAGAGCCCTGTTGCTTATGCATCGTTAATCGCCTGGAAAGAGATGTTGTTGTCTTGCCTATATATTGAGTTCTTTGGGGCTTACAGTCCCCAAGTGGGCATTTGAAGGCATAGACGACATTGGTCTCTTTCAAAGCGTTCTGCTTTGTGTCTGGAGAGTTTCTCATGAGTAGGTTGGCAGTTTTCTTGGTTTTATAGTAAATCGTCAATTGTATCTTCTGATTTTTGTCTGTAGGGATAACGTTTCTATTAACAATATCTTTCAGGACCCTTTCCTCCGTTTTATGAGCTGTGGAGAAGAAGTTCCTGTAAAATAGTCTAATAGGGGGTATAGGTGTTGTGTTAGTTGTATCTTCAGAGGTTGCATGGCGTTTCACTTTCCTTCTTATGATGTCTTCAATGAAACCATTGGAGAAGCCGTTGTTGACTAGGACCTGCCTTACTCTACAGAGTTCTTCGTCGACTTGCTTCCATTCTGAGCTGTGGCTGAGAGCACGGTCGACATAAGCGTTAACAACACTCCTCTTGTACCTATCTGGGCAGTCACTGTTGGCATTTAGGCACATTCCTATGTTTGTTTCCTTAGTGTAGACTGTAGTGTGGAAACCTCCGCTCCTTTCCATGACTGTTACATCTAGAAAGGGCAGCTTCCCATCCTTCTCCATCTCGTAAGTGAAACGTAACACAGAATTCTGCTCAAACGCTTCTTTCAGCTCCTGCAGATGTCTGACATCAGGTACCTGTGTAAAAATGTCGTCAACATACCTGCAGTATATGGCCGGTTTCAAGTTCAAGTCGACTAAGACTTTTTCCTCAATAGTACCCATGTAGAAGTTTGCAAACAGGACGCCTAGGGGAGAACCCATAGCGACCCCATCTACTTGCTTATACATGTGCCCATCCGGGCTCAAGAAGGGTGCCTCCTTAGTACAAGCTTGGAGTAGTTTCCTCAGGATATTTTCTGGCATGTCAAGGGGAGTACATGCCGGGTCTCGATACACTCGGTCCATTATCATCCCGATTGTTTCATCCACAGGTACGTTGGTGAACAGTGATTCTACGTCCAACGATGCTCTTATCCCTGTAGCCCGTGTTCCCCGCAGTAACAAATTCCTTCGGGGATGGGCACATGTATAAGCAAGTAGATGGGGTCGATGGGTTCTCCCCTAGGCGTCCTGTTTGCAAACTTCTACATGGGTACTATTGAGGAAAAAGTCTTAGTCGACTTGAACTTGAAACCGGCCATATACTGCAGGTATGTTGACGACATTTTTACACAGGTACCTGATGTCAGACATCTGCAGGAGCTGAAAGAAGCGTTTGAGCAGAATTCTGTGTTACGTTTCACTTACGAGATGGAGAAGGATGGGAAGCTGCCCTTTCTAGATGTAACAGTCATGGAAAGGAGCGGAGGTTTCCACACTACAGTCTACACTAAGGAAACAAACATAGGAATGTGCCTAAATGCCAACAGTGACTGCCCAGATAGGTACAAGAGGAGTGTTGTTAACGCTTATGTCGACCGTGCTCTCAGCCACAGCTCAGAATGGAAGCAAGTCGACGAAGAACTCTGTAGAGTAAGGCAGGTCCTAGTCAACAACGGCTTCTCCAATGGTTTCATTGAAGACATCATAAGAAGGAAAGTGAAACGCCATGCAACCTCTGAAGATACAACTAACACAACACCTATACCCCCTATTAGACTATTTTACAGGAACTTCTTCTCCACAGCTCATAAAACGGAGGAAAGGGTCCTGAAAGATATTGTTAATAGAAACGTTATCCCTACAGACAAAAATCAGAAGATACAATTGACGATTTACTATAAAACCAAGAAAACTGCCAACCTACTCATGAGAAACTCTCCAGACACAAAGCAGAACGCTTTGAAAGAGACCAATGTCGTCTATGCCTTCAAATGCCCACTTGGGGACTGTAAGCCCCAAAGAACTCAATATATAGGCAAGACAACAACATCTCTTTCCAGGCGATTAACGATGCATAAGCAACAGGGCTCTATCAAGGAACATATAATCTCTTCCCACAACCAAACCATCACCAGAGAAATCTTAACAAACAACACAGAAATCATTGATAGATACAGCGACAACAGGCGGCTTGACATCTGCGAGGCACTACACATCAAGAAGTCAACACCAGCAATCAACAGCCAATTAACGCACTACTATATTCTACCCACTTCAAGACTCCGCTCCAATATAGAAACATCAAGAAATACGGGCCAATAGGCCTTCTGCAGTTACAGATCTATTCTTCCCTTATACCCATTGTTTCGTGTTCTGTGTTTGTTCTCACCTCACCCCAAACCATTGTAACATGTCACCTCACCCAAATGCAGGTATTTAAACTCTGTTCAGTTATAGTTGTTCTGTGTGTGTGTAACTAAAGTCTTTGAAAATGTAATAAGTTTTACGAAACGCGCTCAAGTGTCGCGTCAGACTAAGAAATAAAGAATGAATTTTGGAGAATTGATTTTTAATTTACCGTCATCAGTAAAAACAAACATAAGGAAAATTGAGAAAATTCGTGTTAGAATTATTAATCTTACTTTTTCGGTCATATTTAATAACATATGTCTACAGGAAAGACTGCTACCAAAATATACTAATATATATATATATATATATATATATATATATATATATATATATATATTTATATTGTGACGATAATCTCTTTCAAGAGAGATTGAGCCTGCTCTTCCCTTCAATGGTCACATTTAATTCTACATTAAAGATACGTGCAGCAGTAGCCAAACGTTTGTCAAGGCAGCCACACACACCTGCTTACCCCCACTCCTGCACCCCCCACACTTCTCCTCACCGGCTCAGCGCGACACTTCAACGAGCAAACTACCAGTGTCGGCCTGCCTGCATTCTGATTGGTTGGTCAATATCACACCACTTCTGCTTCGCACCACGCATGCAATCAACCCAAGTCAACGTCTAGGTCATACCAAGAGACCTTCCTCAGAATATCTTGTGCTCTTGGCTGTGAACATCTAATTGATATACCTCGTGTATCAAGTAGCCGTTCTTAGCTTGCGCTAATATTCCCAGCACCATTTATATTACTTGTATTATATTTTTGTACTATTGTTAACGTGAACCATTACTTATTCATTTTTATGTTACAGTTTTTCACTTGTTATATTTGCACTTTGCCTAGAAAAGGAATTGTCTTTATTTAAATTTGTTTTCTAGAGTAATTAAAATTTCATTGTTTATACTTTGTGTTTTGTGTGTCTTCCCCTACCTTACCACAGACTATCAGGCAAGCAGTCTCTTTTTTTGTGTGTGTATGTGACCAGGCATTGACACCTGCCATTGGAGGACTGCCGAACATCCATACTCCACTACTTTACCGTCACATATACTTGGGGGCCTGTCCTAGGAGCTTCACCTAGGTATTAGTAATTTGTGGTAAGCGTACTTGGCTTTAATACCCTTGCTTTTCACTATTTTCAATAATCAATTTTCTTATCCATATGGTGCTGTGTGTATTGTGCATTCCGGTAGTAGCATATGGTGAGTATGAGACAACTTTGGATTACGTGGTGACTGTAGGCCGCAGTCATACTCTTAATTGGTCGTCTCTCCCTCCGTGTTATTACCCGTGTTTACCACCTTTTGTCCCTAGGATATTTCTCATATTTTCGGCAGATCATCATATAGGTACCCTGGTACTGTGGTCTGTCTCTGGGTCAATAGCACCTAATTTCTGCAATCCGACTCTAGGAGGATAAAGAGGGCCATAGTTCCTCTAGCACGGACCTTTACTGACGAGTTGGGACCTCGCCAATAGTTCTCGTCGCCAGTTGACACTCGCACCCCTACACGTCGGTCAGAATGATGATATTTACTTAGGTAGGGAATTAGCTTTCTTTTTTCAGAGCACAAAGTTCGCTAATTCTGTAAATATCATATTTCATTTCAGTGGGAAAAACTTGCTTATGTTCTATAGAGACTCGGCAAGGTATGCCTACATTCTTGGACTACCTAATTCACTTTTGGAACCATTAAATGTTTCATTTATTTTAGAAACTCAGTTTCACTAATTAGTAGGATTTTCTTGCCCTTATCCTCCCACAGTGAGTACCGGGTACAAGATTTCCTGCGACCTTAATCATTTACCATCTTGAATTAACTTTAATTGTTAACAATTCCACAGGATAGGTACCAGTTGCCACGTTGTCCTGTTTCTGACATTCACCATATCACCACAGTACATTCGTTTCACGTTTATTTGCTAATTTCACCATGTTTCGTATCCAAGCTTTCCGTTCAAATCCAGCAGGTGAAATAGAGAACTTAAGTCGTGCCAAGAGGACCGAATTACAAACTCTTGCACATGAGTATCACCTACATGTTCCCCATGGAGCCAACAAGCATGAAATACATAATCTACTATTAGATCACTTTTTAGATGAAGGGATAATAGACTCTGACACTCACGAACATTACACTATTGCAGATAAACAAGATTTGGCCACTATGAATCTTAGACTTGAACTTGCCAAGATCGAGAGGGAGCAACAAAAGGAAGCAGCTGCAATCAGGGAGCGTGAGGCTACCATAAGGAAGGAAGAGCAAGAACGAGCCGCATTACTCAAGGAACAATATGAAAGAGAAATCCGCCTCAAGGAGCGAGAGGCCGCCCTGAGGAAAGAAGAAACTGACAGAGAGGCCCTCCTCGTCCAAGGACAGCAAGAACGTGAGTTGGTCATACTCAAAGAGCGTGAACGAGTACAACTTGAAGCCAAACAACGTCACCTGGAGATGCAACGCGAGCATGAAAAACAGCAAGCGGATCTGGCTCTAGAATGTCGTCAAAAAGAACTCACGTTGGACACTACACACCAAGCTCAACGCCAGCAAGCTATAGTCAGTCTTCCTCCAAGTTTCAATATCTCCCATGCAAGTAAGTTAATGCCACCGTTCGTAGAGTCAGAGATAGATGTCTTTTTTACAACCTTTGAGACCCTTGCTAATCAGCTCAGCTGGCCTGTCGACCAATGGGCTACCCTTCTCAGAGTACATCTTACAGGTAGAGCAGCAGTCACACTCAGTACTTTGGCGTCTGAGAATGATTACCAGACCCTGAAGCAAGCAGTGTTGGACGCCTACCTTCTCTCCACCGAAAGCTACCGACGTAAATTCCGTGATTACATGAAGGCAAGTACCACCACCTTTTTAGAATTTGCCAACACCAAACGGAGATATTTTATGAAATGGCTGGAGGCAGCACATGTCTCTACTTTTCCAGAACTCATCAACCTTATGCTAGTTGAAGAATTCTTGAGGCGTGTACCTCCTCCTGTCTGTCTATATTTAGCAGATAAGGAAGAGACCGACCTAGTGAAATGTGCGAAGTCGGCTGACACAGCCTCATCCACAGGCTGACACCAGAACCACCTACCAGTAAGAAGTCTTGGTACAGTTACGAGAAAGTGAGCCCAGATCAAGGTACCTCGTAACTGTACTGTAAGTATTGTAGACTCTATGGACATACCATAGAAAAATGCGGTAAGTCTCCATATAAAGGTAACACTGAATCCATCAAACCCAAACAGACTCCTCCTAAGTCCGGTTAGCCTGTAATGAATGTTGGTGTTCATGTTAATGATCTTTCTCTCTTCAGTTAACATCTGTATCCTGGAACTGTCACTACCAACGGTTCAGATTCTGAGGGACGTTTTAAACTTAAGATCTTGAGGGACACAGCGGCTCTTCAATCAATACTATTGAAATCAGCTGTGCCCAATGTCGCCTACACCGGAGAGACTGTCTTCATCACGGACCTCACTGCTACTACTCCTTATCCTCTCGCCAGAGTCCACCTGGACTGTCCCTTCGTGACCGGTGAAATCCACGTCGCCGTCAGGGAAAAGCCTTTTCCCATGCCTGGAGTGCAACTTCTCCTGGGCAACGACTTGGCAAAAGACCTGCAACCGACCAACCTGATCGTCAAGGACAAACCCCAGGTGTGTACCTGTTATGGAAAATCCGATTTTTGAGCATGTTCCAGCAAAGGTTCAAGAGAGTGATGAAGTTTCTCCTCCTGTTTTGGTGACCACCCGTGCTCAAGCTGCACGACCGCAACCAGCTGACTCTACTGCTACCGCTGCCCCTCAAGACCCTCTGAAACTACCCCCAAATCTGACCGCCTTGGAGTTCCGTAAGTTACAGAGGAAAGAACCTACCTTGACACCATTATTCTTTCAGGCTGAGACTCAATCTGACAGTATTCCTGGGTTCTTCCTAGAGAACGAGTTGCTCTATCGCAGATACAGACCCAGTAAACTGAAGGAGGAGGACGATTGGGCCAACACTGAACAACTAGTGATTCATACCAGCCTGCGGCCCACTATTCTACACCTGGCCCACGGACCTCTGTCACACTACGGTTTTAACAAGACTTACCATGGGATTCGACAAGACTACTACTGGCCAGGTATGGTTAATGATGTCAAACAGCACACCAAAAATTTTCATGTATGTCAGAAAGCAGGTAAACCGAACGTTTCTATCCCCAGAGCACCACTGACACCCATCCAGGTGCCTGCGGAACCTTTCCACAGACTTATTATTGACTGTGTTGGTCCTTTACCTCGGACCAGCTCCGGCAACGCCTATATCTTAACCATCCTGTGTCCTACCACCAGATTCCCCATAGCAGTTCCAGTAAAGAACATTAAGGCTGCTACAGTGGTGAAAAATTTGCTGAAGATCTTCACCCAGTATGGATTTCCAAGGGAGATTCAGAGTGACTGTGGCACCAACTTCACCAGTGATCTCTTCAAACGGACACTGGAGGAGTTCAACATCAAACAGGTACTGTCCAGCCCCTATCATCCTGCTTCACAGGGTTCTCTTGAGCGTAGTCATCAGACTATCAAAGCACTCCTAAAAAAGTTTTGCAATGAGACCTCTAAGGATTGGGATAAACAACTTGATCTCATCATGTGTATTTTTAGAAGTCTTCCCAATGAGTCACTAGGAGTATTTCCTTATGAAATGCTCTACGGACGTAAGTGCCGTACTCCTCTCAAGGCTTTCAAGGACTCTCTACGTGATGCCACCTTCAGTGAGCATCAGAATGTGCCCCAGTTTCTTCAAAACCTCCAACACATTCTCGAGAGGGTGCATTCCTTTGCCAGAAACAACCTACTGAAAGCCCAAGAGAGGATTGAAAACTCATTACGACCAGCACAGCCAAGTAAGGAAATTTAAACCGGGAGACTTCGTACTTGCCTATTTCCCTATCCCAGGTTCTCCTTTGCAGAACAGGTTTTCAGGACCCTACCGTGTCAAGGAGTGCAGAAATAATCACAACTACGTTCTCGAAACCCCCGATAGGCGGCGGAAGACCCAGTTGTGCCACGTCAACCTACTGAAGCTATATCATGGTACTCCTCCCACTGTGCTAATAAACTACTCAACCTTTACAGGTCCATACCGCCACAGCGAGACCTTTCCTGCTTCTCCTCCCGAAAGCCCTGACACTGAGGCAGCGCTTTCCAACTCGGAAATCCTTACTCATATCGATAATTACTTTCAGGACGATAATAGTGCTTCACTCATCAAAATCATCAGAGATCATCAGGAGTTGTTTCGAGATGATCCACAAGAGTGTATTGTGACTCGGCACGACATTCAACTGCTACCTGACACCCAGCCGATTCGCCAACCATTCTACCAAATCAGCCCTAGCAAGAAGGAAGTCATGCGTGCTGAGGTACAGTACCTCCTAGACCATGGACTGGCTACCCCTTGTGAGTCCCCCTGGGCCTCACCATGTTTCTTGGTACCAAAACCCCAAGTTAAGGTCCGGTTATGTACCGATTACCGAAAGTTAAATAGTGTGACAATCAAAGATGCGTACCCATTACCTAGGATTGATGACATCCTTGACGCCATTGGTAATGCCCGCTACCTGTCCCAGGCAGACTTGCTCAAGGGCTATTAACAGGTGTGTGCTTAACAGAGCGAGCTAAAGAGATATCTGCTTTTATCACCCCATTCGGACTTTTCAGATATGAACGCCTTCCCTTTGGACTATGCAATGCCCCGGCCACCTTTCAAAGAGCTGTCAACCGCGTCATCCAGGGCTTGGAAAACACCTACGCCTATTTGGATGATATCGTTGTAGCATCCAACACCTGGAGCGAACATCTGCTCCAGCTGCAACGATTGTTCGCCAAGCTCGTGACAGCCGGCCTCACCATCAACCTGGGCAAGTTCACCTTTGCCAAAGGTAAAGAGCGTTATCTGGGTCACGTAATAGGGAGTGGCAGCCTGGCTCCGTTAAATATCCACACTCAAGCCATCAAACATTATCCACAGCCTACTACCAGGAAGCAGCTCCTGCGCTTCCTTGGTCTTGCCTCTTATTACCGTAGGTTTGTGAGGAACTTTAGTACGGTAGCAACACCCTTAATGACCTTAACCAGTCCCAAGCAACGGTATAATTGCACCATGCAGCAAACCATTGCTTTCTAACAACTCAAATTCCTGCTCTGTTCTAATCCTATTCTCGCCTCGCCAGATATCACGAAGCCTTTCATCCTCCATGTCGACGCCAGTGGTACCGGCATCGGAGGTGTCCTAATGCAGCAACGAGGCGAGGAGGTTCTACCTGTCAGCTACTACAGCTACAAGTTGAAGCCTCACCAGAAAAACTACAGTACTATAGAGAAGGAACTCCTCTCCATCGTCCTGAACTTGCAGCACTTTGTGTTGGGTATCTGGAGCTTGAACTCAGAAATTAAATTATTTTAATTATTGTATTGAAATAAATCGAAGGACCACCCACTTTTGAGAAAAGAGGGAAAACAAATAAAAGTGATCATTTGAATGACACTAGAGAACCAGTGTCTATGGAAACTCATTTAATAAATAATCACTTGAAAATAATGAAGACTGTAATTATTAATTAAAGCCAAAGCCTCAAATATCAACATTGGGGGGGTTATTTCTAGAAGTTCATATATATCTAGGAACCAGTGTGGTTCGTCACTAGTTCATTGTGGTATTAATAACATGGTAAATCTAACTACAATATATTCAAATATATGGTAATCAAATTATAATCATTATGATCATTAATCATCATTAATCAAGGAGCAAAATACTGAGCACAGTTAGAGCATAACATTAATTACCAAATCTGGCAATAATCATTCAATGGAAATTGCTATATGAATTATAGAATCAATAATCAAATTGAATAAATTTGTAAGAAAAATGTGTCTTAGCTGTAAGACGATTTCTAATGCCAGGTCATCATTCGTCCTCGTGGTCACGGAATCCCCATAGAGAAAGAACTCGAGGTAAATAACACGATTGATGAGAATCTTGCTGGCACCTCAAATACACGCTGTAAGCAAAGGAATGTAAAGTAGCGATTGACTAGGCTACAAATTATGTTCAGATATTCATGAAACTGAGATGAGTGATAAACATTACTAACATGTTATTTTTGATGTTCATTCTTCCTGACGACAAACTACTCACAAATGTACTACCTACTTTGATGCATCAAAAACTAGGGAAATACTTATGTGAGCGTAACAGAGTACTGAGGTCTGCCGAAATTCGCGTCTGCCGGTCTCAATGTTCACTGCTGTGCACACTTAATTACGAGTCCTGGTTTTAATTGTCGACGCGTTATTAACTGACGAGGCACTAAAGAACACATAGGGAAGTAAATTTCACTTATTAACTGGGTATCAACGTAATTCTTGTCGATAAGCATTCCCAGCAGCTGCCATGTGCTTCACCCACGCTGCCTCGTGACCAAGCCTTGTTGAGTAATGGCGTCTCCGCCTTCCTCCCTCCCCGCTCTCGCATTCACCAAGGAAATTATTAAACACGAATTATTCTTTTCCGCGCAATTATGGATGAAATGCGATAATATGAACTGGGTTGAAATTATAGGGATTTAATAATTATAATATTCTCGATAAATGATCTCTAGCGAGAAATGGAGATGTTATTTATACTTCTCCAGAGCATTCGATCGTAACAGAATAAAAACTGTTACTAAATAATTTCAATTAATAACTCTCGATTTACATTATCAGGAGTCATATTATCAGCAATATGCTCAGATTAAATTATATTAACACTACTGTTAGTGGTGTTAAGAACTACTGCAATTAGTAAGGTAATGGTAATTTATTATAATATAATAATAGATGATAAGTGTTGGAAATTTCCAACACTTTGCACCATACCTGCAAGGTGCTCGGTCCACCACCATCTACTCGGACCACAATCCTCTACGCTTCTTACATCAAGCTCAATTCAATAACCAACATCTGCTGCGATGGGCTTTATATTTACAAGACTTCAATCTGAAGATCTGTTACATCAAAGGGCCTGATAACATCATTGCCGACGCCCTCTCCAGAGTTCATGAGGTAGAGGCAGCTCCACCTACCACTCTACCTCCCGAAAACGTGACTTCTTCCGGAACCACAGGCTTCGGGAGAGAGTTGTGACGATAATCTCTTTCAAGAGAGATTGAGCCTGCTCTTCCCTTCAATCGTCACATTTAATTCTACATTAAAGATA
>WNGS01022668.1:0-12018 GCA_020271785.1 Procambarus virginalis
AGCGGGAGTGCGCCTGGTACGTGGGCCCAAGACCAGGTAGGAGAACGGGCAAGGAGTTGCGTGGTGACCACCGGCCAGGTCGGACGCTCCTGAGGTCTCTCCGCACTGGCTAGTGTTTACGTTGGGTGATTGCTGGTTTGCCCTGCTGGTGGTGGTCTGCCACTGACAGGGTGACGTTTGCTTAGCCATGGGGACTTCTCGCCCCCCAGTGAAGAGGACATTGTCGGCTGGTCTGGCGTTTACGGTACCAGTAGACCATCCATTGGTTGGTGTCGCCCTGGTGGACGTGCTTCATGTGCAGCTGTCGGACCTGGTGGGCATCCAGCTGCTTCAGGGCAACCGTGCTGTGGTAAAGTTCCGCCTCCAGGCTGCCTTTCAGGCGTTTCTCGAGCGGTGTGAGGGGCGTGTTTACCCTCTCCCTGATACTGCTGGCTCCGTTAAGGTAGTGAATCTTAGTGTCACCTTGACGTCTGTGGCGGTGCATGGCGCCCCCTTCGAATTTCAGGACGACTTTTTGACCTCCTGTTTCGAACGGTTTGGGACAGTGTTAAGTGTTCGTTGGAACAGGGTCGTTGCCGGGCACTGTGTTGGTATGCTTGACGGCTCCCGCACCCTGACGATGTCGCTGAAGTGTAGTGTACCGTCGTCGATATCCGTGTTGGGATACACGCTCCACTGCCAGTATCGGGGTCAACCGCGCACCTGTTATCGGTGTGGTCACGAGGGTCATCTGGCTGCAGCGTGCGACGTGGGAGCAGCTGGTCGGGTGCATGTTTTTCGTGCGGAGGATTTCCCACCCTTGTTACTTCCGGACGGTTCTGAGGATGGAGTGGGTACTGTGCCTGCGGCGCCTGGTTGCCTGTCTGCTGCTCCGCCTGTTGAGGTGAATTCTACGGCCTGCACGACCCGTCTGGTGCCTGCTGTGGCCCCTGGGGATGTTGAGCCGGTGTGTGTGGGTGTTGGGCCGTCGCCTGAGCTGCGTGTTGTGCAGGATGTCCCGGTGGAGGTCCATGTCCCGCCTGTGGATGTGATACCGGCTCCCGGGAATACGGGTTCTGCTGTGCCTGCCGTGCCTGTGTGTGCTGACAACTGTAGTTCTGCTCTTTCCATCCCTTTGCCGAAGCGTGCGCGTCAGTGTTCTGAGGCTGTTTCCCTGGATGATGTGGACAGTGTGGGTGATGTGGCCTCTGTGGACTCTTCGGACAGTGCTGGTGTGACCTGTGTGGATGTGAAGATGGTGGCCGTGCCTGCGGAGCGGCCTGCTGGGCGTGGTGTGGTGCGACCTGTCTCGAAGCGTTCACGGCGGGCTCGGAGTGTGTCTCCCCCTCGTGGTGTGCCTTGGGAGGAGGTGGGGGAGTATGATGATCTGGCGCCCCCCTCCGAGGATGTTGGTGCTGTGAGAGACTCCGAAGTTGCTACCTGTGCCTCTCCTCCTGCGTCTCCTGCTGTTGGATCTCCGCAGTGGGGGGTTGTCCCTGATGATCGGGACCTCGTCGTGATGTTGCGGAAAGATGTGCGCCGGGGGGCCTCGGGTCCTGTGCCCGGTGGTGGGGTCGGTGCCGCGCCTGCATCCCCTGCTGTATCCCCTCCTTCCTTGCTCCGGTCTGGGGATTGCCTGGTTCCGTCTGCTGGAGTCGTGCCCTGTGAGGGTCCGGAGTTGGGCCCTTATCGAGATGCCCGGGTGCTTCCGATCCCGTGGTGCTCGTCCACTATCTGGGTGTCGCGGGTGAAGGAGTTTGTGTATCGGGTGCCGGATAGGATGTCTCAGCCGAGGGCGCTGCCTAGTGGCCGGCTGCCCGTTGACGAGCGGGTGATTTGGGAAGCGTACTGCTTGCGCTTTCCGATATACAAGTTTCCGGAGAAGTATTAGTTCCCGTCTTGCACACACTGCTAAGCCGTGCGTGGCTGCCACCGTGACCGCGACGCCCCGCCCCCCGGTGCGGGGTGTCTCCCTCTAACGTTCGACTCAGTTTTCGCCGCCTCTCCTCTCTACGGCCCATCACATCTACCGCTTTTGACTTTCTTCTCATCCTAACCGTCAACGCATCTCCTTACGTCTGTCCTGGTGCAGTCATCGGGAGGGTTAACCCTTCATGCAAACTGCACCTATTCTCAAGAAGAAGAAGAAGAGATATTCGGTTATTCCGCGATACACCCTTTGTACTGTGATATTGGGTCCATTTTTTATAGTTAGGTGGCGATTCCTCCTTTTCCCACCCGGTTTATTTTTTCGCTTCTGTTTTAGTACCTGTCTTTAGTCTTGTTTTAAAATGACATTATTTTGGTAGCGGATGTTGGTGCAGACTGCTCACTAGTGATCCCATTCCTCAATTGCTTTTCTATCATTATAGTCGCGGTGAAATGTGCATCTAATGCTATGCTCTGTCGTTGGATTAATGTTGAGTTTGATGTGCAGGGCTTCAGTAGCTTCACATTTTAGTAAGTAGTGCATAGTGGCGCCGCTGCTTCTGTTCAACATATGACACTCTTTAACTATTGTTTTCACAACCCCCCCACAGCACTTGTAACAAGTCTGAGCCTGTGTATGGCTACTGCTGCTGCACTGTATGTCTCTAGATATCTTTTTGCCAGGCTTGAAAGAGGAGTGCTGATTCTACCATATTGGATCTTCTCTTCCGCTACTTTGGCTCTGTGGCGACTTTTGATAGTTGAAATATTTTCTTCTTGATTTGTTCCTTAATCTGTGAAAAACTTGGAGGTACTTGATCCTGTACAACAGGTAGAGCAGTGGCAGTTTTTGCTAGAGTGTCTGCCTTTTCATTACCATCTATTGCCAATGTACTCGGTATCAATTTAGGATGATTGACAGCCCTAGAAGATGGACCTTTTTTCCTATATGTTGGATTTCTGTGAGGAGTTGTATATGATCTCGATGCTGATTTGGATAACAATGCATGAAGCCTTGATTTAGATTTAGAAGATTTATTGTTGGCATGAATGATGACATCATGTAAATTATTCTCAATTGTATAGTTTATTGCCTCTTTCAGGGCATATAATTCTGTTTGCAATGTTTAGCACCTACTATTCATGCTCCAGTGAGCTTCATGGTTGGTAGTGTAAACTGCTGCCCCAGCAGAACCTCTTTCGTGATCAACTGATCCGTCTGTGAAGATGAGTTGTTGTAGGTCTTGAGATGGCTTCCGTCTGTTCTTTGACTGCTTTGAGCCTCTGCGTGTCACATGCTGATTTTTAACTGGTAATCCTTCAATGATTATCTTTAGACTCGATTCTTACCATAGAGGAGGCTGTCGAACTTGTTGATATGGTCTATCTTCCCCTTTGTTTTTAATGGTCCATTTCAAATCTACGTTCTCTAGAATCTTCACCAGATTATCTACCCATGTACTTATTCTGTATTGAAGGTTTTTCTGAAGCGATCTCTGTATGCTGTGTTTGATAGACAGTCTGGCGGTGGTTCCAACAAGTTTTGCTGTTATTGTGGCTATCCTTTGTTTGATCCTGTTTTCTAATGCGGGTAAGTTGATTTCCATTCTTAGATTCTCTCTACGCGTCCATATAGATGCTCCCAGCATTGTTCTGAGAGCATCATTTTGAGACGCTTCCAGTTTCTACCATTGGTTATCACTGAGGATGTAAGAGCAGGAGCAGCATAGTCAATGAGTGACCTAACTGCTTGAACGTAGTACATTTTGAGTACTGGTAAAGATGCACCATCTCTAAGACTTGTCAGGGAGCGCAAAGCTGGGTTTCTGGCTTTACAACGTGCCTCTGTACCTGTGCCTCATACCTATATACAAAAGTTCGTCACAGAACAGAGCACCTCATGTTTTCCCCTTGTCTACACCTGTTTCAGTATTGACCTGGGTAAATACTGTCACCCCTAACTCTTCACCTTTCCAGTGAATGTAATTTAAGATTTGTTAATTTCTTCATATGACAGGTTTCGAATTTGGAGAATTAACTTTGTCATCCTACGCTGGACACGTTCAAGTGAATTTACATCCATTCCATAGTACGGCGACTAAAACAGAACTGCATAATCTAAATGGGGGGCCTAACCAGAGAAAGATATATATGAACACCACCACCAGGTGTCTTGTTACTAACGCTTCGATTTATTTATCCCAGTGTCCTATTTGCCTAATAACGAACATTCATGCATTGATCCTTTGGTTTTAAATTATTATTAATCATAACTCCCAGATTCCTTTCGCAATTCGACTAAGCAATCTCAACACCATCTAGCTCGTATTTTTTAACTCTTTAAATCATCATTACCTAGCCTCAAAACTTTACATTTATCGGCTTAAACTGCATCTGCAAATCACCACTAGTCCACTAGTTCATGGACTAGTGGTACACCTTTGTTTAAAACTAAATCTACACATGCAATATGAAATGTGAAAAACTAAATCTACTCTCATTACAGTAGAAATTGATGAAAGCCTGATCTGTCTGTATAAACGGTGGAGATCCAGAAATAATGAGATGGTGTGATTTATATTCATCATAAAATACAAATAAAAAACTCTGGAGGCCTTATCGTCACATTAGTTTCTTAAAGGAAATGATAGGAAATGCAAAGACTGTTCATTTAATACAAAGGTTAGAAAAATGATGTAACGATGCAGTACTTGAGTATTTTAAAAGTCGAATGAAGCTTACTGTAGTTAAGAAACGTTGAACAAATGTAAAGTTGACTATTTTCACCTGATTGACGAATAATTTTAATTAAGGATCGATGAAAGGATGCTGCCAGGTGACTGTCTGGTAAGTTAGCAATGTTATGAAACGGAACAAGTGTTTGAAGTGTTGAACTTCTTAAAGGAAACTTATTTGTTAGAAAAAACTAGTAATAGTTAAAAGCCTGTGAAATATTACGTTATATGTTTTGACGATCTAATAGCGTATTGCTACATTTTGTCTTTTTGTTATGTATTACCTTGCTAACAGTGTAATTCATTGAATTTGTATGTGGTGATCACACCCCCCTCTTACTGCTCATAGATATTGGTTAATGTAAAGTATTTTTATGGAACATGACTCCTCTTATTCAAACCTTTTTAAAACTTCGATGCAATATCTATGCTATAGTTCACCTTCTCTCTCAATATAGATTTAGGATGGCGGAAGTATTTTTTTTTGTTTGAAACTAAAAAGACCTCCTATGGTATAAAACTGAGAATGAAATGAATCTGTTTTATGTTTTGACTAGTCGGCTATTTGTCATTGCTACACTTTTTTTGTTTTATTCAATGTAAAACATATCAACAATGTTTTGCCTTGCTATATTTTGGCTATATTTACCAAGTAAAAAAAATGAGGGGGATGAGGTGAACATGTCCCCTCATTTGATGAGTTTGACCTACATAAAGTGAAAAGCTGCTGCATTTAGGTTTACATTGAATAAAAAATAACACATCAAGAATGTTTTACCTTGGATTGAGATTTTGTGTGATGGGTGTCTGGCGACGAAGGTTTTTTTTTTTTTTACTTTCGCGGAATAAACAGATTGATGTGAGCCCTCCTTAAACTGGACAATGTAACATGGATTTTTCTGCTTATATTACTGTTATGTTTTCCAAGTTTCCCGAGGAAAAATAGACACTCAGAGCTACGGTGAGGATATGACTTAAGAAATTGACAGGTAATGGATGAGATGGCAGGTGACTGAGGAGGGTGTGGATGGGATGTGGGGTATAAGAGATGACTGTGACTTTAAACGATTAGGGGTGATGGGCAGTATCAGACTGCTGGAGTGTTTTTACTTCTACAGCCGAAATTGGATATTAGGCTGTGACATATTGCTTAAGTTCTGTGTCACTGTGTGAGAAAACCCACTCCATGTGTTGATGTACCGCCACTATGGAGGCTAGAAACAACACCTTCAGATTGTCGACATAGGACAGACTACCCTTTTCCTTAATGTCTGTCTTTTAAAAAAACGAGTGAGTTAGGGGCTGTCTGGCTGCTGGCGGCGGAAATCTGGGTACCCCGTCCGACCCATCCCCCCTCCGCCCCTCCTCTCACATTACCACTAATGCCCTCGCATGCCACGTCTCTTCAGCTTCCCACGCATTTCCTAACCTAACCTTAAAACATAATATACCCAGTCTCCTAGTCATGAGTTGTCATGTGGGGGACAGCTCCTGCTCTCATCATGCTCAACTCTTACCCCACATATACTTTTAACTTACTATACATGTACACCGGTGTAACTCTACGCTCCCATTACATACTTTCATCTTACACATATGTTGGTGCACACCTGTTGTTATACTTACTCCTACCCTTATACGTCCCTTTTTCAACCTCCTTTCACCCCTGGCGAACCAGAATGTGCATCGAGACGTCACCAGGGAACGCCCGCACCCTTTAAGACGTGTCCCCGGTGCCTACCTGTGACAGGTGTGCACACTGGCATATGTCACAGGTGTCGCACACAGTCTGTCTTAATTTACGCTACTGCAGTGAATGGGTACATCGTTGTTAAACGATTTGGTGGGTTATATGCCAGGAAAAATTCAGATTAAGGACTTGCTCAAAATGCTACGCATGCTATAACATATAGGAAATAATATTCAGAATAAGTCGACAAGTCTCTCAGCTCTGGTTTTAATATGGTGAGTCTCCCATCATGCACCAGAGATGCATCTCTGAGTAGGTTTTTTTATTATTAATCAGGAGTTGATTTTAATTAATTTGATAATTGACAATGTAATTATTTTTGGAAGTAGATTTTTGTTCAGTCTTAAAACGGTTTTTTAGAGGTAAATTAATTAATAGCATTTTGTGTGGTCTAGTGATGTGTATATATGTTTCTCGTTTTCTGGAGTACACATGTCACGTACGCCATCCTTTACAGGATTAATTAAAGTAATTAATTTGTTATTAATACAGTAACAGCAGCATTTTTATGTATGCTGCAACAAATAATCTATGGGTGATGTGGAATGTTTTTCCACAATAAATAAAACCCTGAATCCAAAAGTTTTATGAGCAGTCTTCATTTAATTGCTTTGTAATATCTTGTAATATCACTATAAAATCCTGCATCAGTGATGTAATATCACTGTAGTTCAGGGGGATCCTGTGCTTCCCTTCCACCTCTTCTTTATAGGTACAACGTTATAGTACAACTGTACAGTATAGTACAACTGGTATAAATTCATTACGCATTTACGTATTTTTGTCACAAGTATGCACACCCAAATTGGTATTTTTTACAGGAAATGTACAATGTATTTGTTTTTTTCAATATTTACACTAAAATTCATTTGATATATACATGTATTTACAAAAGTACTAGACAGTTTGTAGTCCTGGAGACTGATACTGTGCGAAACAGTCGACATGGCACAGAGGAACTGCACACGTTTCGCACCATGTTAACACCAATTTACGTTTCTGTGGGCTACTTGCATAGCAGTGTCAAACAAAGGCCTTTCCCTTCGTTTTGGCTTTACTGTGCCACACACTCCAGATTTATTATCAAGCAAGAACCTGGTTAGTAAGGGACAGGTATATTAGTTATTTGTGTACAATATATGACCCTTGTTCAAATATGGTGCAAGCAGTGCCTTCACCACACTACCTGAGAAGCCCTGTTGGTCATTAGCAGGAATGTCAACATTTGTAGCCGAATACAGTATCATGTGCAACACCAGTCCTGATTCAGTCACAGAGCACAAAGAATTTCAATCCAAATCAGTGGCATTTTGAGGGAATATATTGCTTGAAGGCTGCACGTCCTTTGAAAAGCACAAGGGATTCATCAATAACCAGCTTCTGAGCTGGTACGAAGTAATCTCTGAACTTTCCAATCAGGTCATTTAGCACGTGCCTTACCCTCCAAAGCCTATCATCCTGTCTCTCGTCTGCATTATTTGCAAAATGAAGACACAGTAGGAGTATCAGAAAACGGTATCGGGATTCACATTTCGCGAACAATAGTGTTGGAACAGTGTTGTCTTTGCTCCGATAATCGGATATTACGTGTTTCACACAATGTTTCATCAACATACAAATGGCGAAAAACACACAGTTCACCTACAGTCGTCTCTTTCCAATGCTGTAATCGTGAAAATTCTGGTACCTCCTCACCTTCAATGAAATCAGTTGCAAGTCTGTTCGTTTCGTGAACAATATGTTTCATGACCGGCTCAAAATATGCAGGGAAGAAGTTCATTCACTTATTTCGTCACCTGTATCAGGGGAAAAGATCTGAAATTCCCACATCTCTATTGTCAAAGTCAGGAATTTGTGGAACAGAATCTTCCCCATCACTCCACACAAATAAACCTGCTGTCTTCCGATAGCCATTAACTGCACCACGGCGAGGAATCCGGGGACCAGGAGCTGAAGCAGGTCTAGCAACAGTAGGGGGCAGGAAGGGACGATGAGGGAAAAGTATTGGAAGATGAGGGGATTTGTTCCTCATTGTCGCCATTTTTTCCAGCCGGCGCTTAGCTGAACGGGCAGCTGATGCGACGAAACTTTGACTGGCACTAGCAGGCGTAGCAAAACTATTCTCAGATTTTAAATTACTAAAACTAGAGAATGATTCACCTGCTTCAAACTCGTCAATCATATCATAATCTGGCAATGGAACACATGAATTAGGTGCTTGGGCACAAAGTGGTGTTTAGTAGTAGCGGGTGACTCGTGGCATCCTCATCCTCGTGGCACCAACATGTTCACTCTCACTATCCGTTGTTTCTGTATCTTCAGGCTGTGTATAGTCCTCATCTATATCCAAGTCGTCAATATCAGATTCGTCAACGTCTTTGAACAATTCATTAGTAATTACGTCTTCGGTCAATGACGGCGCGGTGCGCTGAGCACGGTCGGACGCTGGGTCGTGAAGCACTCGCCAAGATGTCTGGTCAGTAACTAAGGCCTGGGAAACAAAGGAGGCCTGCACTAGATTTTTTCATAATGACATCTGTTTACAATCACCGATATGGGTGACCCCTTTGCACCGCGTGACACTTGAATGGTGCCTGGCACCCTATGGCGTATATATACGCCATGCTCATTGGGGGACATGTTACTCATGGCATATATATATACGCCATGCACAGTTAAAGGGTTAAATGAGCGTGTGGACACTGCCGCCAAGAAAGCTATCTGTGCCTGTCCCATCTCAAAGGTATTCCTTATTCCAACTTCTACCCAGTTATTCATTCCTCAATCCTTGGCCGTTGGCAGTGTTTTTGATCTTCTGTTACTGGTAACAAGCTGCGTGCTCTTAAGAATAGCGTCCCCATGGCCTTCCTCCTACCACCGTAACCGGCATTGGGGAAACGGCTCTGGTGAGGTTACGTATTGGCCATATCTGTTTAACTCGCGAGCACTTAGAGCGCCGCCATTTTCCTTATTGGCCGAATTGCATTGTCCCTCTTATGGTCGTGCATATCCTTGTTGAATGGCTTGATTTCTAGAATGTGCATGCGTCTTGCTTCCCGACTCTCCCTCGCGGTAACCTGTCCGTCAATAGAATCCTTGGTGAATCAGATGTTTTTGATGTTCACCTTATGCGCTTTTGTTCTCGTATTGGCATTCTTAGTGATATTTAGTGCTTTTTGAATATTCCACACTTTTGACGGTGCTACATAGCCTTCCCGGCATTGTGCCTTGTTTTGATAATTACTGGCTCACTTTATCGAAACACCCCATACAGAGCATGAACTGCACCAAAATATGCTGACCATAGTGTTACTTGACCACAATTTTTTCCCTAAAGATGTCAATTCATTCCAGCGATGAGTAGAACCAGCACAAAATTAATACATATGCAGAACAGTCAAGGAATTTGACAGTCTGTTGACCACAGTCTGCTACTTTTACTTCCACTAAGTTCAGGTTGTGTCCAGCAAAGGGGACAAAGATGGCACATGTTATCTTATGCGTTAACGTATGCTTACGAGGTATTATTGTATGACTGACCACAGCAGTTTGATAGTGAAATTTTCTCATTAAGAAAATCCACGATAGTGTTAGATCCTTGGCTCCATGAGAAAAGATGGGGATGAACATAAACGTTCCACAGGCTCAGTTTTTAATTAATGTATCAGACAGTAAATGTTAATTTGTGTGTGAAAGATGTCTGGAGAGGATTCTACACTTATTGAATAATACTTTGACTATTTTTCTTCAAGTATTGTTTATAGAACCTGTTGTCCCATCAATTCAATAAATTCCTCACAAATCTTTGTAGATAAATATGACAGATTCCATTGTCCAGATATTTCATTCATTGAGATGTTCTTACAAGAAAGGGTCAAATTCACTCAGCATCTCTAGTATACCTAAATAGTTCCATTTTTTGCTGACTCAATAATCAGGATTTTTTCAACAAAATTGCAAACCTATAGAGGCAGGAAAGTGAATTACAGAAACCACAGTGACAACACTTTATGGCAATATTCCTGCTGACCGATGTTGCTCGAGTAATAAAGAATCTACACTTCCATTTTTTTGTTGTATCAAATATGATGTCGTGCACTTTCAATGTTCTCCATTTTCTTGTTCTACAATATATTTCTGTGCTTCCAGTCATTGAACCCCAAATGTACAAAAAAGACATTAATTCTTGGACAATAGGCAACATGCAAAGCAGTACAAACGGTCTTGGGATAGTGAATGGAGTAGCCATTCACGTTTTACATAATTGCCATTCTGCAGTTCACGTTTGAACACATTGTTTGGTAAATAACTTTCCTTCATATTCTCTAACTAACTGTTTATACACTCTGCGTGAATTTGAAAGGTTGCTGTAATGATCGTCATGATGAGGTGTAATGATCTGGTGCTCAGATCATGCTTCTCCCCTCCTTCCTTCTCCCTCTCTCTCCTTTTCTTCCCTCCCCTTGCCCATCATTCGTCTCCCCCTCTTTCCCCCCCCCTTTTCGCCCATTTGTCAAGGGCCAAGAGGCTGACCTGAGGGTGGTCGTGCTAGCGGGTGCTCTCAGTGCCTAGGCTCCCCCACTCCATTCCCTCTCCATCCACCTGTTAATTCCCTCTCTTCCCCTCTCACCTGTTCCTTCCCCATACCAGACGAGTCAAATGTCCCTACCCTTTATCTTGGAGGAGACGGGGTTGAACATAATTTATCAGTTTTCATTAACATTGCTCCGATGGGCCCCAGGCTCGGGTCGTGAATGAAACTTAAACATGGGTCTAGTTTGTACAGATCAGTGCGAACATTAAAAGTATTGGGACTGGTTAATTAGGGCTTACTGGATACAATTTGGTTCAACAAAACCTCTTCAACTAGCAATATGTTTCGCCTCGTCAATTAGTATTATGGTTATATAAACTGCCATGTAAATACAACACACTAGATTGTTGAGCCATTTTAATCGCACAATGTTGAGATAAGAGTGAACTCAGATTTACCAGTTTGTCCAAGGTTCGCAAACTTGGTTGTTGCAAGAGATCGAATACATACACACTGCAGCAGACAGGCGAGTTCCTGATGAAAATGGGCTTAATTATTTATAATTTTAAGCATTGATTGATATTAAAGGTTAAAGAACTGGGAAAGTTTAGCTTGTCGTTAAGAGTAAGACAGGTGAATTTCTAATTTCCAATTTAACTTTGGGGGGCATGATAGTAGAATGAATGTTTCTCTTTAGGGCAGGCAAGCAGAGCCAAAACAATTACGGGGTACTGTAAACACTTCCTAATTTTATATTATATAACTATTTTTTGTGTAAAAAAAAAAAAAAATTAGGTAGCAGACCCTCAGGCTGCAAGAAACATTCCTGAAGTACGCTCCCTTTAGTCTCCGTGTGTTAGTGGTAGACACTCGCCTGGCGTTCCGCGAGCGCTTTGTCTTGGGTTCGTATCCTGGCCGGGGAGGATTTACTGGGCGCAAATCCTTAACTGTAGCCTCTGTTAACGCAACAGTAAAATGTGTACTTGTTTGTAACAACGATTCTTCGCGGTGGGGATCATATTCCAGGGACCTGCCCGAAACGCTGCGAGTACTAGTGGCTGTACATGAATGTATCAACTCTTGTATATTAT
>WNGS01022679.1:0-10468 GCA_020271785.1 Procambarus virginalis
CAAAGGATTGCATTGAACCCCCTCGGTTCAGGCAATGAACCATTGTGGAGCAGTCTGAATGGAGCCAGATCATTGATCTTGAGCAACTAGAACGCTCCAAAGTGACAGCCACACTGCTGCAAACTCCCCATTGTGCTATGGGCCCGACGGAAGGACGGACCCCCACCACCCCTGGCTGGCCTGGAGAGCTGGTCACAAAGCCCCAGCCAAGAGACGATGTGTCCATGAACACATTGAGCAAGGGCATGGGTAGGCGCCAAGGCACTGAACCCTGAAAAATCCGAAGAAGAAGCCGGCGACGCAAGAGCTGACGCAAGCACCCGAAGCCTGAATACAGCAATCGTGAGAGAGAAGGAAAGGACGTCCTCGAAGAACCAGAGCAGCTGACGAAGCCAAACCCCAGCCCGGCAGGTAGAACATCACGGCAAAGTTCAGGCTCCTGCACAAACCTTCGAGCAATCGCCAGTGCCCCAGGAGCCCCCCAAAACAGGCGTAGGTAGGACTGCAGCCACCTCCAAAACAGGCGTAGGTGGGACTGCAGCCGAAGCAGAGACTCCATGGGGAGAGGTAATGAAGAGGTTCCGAGAGTCCCACACAAGACCCCCGAACCTGAGAGGGAGCCAGATGGGACTTCCTCCAGTTCTCCAGGAACCGAACCCAGCGAGCTGGGAAAGAACCAAATCCCTGGCGAGCAGACACGCAGACTGGCTGGGAGCCCACACCAGCCAGTCGTCGAGATAAGCCAGTCAAAGTCGACTTTAAGTCGAACCCTTAAGGAAAGGAGATGGGCCTCCATGACCTGGGTAAGGTGTGTGAAAATGCGAGGTGTGAAAACGCAAAGTGCCAAATTCAAGCCGAAAGGAAGGCAACAAAAGCAGTATCCTCGATGTCCCATAACAAAACCAAAGCAGTCCCTGAACCCCGGATGAATTGGGACATTCCAATACGGGTCTTGGAGGTCCTGGGGACATCATTCTAGTGCTAGGCTCCAAGAGAAGCCAGACCATGGACAGAGTAATCATCCAAAAGGAAGGGCAATAGACCCAGGGGTTCAGATGGGACAAGTTCAGAATGAACCTTAGGTCCGCACCGTATCATTTTGGGACTAGAAACAGATGGGAAACCCACCTGAGAGATGTCATCGTTTCGACCACGCCCAAGCGCACCCACTCCGAGATGAACCGACAGAACGCAGGAGAAGTTTCTGCCCCACCAGTCCCGAACACCCCCCCCTCTGCCCCGAAGGAGGAGGGGCCACCCAATGACCTGAAAGGCCCACAAATCATGGGACCAGGCATGAGCAAACAGAGCGAGTCTCCCCCATCCCTCGCTCCATCAATGGGATGAACCACAAAAGAGCCGACACCCCCTTACGTGAACCCGACCTTCGCACAGAACAATCACTGCGCAGATCAGACGAAAACGGTTCCGAAGGCTGTGCCTGCCCGAAACTGGCACCACTGGCCTTCCCTGGCAGGAGGAACCCCTGGCTCTGGCAAGACCCTTCCTGGGAAGACCTCCCACAACCCCCTCGGAGAACTAACAAGTCCAACATTGGATGACAACTGGAAGAAGTCGCATGATACATGATGATAATGCAGATACTGCATTACATGATACATGATGATACTGATACATGATGATAATGCAGATACTGCATTATCGCAGAGTCCGTAAACAGCAAGGAACAAAAAGGCGATGAAAACCTATGAGCCAGGGCCCAAGCAGATTCCAAGGAGGCCCCAAGCGCCGCCTGCCAACACCCAAGACAAGAAGCAGAAAACAGACACTGCATCCCGCAGGATCGGGGCGAACAACTTCACCATGGCAGATGATGCACGCGTTGCCGAGACCAAGGCACCAGACCCAGGGACAGCCGGTTTGGCTGATACATTCATATCAGCCCAGATAGCTCCGGGGACCTGAAGGGGGTCTCCCCAGAAAAACCAGTGTTGAATGTAATGAAACACGAATTTCTGGGTGAGCCCTGGTGACTCCCTGAAGCTATTATCACTGATTAAGTGCCACACTACTTGGTGCCATCAGTCATGGAGTTCTTATTGGCTTACCAGGGATCACAAGCTAGAAACTTGTCCCCTCAGAGAGGTGCAGGGAGTGGTGGTCTATGAACACTTTACATATAAAGTTAATCATGTCTGCCACTACCAGGAAAGCAACCAAAAAGTCAGGGAACCAAAATAAACCACTGCATGGTTATAAACAAGAAACGAGTATAAAACCTGCAAGCCAGAAGACACCTCCCTCCAGTTAATCATGAGGGAATGGCAAAACCCATGTCAAGCCCTTAGTGGAAACAAAGAACAGTCTGCCAGTCAGGATGACTCCAGGACCTCGTAACGCACCGAAAAGGGAAAGAAGAACCGAACTCAAAACAAACTGGAACCATAACCAAGGCGTAATGCGGGTCACAAAGAAGGTAAGCATTAAAGGCTTCCCAAGCCTCTACTGGGGGAACACAGGAGGAAGGAAGCACCCAAAGGCACTCAGAAATGAACCTGTAACTAACTCAAACTTATACTGGTATGAGGATTAAGAAAACCCCCTCATCCAGCAACAAAAGAGTCTCTTTTGTTCAGACTTCACAGAAGGTATGAAGGCCCAAAAAAGAGTCAAACAGGACTCAAAGGCCCAAAACCGATTTCTCCTGAGCCACATAAACCACAGACGAGGGCCCTGGGGCCGAGTTCTCAGCCACGCCCACTGCCCAGGAGAAAAAAACGGAGTCCAAGGAAAAAGCTTTGGAGGAAGGAGTCGGCTGGGATGACCCAGAAGCTTACGTGGGATCGAGAGGCTCGACTTTTTCTGCACTCGTATTGGATGAACCACCCGTATGGTTCTTACTCCTGTTTGGCTTTGAGTAGGAGGTAGTATCATTGCTGGCTGGGGTGCAAGGTACTGTGCAGCTGTCTGATATATGCATTGTGACTAGTTCTATTCCATGGAGATGATGTGTATTTGAGGGGTTTTTGTTTTGTTTTGTTTTGTTTTGCCTGGTTGGGGTCTGCCTGGTGTGGCTGTGGAGACCACTTGTATGGTTTTGGTGGCCCTCTACTAGGTTCCCGTGCTTGCACTCGTCACAGGGGTTCAGGTTTTAGTTTGTTTGCTTAGTAGCTCTGGGATAACCAGTTAGCAGTACCTTGCCTGGGATTCCCTTAGCAGTCAGCATGAGTCAGCCTGACCAATGAGCCCCCACTGGGGCTCATTGGTCCTTTGGAGGAGACCTCTGAGTCCCTCCTCGCTTCGTGCGAGTTTGAAGGTTGCTCTGTCCCCTTGTCTCAGGTGACACTCACTGTCTTTGCCTCCACCACACTGCCTGTTGGGTCAATGACACCTTTAACCTGGAGTCCTGTGAGGGATGTTCCTTGCTTGTACTCCAGTTCATCCAGTCTACTGATGTTGATATTTGGGTGAAGGCAGCTTCAGTGTTGCATGCATGGTTTAGGTTGCTGTACTGCGCTAGGTTGGTTGCCTTTCTGGATGCCCAATATTGTTTAATCATTCTCTTTCTCTCCCCCCCCCCCTCCCGACTCCCAAATGTTTGTGGGATTTGGAATTGGGGCTGTGTTTTCTTGGTGGTGAGACTCGGGCGGCTTCAGGGACTGTCCCTTCTGGTTCGGCGGCAGAGGCATTCGAGCCTTTTCCTCCTGCCGCGGTCTTTGGGTCGCGCCAGTGGGGCCACTTCATCCCTGCTTTTCTGGTGGTCTCTGCCTTTTCACCAGAGGCAGAGGGTTTGGAGAACAGCTCAGCCCCAGGGTTCTGACGTGGAGGTTCCAAAGGCTAGGGGAGGAGTTGACTTTGGGGGCTTGGGCCCCATTTGACCCCACTTGGGTGTTGGTTCCCTCGGCACGGGACTTGTTACAGGGGGAGGGGTTTTCCTATCCCCCCTTCCTGTACGAGTGTGATATGAGTTCAACTCCTCCATGGGTTTGGTTCTGGGTTCCCTTGGGCTCCTCGGTTCCCTCCTTCTGGAGGTTTTCGGCCTCCCGCATCCCACGGAGGGAGGTGGGGGAGGCTCTTGCAGCTTACCTCCTGTGAGACCTGGATTACGCCTCGCTAATGGGTCCTTCTTCTTTTGAGTTTGGCGCCTCTTTTTCCTTACCGGGTGCGTTACAAGGGGCCGGAGTCTTCCTTACTGGCAGACTGCCCAGTGTTTTCTTTGAGGCGTAGCATGCATTCTGTCGGACCCGCACGATTGATTGGCTGGAGTTGACTATGGTCGTTCAGGTTTATCTGGGGGCGAGTTTGAGCACCTCAATGCGTGTTTGTTCGCCCCTGTGTTTCCTCGTGATATCGTTCAGGTGCAGCTTCACGTGCAGGATTCCTTCCTTGCGGCTAACAGTTGCCCTCAAGCTAGAGGACAAGGAGCAGGTAGGATGTATCTGTCCTCCTGTTTGACATAGGACTAGGCATAAGGTCTAATCTTCAGTGTGCCAAATAAGTCAGCTACAGTGGTACTAAGTGTGCACCTCCCATCCAACCAACTGTGGTAGGCCATGGATGTGTGGATTGGCCAGAAATTAACCCTTCAACTGCGCATCGCATCATATGATGCTTTGATCGACTTGCAGTAAATTGCGCATCGCATCATATGATGCTTTGGAGTACTACGCAAGATTTAAACGGCCCGCGGATACACGGGGTTCACCACACCTTCATCAGGGCTCTTGTAAACAGACGCCATTTAAAAAAAATCGTGGGCCAAACTCGCGGGTGTTAGGAGCCTCAGTATTCAGTGAGCTACCAAGCCTGACGCATGCAGCATGAATTCACAGCACTGCTGTTCAGCTTGTGACCACAGCATCGCCTAAAAATGCCATAATATACTTGTTCATGCTATTATGTAGCGATAATATTATTACAGAAGACCCCTGACTGTGATAAAACTGACCAGGGTTCTGATAATAGCAGGATTGTGGTGATAATTAGCGCTGTGCTCCATGGAGGGAGGAGTAATGCTGTGGGGGTGAGGGTGGTGGCATTGTTTTCACCATACCAGCTTAGTGGTTCGCTATGGTGAACACAAATGTAGATACTTATATATAACGTGTGTATAGAGGGTATAAACAGCAAGAGGAGTAGGTTGGGAGCCGCCATTTTGGTGAGGGAGGAGTGTCGTTTGCATGACTTACCATGTTGTTTACTGATGACCACGATGGTCTTTGGGCACCATACCACTTTACTTGTACAAGTATGGTGAATAAAACAGGTAGATATTTATATATACTGTGTGTATATAGCGTAATAACACCACAAGCAGTATTGTTGGAGGAGAAATATTAGTGCGTCTGGCCTTGAGGGCAGCAACCATCAGCTGACTGTGTGAGGTCCTACGCCTTTGTGCCTTTACTCACCATACAAGCTTAGATGTACAGTTATGGTGAACAAAACATGTAAATACTTATATATAACGTCTGTATATAAAAGCAAAAACAGTATGGTGGATGGAGAATGGTGGCAAGTCGGGTGAGGTGAGGTGAGGGAGGGAGGGAGTGGTAGCCAGTGGCGGCCTGCCACTGCCACTCAGCATACCAACTTAGTGGTTCGTTATGGTGAACACGAATGTAGATACTTATATATAGCGTCTGTATATAGTGAATAAAAGCAAAAAAGCAAAAGCACCCACATTCTCCTCCCACAGTATTGTGGGAGGAGAATGTGAGTGAGTCAAGTGACTTGAGGGAGGGCGTGAGTGGCTGGCTGGTACACGGTGGTCACTCCTCGTTATTGTTTGACTCATAATAGCAACTTAGTGGTTCGTTATGGTGAACAAAACATGCAATATATATATATAACCTGTGTATATAGTGTAATAAGTGACAAAGTATTTGTTCACTGTTTGATGAACATAATTGAATCAACAACATGCACACCATATTTTTGAGTACAGCGATGATTCACTCATTTTATTATATAAATATATCACACTACACACTATTGAATAATATTACAACAAAAAAACTACGAAAAATCAATCAGAGACATTGAAATAATTAGGTAATTGTCTCTTTGTGGCAACTCTGGCCTGACAGCTGGCGATCAACAGACCGCCTGGGACGCACGCTGAGTCAGCGCCTGTTTTTTGCCAGACTTCCCCGCCCTATAGTGGGCAATATATGCCACTTACGATTTTTTTATTATTTTTCCCGTGATCAGTGAACACAAATTAATAGGAAGAAAAAATATTTTTTTTTTTTTTTTTTTTTTGTATGCGCCTGTGGGTGTCAAATGGTATATATCTATGCGCCATTTAAGGGTTAAGGCAGTTATTGTTTATGTGGCAATATCGAGGCACGCTGAGGGGAGCGTTGTGAGGTAGGTGGGCCGCCCCACAGTACCTGGGGCCCCAGGCACCACTCATTTGTAAAATAGTCTTTGTGCCCTCCTACCCAAGGTCGTGGTTTGTGTGTGTGACTGGTGTGTTTACACGAGAGACCGCCAGGACACCCCTCTACTGTATAGTGCCCCTACACTACATGTGAGAACTGTGACCCTAGTGCCTTGCAGGTGTCTATATGTGTATGTGTGCAGGGTAGAGTACAGTGTTGAAGACATACCACCCAAGACACACATGAAATGAGCCGCAGCAAATAGATGGATCGTGTAACGCAAAGTCAGTCAAGACCAAACATACCAGTGATACAAAGATGCGAGAAACAACTACACGGCAGTGAGGAGAGAGGCAGAAAGAAATTTTGAAAAAGGAATTGCAGACAAATGTAAAACAGAACCAGGTCTATTCTATAAATTCATAAACAACAAATTGCAGGTAAAGGATAATATTCAGAGGTTGAATATGGGAAATAGATTCACAGAAAATGATAAGGAAATGTGTGAAACATTAAATGAAAAGTTCCAAAGTGTGTTTGTACAAAATGAAATCTTCAGGGAACCAGATACAATAAGAATTCCAGAGAACAACATAGAGCACATAGAGGTGTCTAGAGATGAAGTGGAAAAAATGCTCAAGGAGCTAAATAAGAACAAAGCAGTTGGTCCAGATGGAGTTTCACCATGGGTTCTGAGAGAATGTGCACCTGAGCTCAGCATTCCTCTTCAACTGATTTTTCAGGCATCCCTGTTTACAGGAGTTGTAGCTGATGTGTGGAAAAAGGCTAACATAGTTCCAGTCTACAAAAGTGGAAGCAGGGAAGACCCCCCTTAATTATAGACCGGTATCATTGACAAGTGTAATAGTCAAAATATTGGAAAAAATAATTAAAACTAAATGGGTAGAACACCTGGAGAGAAATGATATAATATCAGACAGACAGTATGGTTTTCGATCTGGAAGATCCTGTGTATCGAATTTACTCAGTTTCTATGATCGAGCAACAGAGATATTACAGGAAAGAGATGGTTGGGTTGACTGCATCTATCTGGACCTAAAAAAGGCTTTCGACAGAGTTCCACATAAGAGGTTGTTCTGGAAACTGGAAAATATTGGAGGGGTGACAGGTAAGCTTCTAACATGGATGAAAATTTTCTGACTGATAGAAAAATGAGGGCAGTGATCAGAGGCAATGTATCGGACTGGAGAAATGTCACAAGTGGAGTACCACAGGGTTCAGTTCTTGCACCAGTGATGTTTATTGTCTACATAAATGATCTACCAGTTGGTATACAGAATTATATGAACATGTTTGCTGATGATGCTAAGATAATAGGAAGGATAAGAAACTTAGATGATTGTCATGCCCTTCAAGATGACCTGGACAAAATAAGTACATGGAGCGCCACTTGGCAAATGGAATTTAATGTTAATAAATGCCATGTTATGGAATGTGGAATAGGAGAACATAGACCCCACACAACCTATATATTATGTGAGAAATCTTTAAAGAATTCTGATAAAGAAAGAGATCTAGGGTGGTTCTAGATAGAAAACTATCACCTGAGGACCACATAAAGAATATTGTGCGAGGAGCCTATGCCACGCTTTCTAACTTCAGAATTGCTTTTAAATACATGGATGGCGATATACTAAAGAAATTGTTCACGACTTTTGTTAGGCCAAAGCTAGAATATGCAGCGGTTGTGTGGTGCCCATATCTTAAGAAGCACATCAACAAACTGGAAAAGGTGCAAAGACATGCTACTAAGTGGCTCCCAGAACTGAAGGGCAAGAGCTACGAGGAGAGGTTAGAGGCATTAAATATGCCAAAACTAGAAGACAGAAGAAAAGAGGTGATATGATCACTACATACAAAATAGTAACAGGAATTGATAAAATCGATAGGGAAGATTTCCTGAGACCTGGAACTTTAAGAACAAGAGGTCATAGATATAAACTAGCTAAACACAGATGCCGAAGAAATATAAGAAAATTCACTTTCGCAAACAGAGTGGTAGACGGTTGGAACAAGTTAGGGGAGAAGGTGGTGGAGGCCAAGACCGTCAGTAGTTTCAAAGCGTTATATGACAAAGAGTGCTGGGAAGACGGGACACCACGAGCGTAGCTCTCATCCTGTAACTACACTTAGGTAATTACACTTAGGTAATTACCTGCGGACGGGGAGCCCCCAGGTGCAGATCCCCACCCGGGGGCCTCCAGTGAGGATCCCACCTGGGCCTTCAACAGTAATGGTACAGGTGATTCTACAAACAGAGGATGATGGTAACTTAAGACTAGTCCAAAGCAGAAACATCATGAAATGGGACTGGTTACAGCAACAGGGTGAGCAGCAACAGCCGCAGCAACATCAACAAAAACAACAACAACGACGACAAGACGAAGACAGTGAAAGGCACACCCTATCTTTCCTGCAATGGGATTGACAGCAGCAAAGAAGTACAGATGGATTATTAAAGCCGTCCACGCCCACAGAGCAGTGTATCGCATAGAGAGCAGGTGTGTAGGTGGCAGTGTCAGCACACGAGTGCAGGGTTACAGTGCCCTGAAGTACTTCACAGAGACCAGTCTCAAGTATCAAGGTAAGGGTGTTAAATTGTTGGAAGCAAACCCACGGACAAGACAAACTAAAATCATAATCAAGAACTACAGTATTCATGTTGACGTGGAATTTCTCCAGGACTATGAAAAGATTGTTTGGGTAAAGTGCAACACTGGACCAGGGGGACTGCCCAGAAATCAAGCAATTGCTATGTGGAAGGGAGACCTGCCCCCAGTCATTAAAATACCTGGCATGAGGGCGTGCAAAGTGGAGAGGTATACTGTATTGGTAGCCCATCCTTATGTGGCAACTGTCAACGGTGGGATCACATAACATGGCAATGTGATCATCGAATTAGGTGTGGGTGTGCAGTGGCACTCACTACACCAAGCAGTGTCTGGCCAAGCTTACACCGGATGGGGGTGGCGGGGTAATACCTAAATTTGTCAACTGCAAGCAGCTCCCCATCATGCTTGGAACAAGTATTGCAGCAAGAAGCCTGATTGGCAGGGCTTGAGAAGGACACCGACGCGAACAACAGGTGGACCAGTGAACAGGGGCGAGAATGGCTCCGTGAACAGTACCACAGCAAGCCAGGGTCCAGCCTACCGTAGACAACAACCTGGGGTAGTGGTGGAGTTACCCACACACCCACACAAGGCCCAACCAGACCCCCTTCCTCTCACAAACCCACTCACCACTACCCGGACCACCAACCCCAACCCTACACTCACGTCACTAACGCCAACTACCTACCCTACCTCCATCCCCTCACCACCCATACCCCCTACCCTCCTAGTCAACAGCTCTTCTGTGGCCTCCACAGCAACCCTCCTCCTCCCTCCCAACCAACCACCTCCCCCCATGTCTTCTCACCCACCTGCTACCACTCCCCCACCATCACTCACCAGTCAAATACTTTACTGGATCCAGATAAAACAATGCTGCCCGATATGGAAGTAATGATTACCCACATGATAAAATTCACCCACTCATGCAAAATTAATGGCCAAGAAAAATAAACTTGAACATACTCTATGTTACAATCCAGAAGACTCAGGAAGACATACTCAAATTTTGCAGGGCCTGAACTGTGTCTCAGGCGAGTTCACGAGGTTGCAACTTGGTGCATGAGGATGCAACACGAGCCACGGCACATAACAGCAGACTCAGTGCTATCGTTGTCCCCAGTGAACACATCACACCCAGGAATGCAACCCACCTAGTGACAATACACCAACACATACACACATGAACCACACCACACTATGGACACACAACCCTACACACCTCTGTCACACATGATAGATGTGATCCGGAAAACATCACCAAACTAATTGAATACACTCCTGAAGTCACAGGCTACAATTTCACACAAAAACTACCAGAAATATAGCGAGTATATAAAGACAGCAACGAAACTTGAGCACAACCCAGTGGATTGAAAATTTAGAGAGCCAAAAGTAGCAATGTAGAAGGACATGTGTGTCAAGGACACAAACTTGAAGTCATATGTAGCATCACTTGTAGATATGCCCCCCCCAAAGGTTGATATG
>WNGS01022680.1:0-18147 GCA_020271785.1 Procambarus virginalis
AACACCCCTGGGAGCCACACCCCTGGGAGCCACACCCCTGGGAGCCATACACCTGGGAGCAACACCCCTGGGAGCCACACCCCTGGGAGCAACACCCCTGGGAGCCACACCCCTGGGAGCCACACCCCTGGGAGCCACACCCCTGGGAGCCATACACCTGGGAGCAACACCCCTGGGAGCCACACCCTTGGGAGTAACACCCCTGGGAGCCACACCCCTGGGAGCCACACCTCTGAGAGCCACACCCCTGGGAGCCACACCCCTGGGAGCCACACCCCTGGGAGCCACACCCTTGGGAGTAACACCCCTGGGAGCCACACCCCTGGGAGCAACACCCCTGGGAGCCACACCCCTGGGAGCCACACCTCTGAGAGACACACCCCTGGGAGCAACCACCCCTGGGAGCCACACCCCTGGGAGCCACACCTCTGAGAGCCACACCCCTGGGAGCCACACCTCTGAGAGCCACACCCCTGGGAGCCACACCCTTGCAAGCCACACCCCTGGGAGCCACACACCTGGGGAGTAACACCCTGGGAGCCACACGCTTTGGAGCCTCACCCCTGGGAGCCACACACCCTGGGAGCCACACCCCGGAGCCACTCCCCTGGGAGCAACACCCTGGGAGCCACACACCTGGGAGCCACACACCCTGGGAGCCACACACCCCTGGGAGCCACACACCCTTTGAGCCACATCCCTTGAGCCACACCACCCCTGGGAGGCACACCCTTGGTAGGCACACCCTTGTGAGCCACACACCCTGTGAGCCACACCTCTGAAGCCACACCCCTGGGAGCCACACCCCTGGGAGCCACACCTGGGAGCCACACCCCTGGGAGCCACACCATGATATACCCCAGTATGAGTGGTAGTATACTCCAGTAAGGAGAGCTGTGATATGACGGTACACATCGACCACAGTATAACGCCCCAACGATTACTACTGCTGCTTCACACACCACAGGATCATCACCTGCTGTGTGGTCCTCCTCTCCCGCTGCTCTTAATCCTCTCTCTCTCCTCTCTTTCCCTTCCTCTTCCGCCTCGTTCTCTTTCTCTTCCTCCTTCTCATTTTTCACATTTTCCTCGTCTCTTCCAGTGTGAAAATTTATATTATTCTTAGTGATTTTTTTGACGTCGACCTACATCATCACTCAGTTTCTCTTTACTTAGAGGTACTGTGTACAGTGACTTGTCCCCTTCATGGTGACTTGTTCCCTTCATGGTGAATTGTTCCTTCATGTGACTGTTCTCTTCATGGTGACTTGTCTCTTCAGGTGACTTTTCCCTTCATGTGACTTGTTTCCTTCATGGTGACTGTTCCCTTCATGGTGACTTGTCCCCTTCATGGTGACTTGTTCCCTTCATGGTGACTTGTCCCCTTCATGTGACTTGTTTCCCTTCATGGTGACTTGTCTCCTTCATGGTGACTTGTTCCCTTCATGGTGACTTGTTCCTTCATGGTGACTTGTTCCCTTCATGGTGACTTGTCCCCTTCATGTATTAAGTCCGACACTGTATCTTGTGTCCCTTGAAACTGTTGCTCCTTATTTGTGTTACAACTGACATTTTAAAGTTGTGGTCTGTATCAATCTCCTCCAGTTTTGTGAGAGAATGGTCTCAAGATTCTCCCACACCTGACGTGAATGGCTTATGGCAGTGCACCAAGCACTGCACAATCTCTTTTTCCCCATGGATGGAAAGCTGTCATGTTGGGTGTCCTTAAAATGCCCACAGGCACAGGAATACATGAATAATGCGTAGGCCGCCATATGCCTAGGGAGTAATTAGATAAGGGTAATTAAGCAATTGCGCCATAGCAAATGTAAGTTAGAGTTTGTAAGGTGCAGGCGTGGGAAGCGGGGGCGGGAGGGAGGCGGGAGAGGTAAGCATGACCTTTGGGGTCAATCTCAACCGTTGTCATGAGGAATCGTGACGTAGTCGTGACGTAGTCTTGACGTGACTCTTCTGCCCATCATGCACGGGTCAATATCACTGGATCCGGCACCTTTGCTGCAACGCTATTAGTAAGTTTGTAGGCCTGGGGCCAGATTCACGAAGGTACTTACGAATGTTTTTCTTCTTAGCTACGAATGTTTTTCTTCTTATCTACGAATGTTTTTCTTCTTAGCGCCTTCGTGGCGGCTACGTCGGTATTCAGGTAGTTACAGTAAGGCGAAAAACCTTCATAAGTTCAGTCCGTGATCTAAGTGTACTGTCGACCACTCGTAGCTTTACGTAAACTGGATATAACTCAATTTTTCTCTACTACATAACACTGGAATCAATTTTAATATAAACAAAAGATTATTAGTTCGCGAATCTCGTGAAGAGGAGTCCATCGTGTTAGTTATATATGCATTCTCTGCTTGAAACTTGAAGTAAATGTCTTTTATGATAGTAGAATTAGTTTTATAATAGCAAGATATTATACCCGTAGTTATTAAGTAAATAAACACTAGCGAACATGAAATATGAGAGAAGGTTATGAACCCTGCCTGATGGGAGCATTTTCTATCACCAAATGCCCCTGTTCACCTAGTAATCAGTAAGGGTGTACCTTAGCTATACATACACAGTTTTAATTTATTTTGTTTGGTTTTATTTTGAAATTAAATCTGGGTGAGACATAAAAGAAAAATATCCTGCACAAATGATGTTAGGTTAGGGTAAAAACTTCTAAAACTTTTCTCATTGAATACTTAAACCTATAAATATGACTACATGGACTATTATAGAAGAGAGAGAGGAAAGTAGGGGTTCAAGACCTCTTCCTGTTACACAATTTGGGTGTGGAACCAGTAATTATCAAAAGAAGGCACCATGCCGGGAAGGCTATGTAGCAGTAAGGCAGTGAGGTGAGGCAGCTACTTATATGAGGAATGCTTATTTTATTTACTTTATAAACTGAGGCAGCCTATTTTATTTGAGGAATACTCAGCTGATTCCTCTACATTTAGCATGGAACAAATTTGTGTCCAAGATCTCTTCCTGTTTCACAATTTGGCTGTGTAACAATCAGAAAGTAATTATCAAAAGAAGGCACCAAGCTGGGAAGGCTATGTAGCAACATTGTGTGTAGCAATAAACCTAATTTTTTTTTAACAAATAATGCACCTGCGAGAAACAAATCCTGTCAGCTGTAAAAATATTGATGCAGTTATTTAAATAAAAAATATAATGAAAGATATATTACTGGTTTATTTTTATCCTATCTTTTTGTATTATACAGTACAGTATATCCAAAGAAGTGAAAAATTAAGACATAATACACAATTTAATGAATAATTTAAAAGAAATATAACTACTGTATTACATATCAATATGAGATCTTAATGATCCATGGTTAACATGATTTAATAAGGATAATATTGGTAATAACACAAACTATAATTTAAAATCTTTATTACTGATATTTTTGTATTAAGAAGCTTAGGTATACACAACAATGTGCTGCTACCCTATTCTATATGGAAGATTATACAGTGTAGACAAAAAAACTAGCTATAAGTTCACTTAATACTCCCATCTCACAGGATGGTTAGTCATACATGGAATCAAGGGAGAAAATATCTGCCTCAATACAAAAAACAAATCAACTCTGACTAAACAATAACTTCACGATTTTCACAAGAAGTAAGCACTGAATCATGGAAACATTATATTATAACTACTCTTACTAGTTTCTACAAGACTCCCCTCAAACAATGTATTTTTTTTAACATGCTTAGGTATACACAGCAATGTGCTGCTTCCCTATTCTGTAGGAAGGACCACACAGTGTAGATCAAAAACCAGCTATAAGCTTATCCAACATCCTCACCTCACAGGATGGCCAGTCATACATGGAATCAGGAGAGAACAAAATACTTAATGCTCATCTATTAGCCTCCACTGGTAAAATCTGGGTACAGCACAAGAATATCTTCCAATATTCCTGAGTGTATGAAGTAATTACAGAGCTCAAAGTACCTCATACCATTTGGTATGAAGTCACTGATAACACGGCAATCACAGATATAGTGTTGGAGAGTATGTCCTCTCAAGTAAGACTGAAAACAGATGTTTTTTTACCCAGATGGTTAAAACCCATGGAACCGCCTACCCGCTGAAGCCGGCACCTGCCAAAATCCATCTAGAAAATATCATTAGGACAATTGGCGGGACTTAACAAGCCCCCGGCTTTTTGTCCTCGTCAAGGCCACTAGATAGTTAGTGGCCCTTGGGTAAATTTCGGTAAATATATACGTACATAGATACCATCGCTTCTCAAGTCTTGGGAGCTATACACTATCTTTTAGAATTACGTAGGTAAACAAAAAATGTAACATATTTGTATACTACAATGTCGGTGCTGACTGTACAAGTTGAAAAAAACATTGTTTTACTTCGAAATATACTAATTTTATAAGAAAATTCGACGTAAATATGTCGCAAGTGGTTACGGATAAGCTCCGATACGGCAGCGTCGTGATTGGCTACAGCTGTAAGGAACCCAGTTCGGTCGCGATCCAGTGCAGGTCGCGACCGAACTGGGTTCCCACTTTTCTTCTGTTTGCCTTGGTTCTCATCTGCCTCAATCCTTCCTTCTTCGTAAGCCTGTTCTTGAATCTTTTCCTTTAGATTTCCGCACTCATCTCCGCCTTCCCTATACCGATCCTTTATCTCTTTCTGAACTTCAGTCTGCCCTGGCCCTCTGTGGATCTACGGCGGCGGGCTCGGATGACGTTCATTATGAGATGCTTCGCCATCTCCCTCTGTGCACGTCTCAGTATTTACTGAGTCTGTATAACCAGGTCTGGGAGTCGTCGTCCGTCCCTGAGGACTGGCTCGATGCCATTATACTCCCTATTCGGAAACCAGGGTCTCTCGGTATGTCCCCTAGGACTTCCGCCCTATTGCTCTCACGAGTTGTGTTTGCAAGCTCTTTGAGCGTATGGTAAACGTCCGTCTGATGTGGTTCTTGGAACACCATCGCCACCTCTCTCCTTCTCAATTTGGTTTTCGCAAGTGCCGCAGCACGACTGATGTCCTGGTGTACTTGGAGGTCTATATTCGTACTGCTTTTGCTGCGAAGACCTCCGTTGGTGCTGTCCTTTTTGACCTGGAAAAGGCTTATGACACGACTTGGAGATACCATATTCTGTTCCAACTTCGTTCTTTTGGCCTTCGTGGTAATCTCCCTCTCTTCCTTCAAAGCTTTCTCTCTAGTTGTACCTTTCGAGTCAGGCTTGGTGCCACTCTCTCTGCCTCTTTTCGACAGTATGAAGGTGTGCCCCAAGGTAGTGTTCTGAGTACTACTCTTTTTCTGGTTGCCCTCAATGGTCTTCTTTCCTCCCTTCCTTCTGGCATCTTCTCTGCTCTTTATTTTGACGATCTTACTCTTTGCTGTCGGGGTGATGATTCGCCTCTCCTTCAACGGCGGCTTTAACTTGCAATTGATGTTGTGTCATCTTGGGCCACCAATCATGGCTTCAAGTTCTCTAGTACTAAGACTTGTGCCATGACTTTTATTCGGAAGCGGGTCGTTCTTCGTCCCTCTTTGTCACTTTATGGTCATCCCCTTGAGTACAAAGATTCCGCGAAGCTTTTGGGGTTATTCTTTGACACTCGTTTGTCTTGGTCGCTCCATGTCTCTTACCTCCGTGTGGAATGCTCTAAGGCACTTAACCTACTTAAGGTTTTGTCCCATACTTCTTGGGGAGCGGATAGGCGCACGCTCCTCTATTTGCATTCCTCTCACGTACTGTCTAAGCTCGATTATGGTTGCCCTGCTTACTCTTCTGCTTCTCCTTCTACTCTTCGCCGTCTTGATCCTTTGCACCATAATGGGTTGTGCCTCAGCTCTGGTGCTTTTCGTTCAACTCCTACCCTCAGCTTGTACCCTGACACTGGCTTTCTGTCTCTCTATGATCGCCATGATCGCTACAGTCTTCGCTATCTTGCGTGATCCTTACAGCATCCTCACTCTCGCCTCTATCGTGCTTTGACTTTTACCCCACCTGTAGTTCCTGTTCCTCTTCACCTCCTTCCTCTTTCTGTCCGTTTGTCTCGCTTACAGGGTTCTCTTTCAGCTCATATTACCAATGTTTCTCCTCGTATTGTTCCATCCTTGCCCCCGTGGAGGGTCCCCCTTCTCAAATTTTGTACTTCTCTGACCTGCGTCACTAAAGCTTTTACCCCTCCTACAGTTCTGAAACGCCTCTTCCTTGAGCACTTTTCTTCCCACTCCTACTCCGTTCCCATCTTCACCGATGGGTCTAAGTGTTCTGACGGTGTGGGCTACTCTGTTGTTTTTCCTGACCACACTTATATGTGTCGCCTTCCTCCGAAGGCTAGCATCTTCACAGCAGAACTTTATGCTATTCTCTATGCTCTTCGTCTCCTGCTTTCCCGGTGTCAATCCTCCTTTGTGGTGGTAGTTGACTCTAGTAGTGCCCTCATGGCGTTAGGGTCCTTTACTCCGGTCCACCCGGTGGTTGTCGAGATTCAACATTGGCTGTTTCTTGTCTCCAGTAAATTTAAGTCAGTTGCATTTTGCTGGGTTCCCAACCATGTTGGTGTCTCTTTAAATGAGCGTGCGGATACTGCCGCTAAGGAAGCTATCCACGTTTGTCCCATCTCCTGTAAAAGTATTCCTTATTCCGACTTTTACCCAGTTATTCGTGCCTCCATCCTTGCCCGCTGGCAGAGTTGTTGGTCTTCTGTTATTGGTAACAAACTGCGTACTCTTAAGAGTCGTGTGTCCCAGTGGCCTTCCTCCTGCCACCATAACCGGCGGTGGGAAACGGCTCTGGCTAGGTTACGTATCGGCCATACCCGTTTAGCTCAGTCACTTAATGGAGCGCCGCCCTGCTCCTTATTGTCCACATTGCATTGTCCCTCTTACGGTCGTGTATATCCTTGTTGAATGTCCTGACTTCCAGGCCGAGCGTGTCTTGTTTTCCGACCGTTCCCCGCGGTCGCTTCTCCCTCGATAGAATTCTTGGCGACTCAGATACTTTTGATATCGTTCGCCTTATGCATTTCTGTTCTCGTATTGGCATCCTTGGTGATATTTAGCGCCCTCTGATTATCCCGCACATTTGATGGTGTTACATAGCCATTCGTTAATCTCTGCGTCTTTATCAATATACAAGCGCTCGCCTAGAATCAATGACGGTGACTGTATTGTTTAGTAGCCTTCGAGAGTGACAAAAGGTGTTTGAATCACCAGAACGAAACAGACTGGTATCCGGTAAACCTGTGACAAAGTGAGATCGAGAGTCTAAAGTATCGGAAATTGAAGGAAAAGAAATGACGAATGATGGAACTCTTAGGGTGAGGGAAGTAGTGAGGTGGAAGGGAGGTGTGAGGAGTATGGTCAGGGGAAAGGGAAAGTTTAGAATGAGAGAGAGAGAGAATGAGATCAAGGAGGAAAGTGGAAGAGTAGAAAATAGTAGAGTAGAAGTAATGTAAGAAGATAAAAGGTTGCTGCCACCATCCATTCAAGTTAAGTATGTATATGACAACGAATGGAACTTGTCTGCACAACAATATTATCTGGTGTTATCAAATACCGGCTGTACGAATATATCTCATATAACTCAGAATCTATAAGTCAAAATCTTAAGCCAGTAAACTTCAAAGTGTGTCGGAAAACCCGACACCATTTAATAATATTACATACAATAGGCAGATAATATTGCTGCTGTGTTGTATACACAAGTTACCCATAGAAAATGTAGCTTGTAGTGGAATTTTCCGTCAATAGAAAACGGGATATCATTGCCACATAGTACTATAAATTCACCAGCTATTCTGTTGGGAATTATTCTTATATACATTAGTCTTTGGACTTTTAATATCATAAAAACATCTCAATTGAATTAACTTAATTGTAAGTACCAAAATAGAGTAAATGTGTCCCTTCTATCAGTTACTGATATCTGGACAAAGTGAGCCAGTAGCGTCAGAGCAGTGGTGTGAAGAGGTCAGCCATTGTTAGTCATTGGAGCAAGTTCAGCTCCTATAATTCTCTTGGACGATTTGTTATGGAGATCAAAGTGTTCTACCATCATCAACACGCTGTCATCAACCACAAATGAAGTGTCTTTCCAAAATCTTATCTAAGTCATTACTGGCCAGTAATGTTAGGTAGATATGATTAATTCAGGTTAGAACACGTACTATCGACTCAACACAGGCAATTAAGCCTTGGTCCTTATCATATATAATAAACAGTGTTTTCTCTGATATAGCTGTCATATATTAGGATTCCGGCTTGACAGCTAGTGCCCTTTGACAGGAACAAGAAGAGGAAGCAAGAATTAATCTTGGTACATCAGTTACTATGGGTGATGGAAGCTAGCCTCACACGAGGATAATTTGATGTCTACATCCTAGTTAAATCTGGTGGACTAAGCCTGCTGTACAATAAGAAAGGCACCTCCAATTTTTTATTTCTATAATGTAGTTATATTGTAGTTTGATTGGCTGCATATATATAATTTAATATAAACCCCCCCCCTAATGTGTAAGGATAGATTTGTGAGATTATTGCAGAAATACAGTCCACTTAACATCATACAAATTGCTATCGAAATATATAAATTCTATATAAATTCATATAAATTAAATAAATATAAATCTCACAGGCGGTTCCCACAAAGTGCTCTCCACACTAGTTTTCAAATCCAAGATCTAGGGATCAGAATTAAAGACATTTGCAAAAATAAGTTAATCAATTATATATTTACTATTATGGATATCATAATTCACCCATTTCATTTGATGTTCAATATGTCAACATTAATACACAAATGTGAGTCACCACACAAGAGCTTGCGAGCACTCTGGCTGACTGCTCCTGAACATCATACAACACCTAAGTTGGAAAACACAATATACTTCACCTTACAAGTTCACTCACCAAGGTCTCTGAGACTGATACAGAGGGTGGGGGGGGGGGGGGGTTGTACTGCTGACTGTCCCCACCTGGGCTGGGACAGTCCCCACCTGGCCTGGGACAGTCCCCACCTGGCCTGGGACAGTCCCCACCTGGGCTGGGACAGTCCCCACCTGGCCTGGGACAGTCCCCACCTGGGCTGGGACAGTCCCCACCTGGGCTGGGACAGTCCCCACCTGGCCTGGGACAGTCCCCACCTGGCCTGGGACAGTCCCCACCTGGCCTGGGACAGTCCCCACCTGGCCTGGGACAGTCCCCACCTGGGCTGGGACAGTCCCCACCTGGGCTGGGACAGTCCCCACCTGGCCTGGGACAGTCCCCACCTGGCCTGGGACAGTCCCCACCTGGGCTGGGACAGTCCCCACCTGGCTGGGACAGTCCCCACCTGGCTGGGACAGTCCCCACCTGGCTGGGACAGTCCCCACCTGGCCTGGGACAGTCCCCACCTGGCCTGGGACAGTCCCCACCTGGCCTGGGACAGTCCCCACCTGGCCTGGGACAGTCCCCACCTGGCCTGGGACAGTCCCCACCTGGCCTGGGACAGTCCCCACCTGGCCTGGGACAGTCCCCACCTGGCCTGGGACAGTCCCAACCTGGCCTGGGACAGTCCCCACCTGGCCTGGGACAGTCCCCACCTGGCCTGGGACAGTCCCAACCTGGCCTGGGACAGTCCCCACCTGGCCTGGGACAGTCCCCACCTGGCCTGGGACAGTCCCCACCTGGCCTGGGACAGGCCTAGTCTGGCTCCGGATCACCTCTCTGGAGCAACAATCAACGACAACGATCGCTGTCCTCTACAATGTCTCAAATGTATAGTTCCATGGGTATATATAGGGGACCGGGAGCTAAGCTCCGCCTTCCAGGAGATAGCCTCTGGCTATCTACCTATCTCCTAGACAGCGCTTGTTTGATGGAAGGACACAACCAACCGACTGCAATTATCGGCTTAGCAGAAAGCAAGATCACTTCACATGACCTGACCCCTACTCGACCTGTGACCATTAAGTCTTGAAAGGTGTGATTTTATAATCACTCAGTGCAGACTGTCTGGCAACAACAATAACCTGTGCGACTGACTCTAGTTGTATGTAAAAAATATACTAAAACACATTTATGGTATTACAAGATCCTCTGTGAGTGACTGTGACCTAGAGTGAACTGCAGGCCAACTACGAGGATGCTTGCATGAATGACTCTAAAGTAATGAGTATCTTGTTATTAAAGTTACTCATTACTTTACTCATGTAAATCATGAGTAAGAATCATGATTTACTCTTGATTCCCCAAGACAGAGTGCCCTTCTTCCCAAACTCCTGCATCAATGGCGGTGATGCCCACCCTGCCTTCTCCCGCGCATGTGTGCATTACAAATTTCAGGAAGCCATCCTCAATTTGAAGCATCATGATCATTTGTCTTTTCCGAGGCAAGGCGCCAGGTTTGCCGTCTTCCCTCTTTCTCTGGCATGTCTTAAGCTCGTGTGTTGCGTTCCCCTTCTTTTCGCTCTCTCCCGATTTCTCAGTTTTGCAACTGTTTTGAGGCCTTGGACCCCGACACCTCCACCACCACCTTGTCTGCTCCGACTGCTCCTTTGGGTTCTGGACCAGAGGGTTCTCCTCCTGGTTCTCCATCTGGTGTTTCCTTCCTTCCTTGCTTCCCGGCCTTCCTTGTCTCCTGTGCCCTCCCTCCCTTCTCACCCCACTCCTTTTTAGTCCTTCCCTCTGTCTCTTGGTCCTTCTCGCCACCTGTCTGTTCATCCTCCTCCCAGCGTTCGTCATGTTGCCCGTTCCTGTTCTCCTTCTGTTGAAACTGTCAAGGCGGTCGCCCAGTATATTGCCTCTCTGTGTACATCAGAAGCGTAAGCCTGGCTCCTCTCTTTCTTCCTCCCCGGCGGGTAAGAAGGCTTCGATGTATTCATCACCTTCCGACTATCACTGCTTCCCTTCCCTTTTCAGTGGTGGGGTCTCCTATTTCTCCTATAGAGGTTTCCTTGGGCCTTGATCCTCTATTGGATGCTGCCCTTGCTCCGGTGCCCTCTCCTGTTTCTGTCCTTCCTGCCCCCGATTCCCTTGACAGCCTCTCTCCATTGCCTCCTCCTCCCGCTCCGGACTCTGTCTGTTTTTCTCTGGTCCATCCTCCTGCTCCCTTGTCTCCGTTATCTTTGCTAGCTTTACCTCTGCCCCATCACCCTGAGTTCACTAATCCTGATCTTGTTCTTCCTTAGTCTACTGTATTCTACTTTGCCTTTCTTTCTTCCTTGTTATCTCCATTTCTGTTCTCTTATTTTTGTCTGTTGTTCAATGGAATATTTGTAATTTCAATGCCAACTTAAAAGAATTCCAACTTCTGATCGTGCAGTTTCCCCATTTTGTGTTTGTCTCCATCTCCGATGCTTCGCGCTCATCCTGGTCGCTTCTGTGGTTATTCCTTTCTCTCTTCCCCTCCAGCTCTACCTGGAGCCCATGCCTTTATTGTTCTCTTGATCCGTCTTGGTATTCCCTTCGTCCCCCTACTTTTTCAGTCACCCATTCAGTGTTCTGCTGCTCGTATCTTTGTGAGAAATTGGTATACAGTTTGTTCCATTTATCTTCCCCCAAATGTCCCACTTTCTCTTCCTGATCTTAAACACCTGTTGGATTCCTTACCTTTTGTGCTCCTTTTGGGTGATTTTAACTGTAGGCATACCCTCTGGGGTGATGCTCTGACGAACACCCGGGGGCCCGCCTTCTTGAACCTTTTGTCCACTCTTCTCTGTCTCTTGTGAATTCTGGTGAGCCCACTATGTTGACTCCCGCACTCTTTCCTGTCTTGATCTTTCTCTCTGCTCGTCTTCTCTTTATTTGGACTTCACCTGGCGGGTTCTTGATGACCTACCTAACAGTGACGATTTCCCCCATCCTTTTCACCTTCTTCTCTTTTCACTCTCTCCCCTCTCCTTTCCTAGGTGGCAGTTTGCCAAGGCTGACTGGAACCTCTTCACCTTGCGTGCTACCCTTTCCGACCTCTCTGATCTGCCTCTCCCTCAAGCCCTCCTTCTCTTTCATGACATTGTTTTTGATGCTGCCCTTTGCTTTGTTGCTTTGTTTTTTGATGCTGCCCTTTGCTTTGTTGCTTTGCTGCCCTTTGCACTTCCACATGCCAGGGGCATGTGGAAGTGCATTACCTGGTGGAATGCAGACTGTGCTTGGGCTTTCCACTGAAAGTGTGCAGCCTAGAAGAAACACCGTCGCCGTTGGACGCCTGTTTCTTTTGTTTTGGAGGGCAAGTGCGGTGGCCCATAGGGCCATCTGTACGGCTAAATGTGAGGTTGGAGATCTTTCGTTTCCACCATTATGTCTGACACTCCTCTGCCCCTGATCTGGAAAAATAAAACCGCAAGATAGCAGGTAAGTTTATTCCAGATGTCTCGCCAGTTCTTCACCTCCGTGGTTCTGTTTGATTGTTGCCGCCAGAGGCGGCAACAACTAGTTTATTGTGCACCCCATACCCATCCCGTGAGCGGTAGCGCAAAAAGCCGCGGTCTTTATCAGACCTCATCTTAAATTATTACATAAACAGCTTGTATAAGACTTGGCTACAAGTATCTCTGGCAGTCCGTGGCTCTCTTGTGGCGGATCCGGTGTCAGTTGCGACCAAACTTGGTTCTCACTTTTCGACTGTTAGCTCCGGCTCTCATCTTCCTCCTTCTTTCCTTACTTGTAAATCCCTCTTGAATTTTCTCCCTTAGATTTTGCACTTCTCTTAGGCTTCCCTATAACGATCCTTTCTCTCTCTCAGAACTCCAGTCTGCCCTGTCCCTCTGTGGTACTATGGCAGCAGGTTTGGATGATATTCATTATGAGATGTTTTGCACATTTCCCTCCATGTATGTTTCAATATTTATTGAGTGTTTATAACTGTGTCTGGGAGTCGTTGTCAGTCCCTGAGGTCTGGCTTGAGATGGTTGTTCTTCCTATTTAGAAACCTAGTTCTCTAGGGTCATCTCCTAAAGACTTCCACCCCATTGCTCTCACGAGTCGCATCTTCAAACACTTTGAGCGTGTAATCAATGTCTGGCTGATGTGGTTCTCGGAATGCTATCACCTCCTCTCCCCTTCTAAATTGGCTTTCGCAAGTGTTGCAGCACAACTGATGTCCTCGTGAACTGGAGGTTTCTATTCGTACTGCCTTTGCTGCAAAGACTTCCATTGTTGCTGTCCTTTTTTACCTGAAAAAATTGTATGACACCACCTAGCGGTACTATATTCTGTCCCAACTCCATTCTTTGGCCTTCATGGTAGTCTCCCTCTCTTCCTCCAGAGCTTCCTCTCTCGTTGTTCCTTTCGAATGCGGCTTGGTACCATTCTCTTTGCCTCTTTTCGCAATGCGAAGGTGTTCCCCAAGGTAGTGTTCTGAGCACTACTTTTTTCCTGATTGCCCTCAATCGTCTTATTTCCTTCCTTCCCTTTGACATTTTCTCCGCTCTTTATTTTGACGATCTTACCCTCTGCTGTCAAGGTGATGACTCGCCTTTCCTCAAACGGCAGCTTCAACTTGCTATTGATACTGTGTCGTCCAGGGTCACCAATCATGGCTTCAAGTTTTCTCCGGCTAAGACTTGTGCTATGACCTTTACTCAGAATCAGGTCATCCTTCGACTCCCCTCTGTCGCTTTATGGTAATCCTCTTTTGTATAAATATTCTGCTAAACTTCTGTTGTTAATCTTTGACACTCGCTTGTCCTGGTCTTCCCATATCTCTTACCTCAGAGTTGAATGCTCTAAGGCCCTTAACTTATTTAAGGTCTTGTCCCATACTTCCTGGGGGAGCTGATAGGCACATGCTCTTCTCTTTACATTCCTCTCTTGTGTTGTCTAAACTAGATTATGGCTGTCTTCCTTACTCATCTGCTCTCCCTCAATCCTTCGTAGTCTTGATGCTCTTCTTTATACTGGGCTCTGTATTAGCTCTGGTGCCTTTCGTTCAACCCTATCCAGAGCCTATATGTTAAGACCGGCATCCTGTCTCTATAGGATCGCCATGATCACTACTGTCTTCGCTACTTTGCGTGGTCCCTTCAACACCCTCACTCTCGCCTATGTCGTTCTTTGAACATTACCCCTCCTGTGGGCCCTGTTTGCTTTCACCACCTTCCCCTTTCTGTTTGGTTGTCACACTTGCAAGGTTCTCTCTCGGTTCGTGTTGCTAAAGTTTCTCCTCATGTCATTCCGTCCTTGGCCCCATGGAGGGCTCCCTGTTCCTAAGTTTTGTATAACCTTGACCTGCATGACTAAGGCTTTTACCCCTCCTACAGTTCTGAAACGCCTTTTCCTTACTCACTTTTCTTCACACTCCCGTTCCATCTCCGTCTTCACAGATGGGTCTAAGTCTGCTGACGATGTTGGCTACTCCGTTGTGTTTCCTGATTGCACCTATATGTATCGTCTGTCTCCAGAGACTAGCATCTTCACAGCTGAACTTTACGCAATTTTGTTTGCTCTTCGTCAACTGCTTTCTCACTGTAATTCTTCCTTTGTTATTGTAGTTGACTCCCGCAGGTGCCCTCATAGCTCTAGTGCCCTTTAATCCTGTCCATCCTGTGGTCGTCAAAATTCAATATTGGCTGTTTCTTATCTCCTGCAGATTTAAGACAGTCGAGTTTTGCTGGGCTCCCAGCCATATTGACGTGTCCTTAAATGATCGTATGGATGCTGCTGCTAAGGAGGCTATCCGCACTTGTCCAATTTCTTGCAAAGGTGTTACTTATTTCGACTTCTACCCTGTTATTCATTCCTCGACCTGTGCCTCTTGGCAGGATTGCTGGTCCTCTGTTGCTGGTAACAAGCTGCGTGCTCTTAAGGGTAGGGTGACCCAGTTAGTCTTCCTCCTTCCACCATAACCGGCGGTGGGAAACGGCTCTGGCGAGGTTGCCTATTGGCCTTACCCGTTTAACTCACTGGCACTTAATGGAGCACCGCCCTGCTCCTTATTGTTCGAATTGAATGTCCCTCTTACCATCGTGCAAATCCTTGTTGAATGTCCGGACTTCCAAGATGTGCGTGCGTGTTGCCTCCTGACTGTCCCGTGCGGTCATCTGTCTCTCGCTAGTATCCTTGGTGAATCAGATGCCTTTGATGCTCTTCGCCTTATGTGCTTTTGTTCTCGATTTGGCATCCTTAGTGATATTTAGCACCTTTTGAATATTCTGCACTTTTGATGGTGCTACATAGCCTCCCCGGCTTGGTGCCTTCTTTTGATAATTACTTACTTACTTGTACTTTCCTTGCCAATCTTTCAAGTGGCAACTTATCAAAAACTTTAGCGAAGTCCATGTAGTTCGAAGTAGTCCATGTGAGGTACCATGTACTACATCTACTAGAAATCCTTTGTCTGAGTAGCTGGTGTCCATTTCCAAAAATGTAAGCAGGTTTGTAAGGCAGGAGTTATTTTTAACAAAACCATGTTGCGTTGATTTAATAAGATTGTTCTCTTTGAGATAGTGAATGATCAAGGCATGGAGACCTTGATCATAGGATTCTTTCCATGAGTTTTCAGATGTGTGATGTCAAGCTGATCGGCCAGTAGTTTTGCTGAGCTCTTTCTGTTTTTTTTTTTATAAATAGGGATGACATTTGCATATTTGCAATCTAGTTGAACTATCCTTTGGCCAGAGTTTTCTGAAAAGGAGATTCAGTGGTAAATACATTCCTTCTGCTTTTTCGACTTTGGATTGAATACCGTCCACAGTTGGGACTTTTAATTTGGTATTTTGTCAATGCTTTTCCCAATATATCAGATGTTGTTGGAATACCCCTTAATTCGTTTTCTTACCTGCTTCAACCATTTATGTGGGTACTGGAATATTGTCTAGATTCTCTTGTGTGGACACTGATGTAAAGTATTCATTGAGTGTCTGCTGCTCTATATAACTTGGTTGGCCTTATCTTTTAAGGGTCCTACAGAGTCTTTTTCTTGGTTTACTTCTTATTTGTTTTAGAAAAGAGTTTGGATCTTTATGATTTGGGCAAGTTGTCTTTCAGAGATTTTTCTTAGGCTGATCTGATTTCCTGGGTGGGTGATTTTAAGTCTTCTGTATTCTCATAATCCATGTTGTTCTTTGTAGTGAAATACCTGCTCCAGGGGTTGCACTTAGTCATGCCAGCTGTCTTATTACCGTCTGTATCATCCATCTTTTTTCTTTTCTTCCTCCTTCTTGGCACATGTTTATGAACAAGTTCAGTGATAAACTTTTCGAGAGAGAGAGAGAGAGAGAGAGAGAGAAGAAGAGAGCGAGATAAAAAGAATAGAGAGAGAATAGGCCTCATGCCTTGATCTTCTATTTAACACTGACCAGGAGGTGTTTGCGGTTCCTCTCTCATTCCTGATGTCTCCTTGAGGGGTAGTGTAAAAAGTTATCGTCCTGGCCGTGGGGGTCTATAACTGTACTCCATCTTAAAATATTGTGATCACAAGGTGATCATCGACCACCTGTATTTGGTCGATGATGCCCTTATCTGATGTTAGCACAAGACCTAGGTGGGGTCCGTCACCCACTGTACGAGAAGGAGTCCTCTTTGAGGGCAAGAAATAATCTTCTGCTTTGTGGTTGTCTGTGTATAGCTGAGATAGTCTTGGTAGTAAGGTTGATGTAAAGTCATTCCTGGTTACTGACTTTAATACTTAAACGATTACATGATTAGGAGCTCCCAAGCTTGGCAGGCGTCCTGTGCGCTGTTACCTTCTCCAGTGGCGTCCAGCCGCCGCACATAGAAAACGGATGGTACCATTTTCTGTGAACATGACATCCCTCCTTTTCTTTAAAAAGAATGAATACAGGATGTCTACCATGCTTGTAGCACAAAGCAAAGTTATTGACACAAAGTAAGTTATTAACATGTCAAGAGATATTGCATATATTTAACATTAATTAAGCACAAAGAATTTAAACAATCTTTACCACAAAGGATTTCAATGTTAAAAATACATATGCAATGTTAAAAACATGAAAGAAACTGTAATACAAAGTTACAAAATATTGAATGAGAGATCTGCATTATTCAAACAATATAAATTTAGTCTAGCATAACAAGTAAATACTTTGCATTACATAGGAACACAATTAATCATCATATCGTGTAGGGCATTTAACATGACGTTTTGGACGAGAGTCCTTAAATACAAAACATCCCTCGATGAATGTTATCGAGTTATAACTCATTTTTTCTTTTTCTTTTGCACGACTTTGCACTTCATCATTTCTACACTAGTTGGAATCACTTTGAAATAAGCCATATTACGTGTTATACTATGATCTCTATTACTCGCTGTTACCATAGTTCCTTTACACTAATCACTTTATATGGTTTTGTATCATACGGCATATCTAGCTTTCCCTCTTTTTCTTTTTAACGAGAACAGTATCTCCAACCTTATGAATTGTTCTTTTGCACGTTGATCATGAGCAATTTTCATTTTGCCCTTGCTAGTGCATCCTTCTGAGCGAGACGTTTATCCGTTACTTGGCTGGCATGACAGGTAGTGCGATTCTCATAGGATTCCAAATAAAAGTTCGCCAGGCGACTTGCCCAGTGTTCCATGCGGTGTTGCACGTGTCTGTTCCTGAGAAAAGCATACATAGCTGTTTCCAGGATCGTCCTTCGGCATGAGCACAGCGTACCGCTTTCATGAGAGGTTGCGGTGCATGAATCTCTCTACTTCTCCATTTGCTTGAGGATGGTAGTGGCATCACACGGCGGTGTTTGAATCCAATATGCTCAGCAAGTTGACAAAGTCTTGTCCATTAAATGGTGGTCCATTGTCCGTCTTGACAACTTCAGGAATGCCAAAGTTTGAAAAGATCTTGTCGAGTTTCGGGATGACAGCCTTTGCAGATGTGGAAGTGATGATTTCTACTTCTGGATAACGTGAGTGATCATCAATGACTACCATCAAGTACTCTCCAGTGGTAGCGGTCCCAGAAGTCCATCGATACTTCATCCATGGTGCAGCAGGTAGTGGTGAAGGTTGTAGAGGTGTGGTCTTGAAGTATCCACTGCAGCTGGCAAGGGACACAGGCATCATGCATGTCCTTAGTTGACGATCAATGCCAGGAAACCACACCTTTTCTCGTAGCAGCTGTTTGGTCCTTACAAGACCTGGTGTCCTTGATGTGCAAGCTTCAGAGCACGTTGCTGAGAAACAGCTGGAATACGATACGAGT
>WNGS01022682.1:0-10767 GCA_020271785.1 Procambarus virginalis
GTGTCTGTCACTAAGATAGGATCGGATGTAGTCAAGGGCAAGGCCTCGGATTCATAATGCTGGAGTTTAAGTAAGAGGTAGTGTGATTGACATATCAAAGGCTTTTCTGAGGTCATGAAGAGTCCAATCGGAACTCATTTTTTTTTCAAGGGCTGAGTAGATTACGTCAAGGAGACTAATGATTGCATCATTGGTGCTCTTTGGGACCGGAAGCCAAACTGGCAGGGGCTGAGTATGTCGAATTTTACGAGGTAGGAATAGAGCTGTTTTGTAACAATTTTTTCAATATTTTTGATAGAATGGTAGATTGATATTGGTCTATAATTGTTTATGTCCGCCGGATTGCCTCCTTTATGGACTGGCGTTACTCTTGCTTTTTTTAAGGATATCAGGGAAGGTGTGACACTCTATAGATTTGTTGAACAGTAGGGCTATGGGTGGGGCAAGGGCATGGGAGGCGCTCTTGTATACAATGGACGGAATTTCACTGGTGTTTCCCTGCCTTGGTTTTTAGAGAGTGTATGATGGACACAACATCATCGGGCTGATTGGTGAAAGGAGAAGAGAGTTTGGATAGCTGCCTGAGAGATATGTGTCTGAGTCTGGGGATTTTACTGGCAAGATTAGCACCACCGATGAAAAGAACTATTAAATTCATTTGCCATTTCTAAATCAGTTGACGGAGTATTCCCATCCTTATAGAGTTTTATTTGGTTATGTGAGTGTTGTTTAGTTCCTAGGATACTAGAGATTGTTTTCCATGTGCTTTTCATGTTGCCTTTTGCTTCATTGAATCTATTCACATAATATGCAAGTTTTGCCTTCTTATGATACTGGTAAGCATTGATGAGTACCTTTTAGCTACTTCCTTTGAAACTAGGCCAATCCTAAGTTCTTTTCATATTCATGTTTCTTGTTGATTGAGTTGAGAATGCCACTTGTGAGCCATGGATTGTTTAATCTTTTGTCAGTTACTTGCTTGGTAAGAAGGGGACAATGAAGGTTGTAGAGCTAGAGTTTTGGAGAGGAAGAGTTTAGCTAATGAATTTATATCCTGGTATTATTGAATTCAAATCCCAGTTAATATTGTGAAGTGCATTGTAAGATTGCCTAAAGCTGATTCACTGTGTAACCTAAATGAAATTTTCTGCTTTTGGTGGTGTTATGTCCATGTTCGCTATGAGAAAGAGGATAGTGGTCAGTTGTTCTGTCGTAGATTATACCAGATACAAGGGAGCTGTTATGTTTGTCCATATGTGGCCCAAGGTAGTGCTGATGTTTGAGTGACTCGGGTAGTTTGGTGATTGTGGGATTAGCATACAGGAGTTCATGCTGTTAATCATAGTCAACTTGAGAGCAATTTTGTTGACCCAGTTTATTGAAGTCTCCTCCCAGAATGATGTGGGTTTTTGTTGAGATTGTTGTTAATAATAAGATTCCTTAGGTTATCTGAGAAAGAAGCTATGTTAGTATTGGGAAATCTATAGATGGCTCCAATAGGCAAAGAGGATTTAAGGGATTTATTGTAAACTGAGCAAAAGTATATTCACAGTAGTCATCTCTGTCACTAATACACTGTTGCAGATAAATGTATCTCTGTAATATATAGCTGTGCCACCACCTTTTTTATTAGTCCTTATAGTTATGAATGGCTTTATAACCAGCTAAGTTGTAGAGTTGGGTATAGTCTTATTTAGCCAAGTTTCTGTTAAATAATGAACGATAAGTTAGTACTAGTGCTGTGAGTAATGCATTTTATCGTCAAAATGTTTACCAAGTGATCTAACATTTTTGTTGTAAACTGATAACCAGATGCTATTTTGGAGTTTGTTTTTTACCTGGTGTACTGTGAAATACTTGCAATAATGATGATCAATGTGCTGGTTGGTGTAGATATGAGACGAAGATTTTGATCATGATCAATATCAGTGTGCATGGAGATGCAGAGGAATCACGATACAAGATACACGATATAGCAAAACACAAGAAGAGAAGCAAAATACACATAAAATAGTAACAAATTAGAAGTAAAATAAAGATCCCATAGATAGCCAGGAAGGACACAGAAGTTAGATAAAGAAAAAAACAAAAATCAGTAGAGACTGACAATATAAATGTAAAATAAATAATAATAAGAAAATAATAATCATAAAGTAAATGGTCTTAAAGATAATTAGCTTAGTAATGGTTAATTAAAATCCTATAATTAGTATGAACCTAAAAAACAAAGTGAGCTCAAATAGATATTCCCCCCCCCCAAAAAAAAAATGACATAAATCTAAGTAAATCTAGAAATTTACTCTAATATAAATCTAAGTGTAAAATAAACAGGGTGAGAGTATATTCACGTGAAAGATTCTACTATGATACTGAGGTAGATTCTTATATAAACAATTATACTATGCCTTCCTCACCACCTTCCTCGTCGTTTCCAGCTTGCCCTTGCCTCCCTAAAATCCAACAACTCTATTCTTATCCTTCCTTCTGACAAAGGCAATTCGGTGGTTGTCCTTGACCGTGAGGACTACCTCCGGAAAGCAGATGTCTTGCTCTCTGACTCTCGCACTTATGCTCCTCTGACTTCTAACCCTTTGGATCGCCTCAAAACTTCCTTTAACCGCAAACTAAGACAGCTCTCTAGTCTTTGCCCTCCTGACTTTGATCTCATTAAACGTTTCCGTGTCATCTGCCCTTCTCTTCCTTATTTCTATGGTCTTCCTAAGACTCATAAACCTGGTGTTCCTCTTCGTCCTATCATTTCTTCACGGGGCTCTGTCAGCTATTCTCTTGCCTCCTGGCTCGCTAAAACCCTGACGCCTTACCTTGGCACTTTTTCCCCTGCCCACCTTCGTCACTCTCAGGACTTCATAGAAAGACTGCGCCTGCAACCCTCTTGTAAGATGCTTAGTCTTGATGTTGACTCTCTGTTTACAAATGTTCCGCTAGATGACGTTCTCTCTTTCCTTAGACGGAAGGCGTCAGAGGGCCTTCTTCCTCTCCCTCTTCCCACTGACGTTTTCCTCGATCTCATTAGACTCTGTGTTGAATCTAATTCTTTCTCTTTTAACGGTAAATATTACACTCAAACTTTCGGTGTCGCTATGGGTTCCCCTCTCTCCCCTGTTCTTGCTAATTTCTACATGGAATACTTCGAAACTGTTCTTCTTCCTTCTATTGATACTCGTCCCTCTCTCTGGCTTCGCTATGTTGATGACATTTTTGCTTTATGGCCTCATGACCTTAATCTTTTCCAGCCTTTCCTCGCCTCTCTTAACAATCTGGCTCCTTCTATCCATTTCAAAGTTGAGTGGGAATCTAATTCCCTCCTTCCTTTTCTTGATGTTCATGTTCACAGCTCTGTGTCTGGGTTCTCTTTCTCTGTCTACCGTAAACCCATGCATAGTGGCATGTACATTCACTTCTTTTCCTACCATCCTCCTTCTGTTAAGAAAAGTGTCCTCGTCTCTCTCTTCCTCCGCGCTCTACGCATCAGCGACCCTCAGTTTCTTGATTCTGAAATTTCCTTTATCTACAAATCATTCTCTCGCCTTGGTTATCCTTTGCATTTCATCAACTCTGCCTACTCTCAAGCTAAACGAAATTTCTTTCATCCTAAACCTGCTTCCAACACTAGTAGCACTGTACTATGCCTTCCCTTCATATCTGAACTCAAAACTTTTACCAATACCTTTCGTCCTCTTGACATTAAACTCGCCTTTCGACAAACTAACACACTTCGTAGCAATCTAGTTCACACTGCTCCTCCTGCTTCTAATGCTGCTGGTGTCTACTCTATTTCCTGTTCATCTTGTCCTCTCCAATACTTTGGCGAAACTGGCCGTACACTGAATGACAGACTTAAAGAACACAAGAGAAGTGTTAAGTCTGCAGACACTAACAATGCTCTCTTCTGCCATGTGAGGGATTCTAATCATCCCATTGATTGGTCTTCCTCCAAAATAATCTTTCCTGCCTCTACTCTTCACAGACGCCGTCTTGTAGAATCGGCTCTTATACACAAGTACCCAACATGAACTGAGTCCTGGCTTTGTTGCTGTGGACTCTTCCCTTTCACAGTACATACTCAAATGCTCTAATCTTTCTAACAAACGTGACTTAACATAAGCTTACCCCTTCCATTTATCTTTCTTTCTCTTTCTTTTCTTTCTCTCTCTCTCTCCTACGCTCCCTTGCTATCCTCTTCTTATTCCTATTACTTTTCCTTCGGTGGTTATAATGGGAGCTGCCTCGTATGGGCCAATAGGCCTTCTGCAGTTCTCATTATTACTACTATTCTCTACACCTTACTTTCCTCCTCACCTCTCTCTTGCCTATTTATTACCCGTTCTCTACCTCCTCATCACAAGCGACTTGAGAATGGTCCAGGACGGACCGAAACGTCGTCGTCCCTTCAACTTCTAGTGTGTGGTCTGGTCAACAATTTACTATTGATTAATTCCAGTAAATGATTACTAAGAAACAAATCCCAAGTTACTTTAAATATAACAGGGTAATAAAGAGCCCTAGGTTTAGTGACAAGGGATTAACTGAGACCAAATAATAAGAGTAAAAAACAAGCAATGTCACAACAGATGACAAAAAAAAATAAAAAACCTTTGGAAAGGAAAGGCAGAGCTTAAGTCCACTTTGGTAGTGTGTGAGACTACAATTATGTTCTGGTTATTCAGCTGTTATCCCACAGTCATCCAGGAAAGAGTGAGGTGTGCCTCAGTGGTTATGACATAAGTTTTTCCAGAGTCAGTCTTCCTAGCTATTATTTTACCATCTCGCACAAAACAATGTTTGATTGCAGTGGATCTTTTGCAGATTCCACTTAGTTTAAATAAAAGATTTTGTCTAAATCTGGTTAAGATATTCGTTCACATAAACATTGGATTTCTTAGCGACTGCAGCAGTGATAAGGTCTGACTTGCGGGAGCAGCTATCTAATTTCACACGAATTTTCCTGTTATTTGTACCAGATGATTTAGTATCCACTCTATAAGCTGACTTGATGTCACTTGTTTCGATTGAATAATTCAACTTAGTACGCAATACCTGGATCACGATGTCAGTACAGTCTTCTCTGTCAGTTTCATGGGGAAAGTCCTGTGATGAGATGAGAGAGAATCAAGGAGCTTAAGTTGGTCTAATTCGCCTTGGGTTGCAGTGTGTTGCTGTTGTAGGGAGTTAAAATGGTTCTCTAACTTTTGTAACATCTCTTCTTGCTTCGTAGAGGTTTCTGCTGGTTTAAAGTTAGTAACCGAGATCTGAGGAGAGCTTAATTCCTGTTCGAGGTGGCCGACTCTGGCAGACAAATCTTGGTTAATCTTGTGCATGGCCAAAGCATCACTCTGTAGCTTCATTATCAAGTCCGACTGCTCTCGTATTATAGACTTTTGGTCATCATGTATCTGAGTCAATAATTTGAGCCATCGACTATCAGCAAAATGCTTAAAGTCGGAACATGGGGAGGCAGCTCGTTTAAATTGCTCCATATGGTTACATAACTGTTGTGAGGGAATGAAGATTCCCTCAGCCAGTTTTCCTAGCTTCTAGATTAGGCTAGTCGCTCTAGGGACTCTAGACAAGAAGTTTTCAAACTAACATACACTTGTGTGTGTTGGATGAAGCTTGTGTTATGGACTATCATTTAAGACTAGTCAGAAGTCTGTGATTGCTCTGTAGAGAGAGTTACAGAATTTTTCCTGTTTCTGTAAAATAGGATGAGATTTGAGAGTGAAGTGGTATGAGAGGACACTTGACTCTCCCAACGGTTTTAGAGGTGGGGGACAGTGGGGTGAACGTTGCCCCCCCCCACCATGTGAGACATTGCGCCATTGTCTTTAGGCATCCCCCTCCTTGTGACATCACGGGACGCCTGAGGGTGAGGGACGCCTGTGATTGGTTTAGGCATCTCTGCCCCTAGCTGAGGTATGGCACGAACAGCTGTTATTGGTAGCGCCACCTTGGAGAGTGCCGGCTTTGTGCTGGTTGGTCACGACAAGGTAGGGGGGAGACATGGGCTTTTGAGTTTCGCTAGCCCGCCAAATCGGCAGTATGGGCTGGGCGGCAAGCTGAGGAAGAAGTGATTGGGTGGGGGTGGCAGCCTGCCACCTCCACCCCTGTTAATCGCTGTGTCATCCCTACTTACTCATCGTGCATGGCACTCCTGCCATCATGGGTTGTGTCGAGGCCATATTTGCGTGAATTGGGGCCAAAGAGTACAGTAGGAACTGTAAAAACCCTCAGAGACAGTGTTGACCCATGAGGCAGCTGGCAGGCCTCATTGTGTATCAGATTGATCCCTCACATCGGGTTCGAGTATCCTGTCTAGTATTAATGGACAATTGGTGGAATATGGGCAGTGTAATTGTGGTGGTATTACATGCCCCTGTTGGACTTTGAATTCCACCTGGCGGTGTCCATGTGGTGGTGATGCCGGCCATTGTCACCAGAGTGTACGAGCGAGGCAGGCTCTGGTATGATGAGGTGTAAGGTGATCTCCCATCCGCGTGTGTACGCCTGTGGGCACCAGCCAGCCAGCCCGAGGCTTCCCTGTGCACGCCACCCATGTGCACGCCACCCTGTGGGGGGGAGGAGGGCCACCCCGCCTGCCCTGGGCCAGGCCTACCTGTGCACCAGCCACCTCATCACGGGTGGGGCGCTGTGACGTCCCGCATTACCTCGTGGCCACCCCTTTGGCCACGCTTGGCCACCTTTCCTTGACCATCCTAGGGCCACACCTAGTCGACGCACGTGGAGCGAGCTAGGTGTTCAACAGTCAGTGAGGTAGTGACTGGGGAAATGATTGTTGAGGATTTAAGGAGCCGTGAGTACAATAAAAGTTGTTACAGTGTTGAGACAGCTGTCTGTACTGATATCCAGGTGACTGGTTGGGAGTACCTGGAGATGGATGTTGTACACGGTACCACACATGTAGATATATATATATATATATATATATATATATATATATATATATATATATATATATATATATATATATATATATATATATATAGGGGATACATGGGGTGAAACATATGAACATAAGAATAGAGGTAACCGCAGAAGGCCTATTGGCCCATACGAGGCAGCTGGCATCTACATACAAAGATTAATCCAGTGTAATTGGCCTGTTATGTTGAACATTGTCTTCTGTGTTGGCATCGTTATGTTCTGGTCTTGTCCTTACTCTCATTGTGGGAAGAGTAAATAGTTCCGTGATTTGGGTGTTCATGGTAGGTTGTTCTGTTCTTATGTGAATTGCTTCAAGAATTTGTAATCTTCTTGCATCTTGGGTTCTGTCTATTATGCATGTATTCTTGTTCAACATTTCTCTTGTTAGGGTGATGTCATGGGCTTGTCTCATGTGATTCCTAGGGGCACCGGATTGATGATGGCATGTCAAACGCCTCGTCAGCTTGGTCGACGTCATACCTATGTACTTAGATTGAAGGTTACATCCTTCGTGGGGGCAAGTGTACATGTATACAACGCTTGACTGCTGTAGAGGGTTCTCTGTCGGCTTCGGGCTGTTTTTGATAAGGAGTTCGGAAGTCTTCTTGGTTTTATAGAATATTGTCAGGTTTATGTTTTGGTTAGGAGTAGTGCTTTTTACTCCTTTACGGATTATTTCTTTCATTATTCTTTCCTCTTTTGTATGTTCACTGTGCATGGTTGATTTGTAATATAATTTTATTGGAGGTATTGTGGTTTCTGTTCTAGGTTCTGGATTATACCAACGGTCCAAGTGTCTTCTTATAGCAGCGTTTATTTCCGCGTTGCTATATCCATTGTTCACCAATACCTGAGTTACTCTTTCAAACTCTTTACTCACGTTGCTCCATTCAGAGCAGTGGGTAAGCGCTCGACGAATATAAGCATTGAGAACACTGGCTTTGTATCTTTGGGGGCACTCACTTCTACCGTTCAGGCATAATCCTATGTTGGTGGGCTTGGTATATACGTTGGTGCTTAAAGAGGTTCCTGTTTTTGTTCTTAGTACATCCAAGAATGGCAGACTGTTATTTTCACTATTTTCATGTGTAAATCGGAGTACTGACTCTCTCTCTAGATGTCTTTTTAGTCAATTAGTTCATCTGAGTCTTTTACTATTACGAATATGTCATCTACATAACGGCAATATAAAGTTGGTTTTTGTCTGCTACTGAAGACCCTGTCTTCGATGGTTCCCATGTAAAAATTAGCAAATAAAACTCCTAAGGGAGAGCCCATTGCTACTCCGTCTATTTGTAAATACATGTCTCCTTGTGGACTGATGAAAGGGGCTTCCTTTGTACATGCTTCGAGAAGACTCTTCAAGTGTGGCTCAGGTATGTCTAATTTGGGGGTGCTCTCGTCTCTGTATACTCTGTCCAGTATCATTCCTATGGTTGTGTCGACTGGGACGTTGGTAAATAGGGATTCCACGTCCAGGGAAGCAATGATTCCATCGGGCTGGGTAGATTTGATTAATTCTAGGAAATCTGCTGATGATTGTAGACTATACTTACTTGGAGTGTATGGAGTTAGGAGTTCATTGAGTTTTTTTTGCCAGGTGATAAGTTGGAGTTGGTATTTGGCTGATTATAGGGCGTAGTGGGTTACCTGGTTTATGTGTCTTAACATTGCCGTAGGCATATCCTAAGCCATAGTCGCCTTGAAGTTTATTGAAATGCACACTACCTTTCTTTGCGTTGATTGCCGTAATTGTTTTGTTTACTTTCCGCTTAAGGTCTTCCACAGGGTTCCTCGTGATTCGTTGAAATTTGGAGTCATCATTAAGGATATCGCTAATTTTGTTCATGTATTCTTGTGTAGGAATCAATACATATGCTGCTGTCTTGTCGGCTTTTCTTATTGTTACGTCTTTCAGATTTTTTAGTTGTTTTGCTGCTTCTTTGAGTCGTGGGGTTAAGATTGTAGATGAATATGTTCCTCGTTTTTTCCCCGCTTCTGTTAGTAGTTCAGCCTGAAGTGTGTCCGTGGTGATGACTTTTTTGTTGTCTTCTAGCTTATGGATGTCGTCCAGAAGCATTTCGATTTCCAGGCGTTTTTGATGCATCTTTGGTTTAGATATGAATTGACAATTTAGTCCAAGATTTAAGAGGTCTCGTTGGTCCTGGGTAAGATCATAAGAAGTCAGGTTAATGTAGCCATCTTTAGGACGAGGGATCTTTAACTGTCCACCGTTTAGGGCTGTTAACTTACGAAGTGTCTTTGTTTCTACACGAGTTTTATGTTGTTGTTTCAGGTTAAATAGTTCACTGTCAATGGTTTGCTTGAGTTGGATAGGGATGTCGTACTGGGTCCATTTGTTTAACAGATGCTCAGCTTGCTCTGTAAGGGTTTGGAGGGCTTCCTTTTTCTTGTTTAGTTGATGCCGTATGAGTTCTTGCCTATACCTATAGGTATACTCTGTATTGCGAACTGCTGGGTCATGTGGGTTTATATTGGTGTATACTGGCAGCAGGTTTTCTTTTAAACATGTCTCATTGAATATGACCGCATATTCTGTATTTACTATCTTCTGATTTAGGGCTTCTATCCCTCTAACTATTTTCTTAGCATCAGGGCTTAGCTGAAATAGGAGTTCTCCAAAACTCATTTTCGTAATTTCTGGGTGAAGAAAAGATGTGGATTACTATAGAATGTATTACACTTATTTAAACAATTTGCACAACGTTTCGAACCTCCATGGTTCATTCTCAAGTGAGAATGAACCATTTGATGACTCCAAAATTCAACGAATCACGAGGAACCCTGTGGAAGACCTTAAGCGGAAAGTAAACAAAACAATTACGGCAATCAACGCAAAGAAAGGTAGTGTGCATTTCAATAAACTTCAAGGCGACTATGGCTTAGGATATGCCTACGGCAATGTTAAGACACATAAACCAGGTAACCCACTACGCCCTATAATCAGCCAAATACCAACTCCAACTTATCACCTGGCAAAAAAACTCAATGAACTCCTAACTCCATACACTCCAAGTAAGTATAGTCTACATCATCAGCAGATTTCCTAGAATTAATCAAATCTACCCAGCCCGATGGAATCATTGCTTCCCTGGACGTGGAATCCCTATTTACCAACGTCCCAGTCGACACAACCATAGGAATGATACTGGACAGAGTATACAGAGACGAGAGCACCCCCAAATTAGACATACCTGAGACACACTTGAAGAGTCTTCTCGAAGCATGTACAAAGGAAGCCCCTTTCATCAGTCCACAAGGAGACATGTATTTACAAATAGACGGAGTAGCAATGGGCTCTCCCTTAGGAGTTTTATTTGCTAATTTTTACATGGGAACCATCGAAGACAGGGTCTTCAGTAGCAGACAAAAACCAACTTTATATAGCCGTTATGTAGATGACATATTCGTAATAGTAAAAGACTCAGATGAACTAATTGACCTAAAAAGACATCTAGAGAGAGAGTCAGTACTCCGATTTACACATGAAAATAGTGAAAATAACAGTCTGCCATTCTTGGATGTACTATAACAAAAACAGGAACCTCTTTAAGCACCAACGTATATCCCAAGCCCACCAACATAGGATTATGCCTGAACGGTAGAAGTGAGTGCCCCCAAAGATACAAAGCCAGTGTTCTCAATGCTTATATTCGTCGAGCGCTTACCCACTGCTCTGAATGGAGCAACGTGAGTAGAGATTTTGAAAGAGTAACTCAGGTATTGGTGAACAATGGATATAGCAAACGCGGAAATAACGCTGCTATAAGAAGAACACTTGGA
>WNGS01022687.1:0-7500 GCA_020271785.1 Procambarus virginalis
CTACCAGTGTTCTCTATGTGGGGCGGGGGCCGAGTGCTTGTCACCCTGAGGGACTCCTGGGGCTCCAGGGTGACATTGCTGTTCGGGGTTTCTTTGTCACGAGGCATATTAGTTTCCAGTGATTGGCGTCACTCGTTTCACGAGTAGGTTTGACGTTTTACCTTTCCGGGCTTCGTGATTAACCCTTCACAGGTACGCCAGGGCGCATCTGATCCCACGATCGTCGTCGCCCCTAAATCACCAACAACAACACCAACACCGCATTAAGACAACATTACTGACTTCCTCAAGGTCGTCAGACTGTAAAATTACTTCTAAAATCTTGCGTAGTCTGCCGGAGGTACGAAGCTCGGGTGTGTCCCTATCCAGGACCTTCACCACTCAATAAGGAACGAGTTGTCCACCTTCGTCCTTTTGATACCAGTGGTGTAGACTACACAGGAGCCATAACTCTGACAGGCCCTAGGGGACAAAATCCCTGTGAAGGCACTTGCTTACCTGTGCCACTACATGAGGAGTAGTGGCACTGGTAAGTAGGAGGTGGAGTAGTGACACTACACAACACTTTGAAGTGACTCCCGATATAAGTGTGGGATAAATACCAGGGGGAGAGATATAATGAGGACTGGAAAGTAAGGAATGCTGCTTTAAAATAAGAATGCAAAATAAAATGGTAAAAATCCTTAGTTGGTTTGTACGTCCAGCCAATCCTCTTGTCCTTGATACTGGTAAATGAGCTGTAAACTTCAAGTACAGTTCTAAAGAGTAAACAAGGCTATTGATTGAAGGAACACAATGTACCTGTTGGCATTTAAACACATCAGCATTGAATTTATACAATGGGTGGAGAAGATCAACACAGTACAATGACTGAATACTGGTTCTCTTCAAGAATCAAAAGATCTGAACACTACAGTCTAGCCAAGCTCTTGACTGCGTAGCAACTAACGGAGATTATATTTAGTAATTATAACAACAACTAGTTATATGATACAAGCAAGATATTATATGCAAGCAAATATGAAAAATTAATGATTACTGTGATAGCAATTGACATCGTGATGATTTATACAGATTAATTATATATACATATGTTTATACATATATTCAGATTAAATTGTAAAGAACAAGATAAATGCTCACTTGATTGTGGGGAGTTTCCCCCTAAATAACGATTAACAATTTATATGAACAAGTTAAGGTCATAAAACATACAATTGGCCAATTTACACTCTGCAAACACTTAATAACTTATCCAAATTTAAAACCGATGCCCATCTAACCGTTTGCCAGATTTATGATTTCTCTTGATGATATGAGGCATAGTATTTTGATAATAAGATAGCAGCTTTGCTGTAAAATAGATTCACTTGTAGCGCTTGTTAGGATTAAGAAATAACTGGTAGTGGAGAGCGAACACATGGGCTGTGGGTGTACTACTCGACACTGGTATTTAGATAATTGTAGAAATAATTTGTTCTGATTTATAGTTCAACACCTCCCTAAGTTTCTTAGAGAGCTATTTTAGTAATTTATCACTGAGAATTAAGATTAGTTTGTGCGGTTCTGGTCCTGTTGAAAGTCTCAAGCATCATCTCGTGATCACTGTGTGTGTGTAAATCATGTGTTCTCGCCCTGGACGGCGGCTACCACTCTCTCAGTGAGGGTGGCCATTAATGAATGCGTATTCATTATTTTTATTGTCTAGACAGATTACTGAGATAAAATGAGATTGTAAAATAATTTTTTATTGGATTTAATGATTATAGGTGGTACTTATAGTACAAATTAATTAAATATTTAAGACTTAAAAATAAAGTATGTCACTGTTTCAGAATTATGTTCCAATGGTATTTCAATTAAGACAGCTTCTTGTCAAACCTTCTAGATACTTGAAGATAGACAAGTAAAGGCATGCAGGCATCCATAGGTCTAATGGCAGACGTGGCGATTGTGGTGATGTCATTTAGGATCCAGATGTATGATTCTGATATAGGAAGGATTCAATAGATGTATGATTCTGATAGGATTCTGATGTAGAATACAGATGTATGATATAGAAATAATCCATTTCTTATATTATTATTTTACTTGTGTGCAGAGACATTCATATGGGTCTTTCGCAGGCTTGCTGCCAGTCGATCCTGCTCCACGTTGATGAACTCCGACAATGGATCAAAGTTGTTAGCATGGGAAGTATGCCTGAGAGAGGTCTGGAACCAGTCAGTGGTATGCACTGCCCTGAATCAACGGCAGAGCCAGTGGAAATTTATAAAAGAGCACCGTGGCACAAAGGATTCTATGAGCAGAAGGTGGTGACAGTAACACGCTGGTATAGGAAAACCCTACATCGCCAACAGATCGATTTTCAGTAGCTCCAAACTGTTGTCACGGAAATTGAATCTCTGGTCAATAACCGACCAACGACCTACCTCTTTGACGATATCTCACAACCTGAGATATAAGTCTGTCTCATCTGATGTATGGAGGATCTCTAGCTCCTCTAGCGTTCCTCACTGACGAGGGACTAAAAGATCCTTCATATATCAGAGAGAACGTCCTGGTTTAGTGCTGCAAACATCAGTCCAGAGTAATTAGTCGGTGGATTGAAGTTTGGACCCGAGAGTACCTAACTGTTCCGAGGGAGTATCACTATGAGGCACACAACCCCAATAATAAAATACAACTTCATCCTGACAAAGTTGTTAAGGTGGACAATACCTGACAATGCTCAGATTGGCCTCTAGGCCATATAGTCTCTGTCTATCCAGACAGCCAAGATATCTTGAGAATAGTGCAAATAAAGTTCAGAGGCACCACTAGTCTCAAGACACTAAAAAATAGTTCTTTTGGAGCTAGCTAGACATGAAGTCGCCCAGAGACTTCCCATCCCTGCAGCTCCAGTACAGGACATCCGTCATGAACGAACTGTTGCACAACAGTCCTAAATGAAACTTAAACATAATTACAATAATTCAGAATGGGAGCACTGAAGTGTTCTAAACTATGGACTCCGACCCATGTTCCACCCCCCACCCCCCAGAATTATATTAGAAATTCCCACATCAAATATAACATTATAATGTAACAGTCATAAAATGCTGTTAATTTGCATTAGTTCAAGTAGCTAATAAATACTTTATTTAGCCCTGAAATAAACAATAAAAAAGTTTCTAGCTAATTTATTGTAAAATTCTCCAGTCTCAGAACTGGTAACACAATTAACAAACTATCTCATTTAATCATAAATTCCATAATAATAAGTAATAAAATATGCTAAATAAACCAATTCTCCTAAAGTATAAAATAAACAGTTCATGGACACATCCAGAGTGAGTAGGGAGGAGGGAAAAGCCATCTTAGTTTTTGTTGGTGAAACTTGAGCTGTAACAGAGCGTGCCTCCGTCAACACAGAAAATTTCTCCAGCAAGTCTAGAATGTAGAGTGACTCACATTAATCACTAATTGTTGCCAAAACTTGAAACCCATGGAAAGTACAGCTTTCGATTTATTTTATTACATATATTTTTGGACCATTTATTAGTGTAGGAATTTATCGTCAAGCAGCAGGGAAACACAACCAGCATGAGTAAACCATCATGATTAACTAATATGTTAATCGTGATGGTTTCATATTTACAAATGAATTTTATCTGTTGTTATACATATTTTACTGTGTAACATCTCTACAGGTAATTTGTCAACACGCATAAAACAACATTGAGCTGGTACATCCCAAGACCACCCAGACGCCATTAATACCGGTCCAGTACGAAGTACATGTGCCCAAGGGAATCTGATGTTGGATGACCACCTGAGACAGTTTAAATTATAACTAACACAGTTGCAGAAATACTACTAACTATTTAATTACAGTTTAGCAGATAATTTATATCAACTGTTTCATTAGGGTGTGATAAATTGAATTGAGAACCCCTCCCAAAAATATATGAAGGGAATTTTACCGGTGATACAAAAATCATAAAAACGCAGTCCATTCACAAGTAATAAATATAATTAAATACAATCTATTGAATTAATAATCAAAACAATCACTGGTAGATTTCCCAACATATGTCTCCTTTTACACTACTCGAAAGAGCCAAAGTTTAACCCCCAAGCACAACTAGGGGAGTACAAACCCACACACACATTCCTCGGATGCAGTCTATTGCAGCTGCTAACTTAAGGGACCTACTTACTGCTTAGTGAACTAGTGCATCAGGTGATGGAAAGCTTAGCCATTTCTTCCTGTGTGTGTATGTGCTTGCTTGTATGTATGTTTATATTACATGAATATGTGTTTGTGTGTGTGTTCTAATGTGTGTTTAGAGTTGCATTCAAACAAAATTTGACTGACATGTAATGTAAACATTACAAAAATTAAGTAAAAGTCTTAGAAAAAGCTCTCATTGTTTGTGGTTTCCTGATTATAACTGTGATTTTGGTGACAGGTATTTAGTCATTATTTTGAACTGCTTGTGATCCATGCGGGACAGGTCGAGCAGACCCTCTTCCAGGGTGCAGAAGTCAAATGTGTTGTGGACCTTGTAACCTAGACGAAGAAGCATTTTCTCCACGAATGGGTTGGTCATTATTAAAGAAGTCATTTTGAATCCCTGCTTGGTGGCAATGATGACACTCTTCTGAAAGTCGAAGAAACAATGACAAAACTTAATTATATATTATTTAATTTGTTTAACCTAAAAGTATATTATCAGGCGATTAATTACTCTTGTTTGCGAGCTATGAAGACGTCATTTACATTGTTTATCTAATGGTTTACCCCAATTTGTTTTCCCTGGATCATAATTAAAAAATAGCTTTTCGACGTATGTATCCAACTGCGCCTGGGTGAACGGTGAGACAGTTAAGTATCCATGCCACGTCTTTTCTATTTGCCAGAGATAAAATTTAGGCCATATTTTCTCTTACAGAGCTTGTGGGCTGAGGGCGCTGTTCTCTACACCACACTGTGAGTCAGTACTAGTACTAGTACACCTTAGCTATTTACATACCATTAACTCTTTTACCACTAACACCGTCTCAACTGGTTCGTCGCTCACATCAACTTATTTACTTCTATCATTATCTCATCTGAAACACCACTCACATCAACTCTTACAATTAACACCATCTTAGCTGGTTTATGACTAACATCAATTCTCCTACTAATGACATCATCTTAGGTAGTTCACTTCCCACATTATCTCCTTTACCATTAACATCAACATAGGTTAGGTGCTAGTTGGGCCTAAGGAGGATGGTAAGCTAGTGGTATACTCCACTTACATTTTCACGAGAACTACTAATATACTCGTGACAAGGTATTCTGGAGAACGTAAGAATAGCTAGGACTAAACCTGAAAAGTAATAGATTATCGCATCAAAATAACACAGGCCGAGATCAATGATGAATTGCATGCTGCTCATACTCTACAACAATACTGTTGCCCGTTTTGTTTTAAAAATCTCTATAATGCAGTCTACTTCTCTTTAAAATTACATTTTATCCAAACTGATGAGCCTTCTATTCAGCACACAAGCACTTTATTTATCCCAAACAAAGTCACACAGAACATTTTATATATTGCCACAGATTTATTAGTTAACGTTGCGTTCTTGTGGAAGTTAAAAAGTTAATCTTCAGAGAAGCTTAACTCCACAATCATGTTGGCTCATACCTAATTAAATCCACCACGCTAATGCCTTGACTAGACCTTTATTTTTGGAATTGTACGATCTTGGTACCTGTTGGCGATAATCCAGGTGTTGACACTGACTATACCACATACAATATTCTAGTTGCATTTCCCCCTAATACTCATAATTAAAATCTAGGCGCTATGCTCCTCGCATTCCTGGAATATGTCCATTATAAATGGGGGACACCTTTTTATGCCAACTCAATAAATTTGTCTGCACAACGAATCAAGGGTCTCGATTAGAATTAAATTAATATCATGTCTCAACTGTTTATTAAGAGATCTCTGTGTCTCCAATGTTAGTGGCATGTTCTTGAGTTTGACTTAAATAGGTCTTATTAGAAATTAGAATATTAAAATATGACAGAACTTGAAGAAATAGATCGTCCAGTTAGAAAGAAATTCTAACATTTTTAGTAAACTATATGTGTGAGGGGATGGTTCACCAGCTCACTTACAATAGTGCTCTTATGCCTGTGGAGGCCAGTACACTTGTTAAGTGCACTTGTTAAGTGCGCGGACTGGAGTTTGGTAACCAACCGAAACATCTAGTGTTTGGGCTCATGTGAGAACCCCAGTCATCAGCATTCCAGAAATGTTACCCTAGCCGGGGTAGCACGTCTGTGGACCGAGATAGAGCTGATAGCATCATTCAAGTGTATGGCTTGGAGCTAGGGACTCAAGATTTGCGCGGGAATCTTGGGAGGCCTGGGACAGGGTGGGGCGAGCTGTGGGCCTACCGCGCCAGCCACTTGACTCGTCGTCATGGCAACAGTCGCCATCTTTGTAAACATCTTGAGCCGCCATGTTAGTCGGCCATCTTGAAATTGCCCTAGGGGCCATGCTACACCGTCGCTGATTCGTTAAGAGGGGTAGGCCGCTGAGCCCCTCCCTCTCATTGGTTATTTCGAGGAGGATGTGGGAATCGCCGGTGTCCTTCCCTCGAGACGTTATTCTGAACTCAGCCGCCACAGTGTCCTCGCGCTCCCTGTACTCACTCGGCAAAATTGAGTATAGGGCATCTTGGTGGCTTGACTACTCAACTGCTTCACCTCTTGCTTCATCTACGACGGCGGTCGTAGCAGAATCCGGCCGAAGTCGTCGCTCGAAGGGGAGAAAGACATTGTGTACAGTGGGTAGAGATCTAAAGATCTCGACGTGGGTAATTTGCATACGAGCAGTAACAGACTCGTGGGTCCCCATACCAGTGATTATACACGTTCAAATTCCTGCTAGTGCTCTGTAGCAGTCGATGGGAACGGGGAAATTCGTGCCAAGTGTTCAGGGGCAGTTTTCTCATAGAAATTCGTGGAAAATCTCGAGTCAGTGTTTTTTGGCGCCAAAGTGTTGGGAGCGCTAAGCTTGCTCGGGAGGATTGGGGGAGGTCTCTGCTTAAGCCTACCACCCTCCACCTAGTGCGCCGCCACCTACACCACCTACCGCCACCTACCAACACTGTGAGCCAGCCAACCGCCACAGGGTGCCTGATTGTATGGTAGGACGATTTAGTGTGTGTGAGGCCGGCAATATAAATGAGTAAGTACTTATGTGTGTGTTTCTGGTGATTAGTTAGTCTCTAAAGCTTGAATTCAAAGTCAGGTGTTCCGTCGCATTGTCACTAAGCATCTGTAGAGGTGAAGTGAAGTGTGGACGAGGAGATAATCACCCCTTGTTGTCATCTTGTCAGTCCAGAGGGACTTCCCACCAAACACACACCGAAACTACGACGTTGGTACAACGTTCGAACAAGTTTTAACACCTCCTAACCAGTTATAACAACCAATATAGCAAGTTG
>WNGS01022687.1:10000-12143 GCA_020271785.1 Procambarus virginalis
TAGAAATATGTACAAACCGCATCCCCCTAAGAAAAAAGAGGAAGAGATGCAGATTGGAACGAGAACGTCGTTCCCTATATAGGCGAAGAAAACGAATCGCGGTACAACTTGAGAGTCGCACCCTATCTCAGGAACGGCGAAGAAGGTTAGGTAGCGAAATAGGAAAAATTGAACTCAAGCTACAAGAATCATACAAAACGCAGGAGAGGGAAAGAGAGCAAAAGGCCATCAGTGAAATAGAGAGAAACCCGAAATATTTTTCTCCTATGCAAAATCAAGATCAAAAACACATCTAGTATCGGGCCCTGCGAAAGGAAGATGGAACTTTCACCGATGACAACAAAGAAAGAGCGAGCTACTGAGGAAGCAATACGACTCTGTCTTCAGCGAGCCATTAAACGCACTAAAGATCGATAACCCAAATGAATTTTTCATGGATATGATACCAACATCAAATCATATATCAGACGTCACCCTATCCCCACTGGATTTTGAAGAAGCCATAAACAGTATGCCTATGCACTCCGCACCAGGCCCGGATTCTTGGAACTCCATATTCATCAAGAACTGTAAAAACCCACTATCGCAGGCCTTCACATTCTGTGGAGACAAAGCCTAGATACTGGCGTTATTCCTGATATACTAAAAACAGCAGAGATAGCACCACTTCATAAAGGAGGAAATAAGGCAGAGGCAAAAAATTACAGACCGATAGCACTAACATCGCACATCATAAAAATTTTTGAGAGAGTGCTAAGAAGTAAGATCACAAATACATGGAATCACAGCATCTCCATAACCCCGGACAACATGGTTTCAGAACAGGGCGCTCTTGCCTGTCGCAGTTGCTGGACCACTATGATATGGCATTAGATGCTATGGAAGACAAACAAAACGCTGATGTAATTTACACAGATTTTGCAAAAGCTTTTGATAAATGTGACCATGGTGTTATTGCCCATAAAATGCGCTCAAAAGGAATTACCGGAAAAGTAGGCAGATGGATCTACAATTTCCTGACCAACAGAACCCAATGTGTAATAGTCAACAAAATAAAATCCAACCCGTCAACCGTTAAGAGCTCAGTCCCCAGGGTACTGTGCTTGCTCCAGTACTTTTTCTCATCCTTATATCGGACATAGACAAGAACACAACCTATAGCACTGTATCATCCTTTGCAGATGACACTAGGATCTTCATGAGAGTAGGCAACATAGAGGACACGGCGAACCTCCAGTCAGATGTAGATCAGGTCTTTCTATGGGCTACAGAAAATAATATGGTGTTTAACGAAGACAAGTTCCAGCTCATGCGCTATGGAAAAAATGAAAATATAAAAACTGAAACCACGTACAAAACTCAGGCAAATCATAACATAGAACGAAAAGGCAATGTAAAGGATCTGGGTGTACTCATGTCGGAAGACCTTACCTTTAAAGAACACAATAAAGTAGCCGTCACAACTGCAAGAAAAATGACAGGTTGGATAACAAGAACTTTTCACACTAGAGATGCTATACCGATGATGACACTTTTCAAAACGCTTGTGCTCTCTAGAGTGGAGTACTGCTGCACAATGACAGCCCCTTTCACTGCGGGTGAAATTGCTGACCTGGAGAGCGTGCAGAGATCCTTTACTGCTAGAATCCACTCGGTAAAACATCTAAACTATTGGGACCGACTAAAGAGCCTAAATCTGTATTCCCTTGAGCGCAGGCGGGAGAGATACATAATAATTTACACGTGGAAAATATTAGAGGGGCTGGTCCCAAACCTGCACACAGAAATAACATCACATGAGACCAGAAGACATGGCAGGATGTGCAGAATACCCCCGTTGAAAAGCAGAGGTGCAACTGGTACTCTGAGAGAGAACTCTATCAACATCAGAGGCCCGAGACTGTTCAACACGCTTCCACTACACATAAGGGACATAACTGGCAAACCCCTCACAGTGTTCAAGAGAGAACTGGATAAGCACCTCCAAAGGATACCTGATCAACCAGGCTGTGACTCATACGTCAGGCTGCGAGCAGCCGCGTCCAACAGCCTGGTTGATCAGTCCAGCAACCAGGAGGCCTGGTCGATGACCGGGCCGCGGGGACGATAAGCCCCGGAAGCACCTCAAGGTATCCTAAGGTAA
>WNGS01022706.1:0-21905 GCA_020271785.1 Procambarus virginalis
AAGCAGCAACGAGAAGAACGAGAGGCCACAGCTGAAGGAGCACGCTGAGATAGAAAGCTAGGACGAAGCTGCAGGAGGTTGAAGCTAACAAGGAGATTGAGCTGAAACGAGCTGAGCTAGGACTAGTTCCAACTGCCCCCCACAACAGCGGAAGACCGCCGAGTGAGAGAGAGGGATTTGCCCGTCTTCGTGCCTAATGAGGCTGAGGGTTTCTTCGAGCACTTCGAAAGGGTCGCTACATTGAAGAAGTGGCCGAGGGCAGAGTGGGCGGAGCTAGTTCAAGGAAGGCTCACTGGTGAAGCTCGTGAAGCTTACAACATGCTCGATCTCCAGGAGTGTACCAACTATGATGCAGTAAAAACGGGCCGTGCTCCATTCGTTCAAGCTGACGCCGGAGTGCTATAGGAAAGGTTTAGAGAATGTACCCGATCGCCAGAAAATCGTATGCGGAGACGGCGAGGGACATGGAGAGGAAATTTTTGAAATGGCTGGAGTCAGAAGGAGCAAGATCGGCTGAAGACATCAAGGGGCTGATGGTCATGGAAAAGTTTATGTCCGTGCTCTCTCCTGAGATTAGGGTGAGAGTAAAGGAGGCGGACATCAAGGACCCGAGAGCCGCGGCCGATCGAGCAGACATGCTAGAAGAAGCTTTACGTCCACGTCGAGAGGGACAGCACCGACCGCCCGCATTCTCCAGCTATGGGAGGAGTAATAGAAGGTCGGACGGATGGAGGACAGGACCGAGTTCTCCTAAGTCCTACCCTCGAATGGAGACAGCAGAGGACAGAAGAGTGCTGTGGAACCGCCGAAGAAGTCACCGAGGGAGAGCTCAAGAGATCTTGTTATCGTCACGGCCGGAGATGCTGAGCACGAGTCTTTGGAAGGCGCAAGAAGAGTCCGCGGAGAAGAAGGATCCGTTGTTTCAACTGCGGGTTAATAGGACACATGGCGCGCGAATGCAGACGTCCTAAGCAGCGGGTTACGTTGCCTTCGTGAAGAGAGGACCAGATGGCTGATGGGTGCGGGATGGACCCGTACGTAAGAAGGAGGATACCCATTTGTGTGTGAAGGAACCGTAAGGATGGGGGACGCAGACCCCATCCCAGTGAAGATGTTGAGAGACACTGGGGCAGACTTTACCCTAGTGAGCGAGGCCCTGTTCCCTGAGAACTACGGGGATACCAGTGTGGGAATGGCGAGTGTGACCACTGTGGGAGGCCCAGTGCAGATGCCCCTACACCGGGTAACCCTGAGTTCGGATTATGGATGCCAAACCCTAGTAGTGGGAGTCTGTGCATCGATGCCCAAGATGGAGGCACAGGTCATCTTGGGAAATGACGCGTGTGGAGGACGTGTCCTCCCGAACCTCTTGAAGGACGAGGAGTGCTTGGAGCACTACAGGAAGAAAGGCGGAGTGTTCGACGCCTATGGGGACGAGAAAGGAATCGCCATGGAGGCGTTCCCTGTATGTGCCGTAGTTCCGAGGCGGTGCGGAGGACGAGGAGGACGTGGATCTGATAAGGCCGACGAGGAGACGTCCGCCGGCCTGGGAATTGATCACCTCGTTATGGAACCCGGAGAACGAGTGGAGGGCGAAGGCAGCCCAGAAGGTGAGGTACAGGTGACCCTCACCAGTTCTCTCGGGGTGGACCGCACTAGGCTCGAGGAGCTGCAACAGGCAGAATTCCCCAATTTAATCCGTGAGGCAAATGAAGGACGTGATGGTCCTGAGAAGCCCACTCACTTTTACAGGCATAAAGGCATACTAATGAGGCAGTGGAGACCTGTGAGGATAGAGGCCGGAGAGGCATCTCTAAGTACAAGACAGCAGGTAGTGTTGCCGGCCCAGTGCAGAGCGACAGTGTTGGATCTGTCACACTCTGTTGACTCTGCGGGTCACCTGGGGGTGACCAAAATGTTGCATAGGATCAGGGACCATTTCTACTGGCCAGGTATGGACGCCGACGTGAGGCGTTATTGTAAGACGTGCTTACCGTGCCAGAGGGCAGGAAAGAGCCAATCCGCAATACCAAAGGCCCCGTTAGTCCCTGTTCCAGCGTTTGGGCCCGCATTCGAGCGTCTGTTGGTCGACGGAGTGGGACCGTTGCCAAGGACAAAGAGAGGGAATACCTACCTAATGACAATAATGTGTGCGTCAACCAGATTCCCGGAAGCTGTTCCGATGCGGCGGTTGACCTCAAAAGGAGTAGCTGGGCAGCTAATACGATTTTTCTCTTGGGTAGGAATGCCCAGAGAAATTCAAACGGACTGTGGAAGCATTTTCCAGTCCAAGTGGTTCAGGCAAACAGTGACAAGCTGGGGAGTGACACAGATTCGGTCGTCGCCCTACCGACCGCAGTCGCAGGGGGCGATCGAAAGGTTCCACTCCACTTTGAAGACGATCCTGAGAGTGTTCTGCGCTGAGCAGGGAGCTGAGTGGGACGAGGCAGTATACCCTGCGTTATTTGCCATCCGTAACGCAGTGGTGGAATCACTAGGTTTCTCACCTTTCCAGCTGATATATGGACACGAGGTGAGAAGTCCTCTGTCCATGCTGAAGGAACAATGGACACCAGGGGTGACCGTGGGAGCGGTTAATGAGTACGTTCTAAAGTTTAAGGAGCGGCTCACCTTAGCAAAGGAACTGGCTGGAAAACATCTAAAAGAAGCGCAGCGCAAGATGTCGGAATGGTACGATAAGAGCGCTACGCCGAGGGAGTTCCAAACTGGGTCCCAGGTGATGATATTACTGCCGGGTAAGAGCAGAGTGAATGAGCCACGGTTCGAGGGACCGTACCATGTGCTACGGCGGTTGGGTCCTGTGACGTACGAGATTGGTAAGCCGGATAAACCCCGAAAGAAACAGGTGTGCCATGTCGACCGCCTAAAACCTTTCTTCCTTGAAGGAGGAGGAGCCGCCAATCTGGACCGGACGGCGACTCGAGAGCCCCAGGAAAAGGTGATCCTGTGTGTACAAGTGGACCAAGAGCTTCCAGAGGAGGAAGGGAAGTGGTCTAGGGCGGATGGTACCCGACTCACCAATTCAGAGAGTTTGTCTAAGATCAGGGACAAGCTACAACACCTGAAAGAGCAACAGAGCGCGGAACTGACGAACCTGTTGATGGAGAACACCTCCCTCTTCACCGACGTGCCCCGACGTCACCGTAGTGTAACGCACGAGGTGGAAGTGAGGGACGCCAGGCCCGTCAAGCAAAGCGCGTACAGGGTAAGCCCGGAGAAGCGGGAGCTAATGAGGAAGGAGGTGGAGTATCTCCTTGAGAACGACCTCGCGGAGCCCAGTAACAGTGAGTGGAGTTCTCCATGCCTGCTGGTAAAGAAAAGCGATGGAACATTCCGCTTTTGCACGGACTACAGGAAGGTGAACTCCGTCACTGTGGCCGATTCCCACCCCATGCCAAGGGTGAGTGATTGCATTGACCAGGTGGGCAGTGCGAGGTACGTATCCAAGGTCGATCTGCTCAAGGGATACTATCAAATCTCCTTGACTCCCGCAGCCAGGAAAATATCGGCCTTTGTGACTCCGGATGGGCTGTACCAGTATAAGGTGTTACCCTTTGGAATGAAAAACAGCGGGAGCTGTTTCCAAAGATGATGAATGAGTTGCTCAGGGGCGCCGAGGGCTGCACAGTATATATAGACGACATCGTTGTGTACGCCGATGATTGGAAAACGCACTTGGAAAGGCTCGGAGAGTTGTTCAGAAGGCTCGAGGAGGCAAACTTGACTGTGAACTTAGCAAAAAGCGAGTTTGGGAAAGCTCGCCTTGAGTACCTTGGTTTCGTGATCGGCCAAGGGAAGTAACCCCGGTAGATCATAAAGTGCTGGCCATTAAAGAATACCCCGTGCCCAAGACGCGCAAAGAATTGTTAAGGTACCTCGGGATGATAGGATACTATCGCGGGTTTTGCAGAAATTTTTCCACGGTAGCACATCCTTTGACGGAGCTCCTATCCAAGAATGTGCGATGGAGATGGGGAGAGGCTTGTCAGGAGTCTTTCGAGGAGACCAAGAGACTGTTGACAGAGGCTCCAGTGTTAATATCTCCAGACTTCTCCGCCAAGTTTATCCTGTACGTGGATGCCAGCGACGTCGGAATAGGAGCCATGTTGGCTCAAGAGAGGAGTGAAGTGCATAGGCCGGTAGCATTCTACTCTAAGAAGTTTGTGAAATACCAGCGGGCCTATAGTACCGTTGAAAAAGAAGCTTTGGCGCTGGTTATGGCCCTAAAGCATTTTGACGTGTACGTGGGAGGAGGGGCAAGACCTGTTCTTGTGTTCACAGATCATAACCCTCTAACCTTTTTGCACAAAATGAGGAACTCCAACCAACGACTAACGAGGTGGGCTCTACTGCTGCAGGAGTACTGGCTGGATATAAAACACATCAAAGGAAAGACAACGTAGTCGCAGATGCGTTGTCCCGCATGCACTAACCAGACATGACTCTTATTTTAAGGGGAGGGGTATGTGACGGTGTTCCCCCCCTTCTAATTCTCCCACGCCTGCTGTAAGAGTCATGTCCACTATTCCCGAGCGTTCTCTACATTGCAGGCAACAATTGAACATATGTGGGAGAGAACAGTATTCTCGAAGAGCCGAGAAATTTGAGAAAATGTACATTTTGGCCTGTGGGATAGGCCCTTTAGGGAGCCAATATGGCGCTGGCAAGTCTGTTCTCCCGCCAAAACTGTGTGACGTCAGTGGCGCCAGATTGGTCACCGTCAGCGACATGGCACTGGGAGCCAATGAAAACCAACTTTGGGAAAAGTGACGTCACATAGGCATAGGGGGTCCGCCCGTGTTGGCGCCAGGCGACATCAGTCTTTCACGACACGTCCGAGAGGTAGGACGCGCGATCGGTCATCCTGTCAGAGTGACGGATTTACCGAACTCCGGTGGATTTAAGCGTCTCCAGTTGTTGGCACGCACTCTGTGAGGTCTTCCTGCAACCCAGAATTGGCTCAGATAAGGAATTGACAGAATATTGAGCAACAAGTGCTCAGGGGACAGGTGCGTTGCAAGAAGTGGGCCGGGCATCGACGTGTGTCGTCGTTGGCAGTTCACCAGTATAAGAGGCAGCTTAGTGGCCGGGCCACCCACCGTGAGTGAACCAGGTTGACAGCCTTGTCAACCAGGTTGAACGTGTGATCGACGATCCTGTCAAGTTTGACAGTAACCCCACCTTCGTGGAACCCTACGAGTCAACAGTTGGATGCAAGCACGTCGAGAAGTCTTCCCAAATACCTAGCGATATATCTAGACGACGAGGGAATTGACAGTGTTGTGAGCTTCAAGTGCTCTGAAGTCGGGTGCTGTGCGTGTGAGCTTAAGCAGCATCGTCTGGACGGCTGGTAACTTCACCGTGACTTCGTAGTGGTGAGAGGCAGTTACTCTGGGAGTACAGTGACAAGGACTAATTGGGAAACGTACGACGACCGCCGAGACGTAGGCTGGCTGCCGTAGTTGGGAGGAAAGTTGACGGCCAGGAGACCGACTTCAACCCTGCGACGTACTGTAGAGAAGAAGCACGGACCTGCTGTGTACAGAAGCGGCGAGACGCGACATCCTAAGGTGTGGCTTGTGTTTCTGGATGAACGAGGCGAGAGCCTGGACCAGGAGCTACAACCCAACTGTCATCCTAGGATAGGTGAAGTAGGTGTTTACAGTTCCCTCCCATTTCCCCTTTAGTTAGCTATATATATTCTTGTCAGTATATTTTATATGTCGTGAGCAAGTCTCACTTGAGTTTAAGTCACAGAGAGCACAGTATGTGGTGAGGCTACCCAGAGCGCTCACAGTATCAATTTACATATATATCTATGTGTGGGTGTGTGCAAGCACCAAGATTCAACAGAGAATTTACTGTGACTATTATTATTGATCTGTGATTATTATTATTATATATATCTATTGATATAAATGCCTGTGGATTGATCTATATAATCTATTGATATAAATGCCTGTGGATTGATCTCTATAATCTATTGATATAAGTGCCCGTGTGTTGATCTCTATAATCTATCAATATAAATGCCTGTGTGTTGATCTCTATGATCTATTGATATATATATGCCTGAAGTTTGATTAATGATTTATATTATGACATGATTGTGTGCCGAATAATATCATATACGTGAAGTGTTTGCCAGTGATATATCTGTGAGAGGAAGTATAAATATAAAGAAAAGTTCAGTGATCAAGTGAGTGCATTCACAGTAAATATTATTAAGAATAGAATAATCTTTTGGTACAGTGAAAAGTCACTGTGAGAGTATTGTGAATATAGATGTTGATCGTGAAGCCAGTGATATCATAAGTAAGCCATGTGAATGTTAAATAGTGTTTTGGAAAAAGTTAAATAAACGGTGATCGTGACAATTAGAAAACAAGTACTAGTCTGTTCCCACGATCGCGAGGGCCCGGTCAGCTGGCATTCTGACAGGTGACACGTGCCGATGTTGCCATATGGTGCGCTCTAGAATATTATGCTATGAATGGAGCGATTGTCATATATTAATTCTGATACATTGATGCATATATATTTCTCGTTGTCTCTTAAGTAAAATACCAAAACTCTTTGGTGTTTGATATCATCCCCTCCATTTATCTTGTGACTGTGTGAGGATGTAAAGTAGAGTGACCTGCCTGATACTATATGACTGGATTTGGCTCTTGCCACAATTACACCTGACCACTGCAGTGTTACTGGACATCTAAAAAACCAGTTGGCGACCTTGAAGGCTGTGTAAGAGTTCGGTGTCGGGAGGGCCACAGATTGAGGGAACGATCTGTGCTCCCACTCATCTTACAAATCTAAGGCCGGTTGTGAGATCGACTGGGATACTCTCCGAGGCCAGCAGTGGAGCCTAGAGGATTTGAGGGAAGACCCGCCGAACGACGGTGAGTAAGGGTTATTGTTGGAGCAACCACCTGGAAAGGAGATCCAGTCTACTGTTGTTTTAACCCTTCTCTAACGAGAACACCGTGAAACCCCGACAGCAGTGATCAATTGTGTAATCGCCTTTGAAAGGAATTACTGAGTCTAAGGCCAGTACCGTAACTTATAGCATTCATTATCATTATTATGAAGTACAGTGCATCAGGTCATTATGGATTAATTGAGCTCAAGATCAGTTCAGTGACTCATTTGCGTTCTATTGCCATTATAGCAAATATTGTGTTGATTGCAAATATAGTAATTACTGCGAATTTAAAGAAACGGGTGCTTAACGCCAAAGAAACAAGTACATAAGCATTCGCACCGCTGCAGAGCTGAGAAGTGACAGGAGAGGGAGTATTGCCCTCTAGGTGGGCCCCAGTTTTATGAAGAGAGAGTGACTTACTGCCATGTACTTGCTGCTTGCCAGTTGATATATGGATATGATATCTTGAAACTTTTAAGTAAAATACAAAATACCTTCGCGTTTGTATTATCCCTCCATATTCTTGTTGCTAAAGAACAGTGGGAAAGAGTGAGAGTGATAGAGATACATACCTGCCTGATATCAGCTTTATTTAGTGTGCTCTTGCCACTGTTACCACAATTCCACAATACCAATGACGTGTTACTGGATACGGGAAACACCAGTTGGCGACCTTGCAGTTAGTAGTAGAGCCCTTGTCGGGGCGGGCACACAGTTGAAAGAGAGTGAACTGTGTTCCCACTCGTCTTCTAGCTATTAAGGCCCGCTGGGGATTGACTGGGATACTCTCCTGGCGAACAGTGGCACCGCGAGGATTGAGTGAAGACCCGCAGGGCTACGGTGAGTAACAGTTATCGCTAATACTACTGGGTGGTGTCTATGTAGAGAGAGAGAGACACCCCGACGTTGGCGACCGTTGACAGGATATTAAGTACGATCATTTGTACTTGTACTTACTTACAATTAAGATAACCCTGACATAGGCAACTTTGCCAGGTTTAAGTACTTAGGATATGTTGTACACTGTCACTCGCTAATTGATGTATATATATATATATATATATATATATATATATATGCGAACAAGCCTGAATGGTCCCCAGGACTATATGCGAATGAAAACTCACACCCCAGAAGTGACTCGAACCCATACTCCCAGGAGCAACGCAACTGGTATGTACAAGACGCCTTAAACCACTTGACCATCACGACCGGACATAATGAGGTGATAGCCGAAGCTATTTGAACCACCTCACCGCCGGCACTCGGATGGTTATCTTGGGCATAGCATTTTACCAAATCACCTCATTCTTTGGGGCACACGTGAGGAACACAAATGCGAACAAGCCTGAATGGTCCCCAGGACTATATGCGAATGAAAACTCACACCCCAGAAGTGACTCGAACCCATACTCCCAGGAGCAACGCAACTGGTATGTACAAGACGCCTTAAACCACTTGACCATCACGACCGGACATAATGAGGTGATAGCCGAAGCTATTTGAACCACCTCACCGCCGGCACTCGGATGGTTATCTTGGGCATAGCATTTTACCAAATCACCTCATTCTTTGGGGCACACGTGAGGAACACAAATGCGAACAAGCCTGAATGGTCCCCAGGACTATATGCGAATGAAAACTCACACCCCAGAAGTGACTCGAACCCATACTCCCAGGAGCAACGCAACTGGTATGTACAAGACGCCTTAAACCACTTGACCATCACGACCGGACATAATGAGGTGATAGCCGAAGCTATTTGAACCACCTCACCGCCGGCACTCGGATGGTTATCTTGGGCATAGCATTTTACCAAATCACCTCATTCTTTGGGGCACACGTGAGGAACACAAATGCGAACAAGCCTGAATGGTCCCCAGGACTATATGCGAATGAAAACTCACACCCCAGAAGTGACTCGAACCCATACTCCCAGGAGCAACGCAACTGGTATGTACAAGACGCCTTAAACCACTTGACCATCACGACCGGACATAATGAGGTGATAGCCGAAGCTATTTGAACCACCTCACCGCCGGCACTCGGATGGTTATCTTGGGCATAGCATTTTACCAAATCACCTCATTCTTTGGGGCACACGTGAGGAACACAAATGCGAACAAGCCTGAATGGTCCCCAGGACTATATGCGAATGAAAACTCACACCCCAGAAGTGACTCGAACCCATACTCCCAGGAGCAACGCAACTGGTATGTACAAGACGCCTTAAACCACTTGACCATCACGACCGGACATAATGAGGTGATAGCCGAAGCTATTTGAACCACCTCACCGCCGGCACTCGGATGGTTATCTTGGGCATAGCATTTTACCAAATCACCTCATTCTTTGGGGCACACGTGAGGAACACAAATGCGAACAAGCCTGAATGGTCCCCAGGACTATATGCGACCTCATTATGTCCGGTCGTGATGGTCAAGTGGTTTAAGGCGTCTTGTACATACCAGTTGCGTTGCTCCTGGGAGTATGGGTTCGAGTCACTTCTGGGGTGTGAGTTTTCATTCGCATATAGTCCTGGGGACCATTCAGGCTTGTTCGCATTTGTGTTCCTCACGTGTGCCCCAAAGAATGAGGTGATTTGGTAAAATGCTATGCCCAAGATAACCATCCGAGTGCCGGCGGTGAGGTGGTTCAAATAGCTTCGGCTATCACCTCATTATGTCCGGTCGTGATGGTCAAGTGGTTTAAGGCGTCTTGTACATACCAGTTGCGTTGCTCCTGGGAGTATGGGTTCGAGTCACTTCTGGGGTGTGAGTTTTCATTCGCATATAGTCCTGGGGACCATTCAGGCTTGTTCGCATTTGTGTTCCTCACGTGTGCCCCAAAGAATGAGGTGATTTGGTAAAATGCTATGCCCAAGATAACCATCCGAGTGCCGGCGGTGAGGTGGTTCAAATAGCTTCGGCTATCACCTCATTATGTCCGGTCGTGATGGTCAAGTGGTTTAAGGCGTCTTGTACATACCAGTTGCGTTGCTCCTGGGAGTATGGGTTCGAGTCACTTCTGGGGTGTGAGTTTTCATTCGCATATAGTCCTGGGGACCATTCAGGCTTGTTCGCATTTGTGTTCCTCACGTGTGCCCCAAAGAATGAGGTGATTTGGTAAAATGCTATGCCCAAGATAACCATCCGAGTGCCGGCGGTGAGGTGGTTCAAATAGCTTCGGCTATCACCTCATTATGTCCGGTCGTGATGGTCAAGTGGTTTAAGGCGTCTTGTACATACCAGTTGCGTTGCTCCTGGGAGTATGGGTTCGAGTCACTTCTGGGGTGTGAGTTTTCATTCGCATATAGTCCTGGGGACCATTCAGGCTTGTTCGCATTTGTGTTCCTCACGTGTGCCCCAAAGAATGAGGTGATTTGGTAAAATGCTATGCCCAAGATAACCATCCGAGTGCCGGCGGTGAGGTGGTTCAAATAGCTTCGGCTATCACCTCATTATGTCCGGTCGTGATGGTCAAGTGGTTTAAGGCGTCTTGTACATACCAGTTGCGTTGCTCCTGGGAGTATGGGTTCGAGTCACTTCTGGGGTGTGAGTTTTCATTCGCATATAGTCCTGGGGACCATTCAGGCTTGTTCGCATTTGTGTTCCTCACGTGTGCCCCAAAGAATGAGGTGATTTGGTAAAATGCTATGCCCAAGATAACCATCCGAGTGCCGGCGGTGAGGTGGTTCAAATAGCTTCGGCTATCACCTCATTATGTCCGGTCGTGATGGTCAAGTGGTTTAAGGCGTCTTGTACATACCAGTTGCGTTGCTCCTGGGAGTATGGGTTCGAGTCACTTCTGGGGTGTGAGTTTTCATTCATATATATATATATTATATATATATATATATATATATATATAGATATAAAAGTTTGTGAGGGTACCACCTCTGGTGCCAATGTGGGGACCCATAGCCTCGGAGAAGAAAATAAAACGTATTCAGAGGAGACCTTGTGGTTTCTCACTGAACACTAATATTTTCTTCTCCTACCACCCCCATTCTTTTGTATGTACACATATATATTTGCTTTATTTGAACTTTGTTACAAAAAAGGAGTTACATATAGGTTACAAAGATGGTTATCATAGGTTGTCGAGTTCCTCCAGCTCCTCAGATGGCGGGCAGGAACACTATATATATATATATATATATATATATATATATATATATATATATATATATATATATATATATATATATATATATATATGTATATGTTGTACCTAGTAGCCAGAACGAACTTCTCAGCCTACTATGCAAGGTCCGATTTGCCTAATAAGCCAAGTTTCATGAATTAATGTTTTTTTCGACTACCTAACCTACCTAACCTAACCTAACCTAACTTTTTCGGCTACCTAACCTAACCTAACCTGTAAAGATAGGTTAGGTTAGGTTAGGTAGGGTTGGTTAGGTTCGGTCATATATCTAGATTAATTTTAACTCCAATAAAATAATGAAATGGGTAGCTTTATCATTTCATAAGAAAAAAATTTGAGAAAATATATTAATTCAGGAAAACTTGGCTTATTAGGCGAATCGGGCCTTGCATAGTAGGCTGAGAAGTGCGTTCTGGCTACTAGGTACGACATATATATATATATATATATATATATATATATATATATATATATATATATATATATATATATATATATATATATATATATATATATATATATATATATATATATATATATATATATATATATATATATATATATATATATATATATATATATATATATATATATATATATATATATGCGCGTACCCCTACATTGGCGACCTTGCCAGGATAAAGATCAGGATAACGATCAGGATAACGGTTGCATTTGTGGTACTTTGCAGTGGTATTAGGTATCAGGTACAGTTATCACTCATAGCACAAGATGGAGGATGAGAAGGTAGCAAGGTTCATTGACACAAGGGATGAGCAGGTGTTGGAGGATTGCACCAAGGCACAGCTGCAGTTGGTAGCTGACCACTTTGGGATAAAGTTGAGATCTTCCAAGGTGGGAGAGAGGAGGCTCGAGATCATGGCACAGCTCAGGGCACGAGATGAGGCTTTGAGAGAGGCACGGCCACAGACACCTGCCAGTGCAGGAGAAAACTTGAGCATTGGTGGAAGCAGTAGGGGATCCAGCGGCCGCAGGCGCAGCATCAAGCTGGAGATAATGAAGCTGCAGCTGGAGGCACAGCTGTGCAGGGAAGAGCGAGAAGCACAGCTGCGGCGTGAAGAACGGGAAGCGCAGCTGAAGCGTGAGGAGCGGGAAGCACAGCTGCGCAGGGAAGAGCGAGAAGCAGAAGCACAGCTGAAACGTGAAGAGGAACAGCTGTGCAAGGAAGAGCGTGAGCACGAGGCACAGTTGAGACGAGAGGAGCGCGAGCTGGAAGCTAAGCTGAAGCAGCAGAAGGTTGAAGCTAACTGAGAGGTTGAGCTGAAGTGAGCTGAACTAGGGCTAGTCCCACCTGCCTCTCCACAGCAGGAAGACCGCCGGGTGCGTGAATGAGATTTACCGGTCTTCGTGCCAAATGAAGCTGAGGGCTTCTTCAACCACTTCGAGAGGGTCGCTACCTTGAAGAAGTGGCCGAGAGCAGAGTGGGCGGAGCTGGTCCAGGGTAGGCTCACCGGTGAGGCTCGCGAGGCCTACAATATGCTCGACCTCAAGGAGTGTACCAACTGCGATGCCGTGAAGAGAGCCGTGCTCCACTCTTTCAAGTTAACGCCGGAATGTTACAGTAAAAGATTCAGGGAATGTACCTGTTCGCCAGGAAAATCGTATGCAGAGATGGCGAGGGACATGGAGAGAAAGTTCCTGATGTGGCTGGAATCAGAAGGAGCGAAGTCAGCTGAAGATGTCAAGAGGCTGATGGTCATGGAGAAGTTTATGTCCGTGCTCTCTCCTGAGATCAGGGTTAGAGTAAAGGAGGCAGACATAAAGGACCTGAGGGCCGCGGCCGACAGAGCTGAGGAAGCCTTGCGACCGCGCCGAGAGGGACAGCCTTGTAGCGGGGACTTTTATATTAAAGAGGACCTGGTATGCACAGAACTACTAAACTCAACTAATGAGGTGGTAGAGGTACTTGAAATTAAGGTAGAGAAACTAAACCTAATTATTATTCTAATATATAAACCGCCAGATACAACGGTTGAGGAATTCACAGAGCAGATGCACAAAATAGAGAACATACTTGATAACCTAGCAAACCCAGCTCCAGATATTATCTTCCTTGGAGATTTCAATTTACCGAATCTAAGATGGAGAATGGCAAATACAAATATCATAGCAGGGAATGACCCGGGAAATAACCAGTCACAGGTCAGAGAATTTTTGAGATTCTGTGACAAATTCTCGCTCAATCAACAGATTACAGAACCAACTAGGAACGAAAACACGCTAGACTTGATATTCACAAACAATGATGAACTAATCAGAGACATCACAATCTCAGATACTTCATACTCAGACCATAAGCTCATTGAAGTACGAACTAGCATAAATAACGGTACTAGGTCTAAGAGACCCAACAAGCGAGAAGGAATATTCAATCAATTCAATTTCAACAATAAGAGGATCGACTGGGAAAAAATAAATGTAGACCTTGCAACAATTCAATGGGAGACGGTCTTAAGCGACAAAACTCCCACACAGGGAATAGCTCAACTGACAGCTGAAGCTTACAAGGTCTGCTCGAGGCACGTGCCTATGAGGAGGGGCAGAAAGAGGACCACTCTAGAAAGAGAACGCAGACGACTGTACAGGAGAAGGAAAAAAATAACGGAAATGCTTCGGCAGACACAACTATCACAAGCAAGGAAAATAAGCCTAAGCAGGGAGATCGAAGAAATAGAACAAACGTTGAAGCGATCATATGAGTCTGAGGAAATGGAATTGGAACAGAAAGCTGTACAAGAGATAAGGAAAAATCCTAAATATTTTTTCACATACGCAAAATTAAAATCCAAAACCCCGACCAGTATTGGACCGTTAATTACAAATGAAGGTACGTACACAGAGGACGACAAAGAGATTAGTGAAATTCTAAGAAGCCAGTATGAGGCTATGTTTAGCACACTAATAAACAACATGAAAGTTGATGACCCAGACAGCTTCTTTATGAATGACATTCAAGCTGCAGATAATATAACGGATATTACCACAAACTCGGAAGATTTTGAAAGAGAAATTGACAATATGCCTATGCACTCAGCTCCGGGGCCTGACTCATGGAATTCAATATTCATAAAGAAATGTAAAGTACCAGTAGCGAGAGCACTCAGCGTAATATGGAGAAAGAGCCTAGATACAGGGGAGATACCAGCAGCACTTAAATCTGCAGATATAGCTCCGTTGCACAAGGGGGGGAGTAAAGCCTTGGCAAAAAATTATAGGCCAGTTGCACTAACATCACACATAATAAAAGTGTTTGAAAGAGTGATTAGGAATCAAATTTCTAGTTTTATGGAAAACAATGAATTGCACAACCCAGGACAACATGGATTTAGAGCGGGAAGATCCTGTCTGTCACAGTTACTAAACCACTATGACAAAATCACAGAAGCCCTAGAAGAAAAGCAAAATGCTGATGTTGTATACACAGACTTTGCAAAGGCGTTCGACAAATGTGACCATGGGGTGATAGCTCACAAAATGAGGTCAATGGGAATAACTGGAAAAGTAGGACGCTGGATACTCAATTTCCTGTCGAACAGAACACAAAGAGAAACAGTCAATCAGATAAAATCGAGTCCAAGCGATGTTAAAAGTTCTGTTCCTCAAGGTACAGTCCTTGCACCACTTCTGTTCCTTATTCTCATATCTGATACAGACAAAAATACACGTCACAGCTTCGTGTCGTCCTTTGCAGATGACACAAAAATCAGCATGAAAATTACCCCTGCTGAAGACATTGAGAAACTACAAGCAGATGTCAACAAAGTTTTCGATTGGGCAGCAGAAAATAACATGATGTTTAACAGTGATAAATTTCAGGTACTCAGGTACGGCAAAAATGAGGATCTGAAACATAATACAGGGTACAAAACACAATCGAATCTTCCCATAGTAGAAAAACAGCATGTCAAGGATTTGGGAATAATGATGTCAGACGATCTAACGTTTAGGGAGCATAACCAAGCAAATATTGCGTCAGCCAGAAAAATGATCGGATGGATTACGAGAACTTTCAAATCCAGGGATCCCATCACAATGGTTGTACTCTTCAAGTCACTTGTGTTGTCCCGTCTCGAGTACTGCTCAGTACTCACTTCCCCCTTCAGAGCAGGAGAGATTGCTGAAATAGAGGGAATACAAAGAGAACATATACGGCACGCATAGACGAGATAAAGCACCTAAATTATTGGGATCGTCTCAAAGCTCTCCAAATGTACTCTCTAGAAAGGAGACGAGAGAGATACCAAATAATATACACATGGAAAATACTGGAGGGCCAGGTCCCAAATCTGCACAGTAAAATAACAACGTACTGGAGTGAACGATATGGAAGAAAGTGCAAGATTGATCCAGTGAAGGGCAGAGGTGCCATAGGCACAATCAGAGAACACTGTATAAACATCAGAGGTCCGCGGTTGTTCAACATCCTCCCAGCGACTATAAGAAATATTGCCGGAACAACCGTGGACATCTTCAAGAGAAAACTGGACTGTTTTCTAAGAGAAGTTCCGGACCAGCCGGGCTGTGGTGGGTATGTGGGCCTGCGGGCCGCTCCAAACAACAGCCTGGTGGACCAAGCTTTCACAAGTCGAGCCTGGCCTCGGGCCGGGCTTGGGGAGTAGAAGAACTCCCAGAACCCCATCAACCAGGTATCAACCAGGTAACAGCACCGAGCGCCAGTATACTCCGGATATGGGAGAAGCTATAGAAGGACAGACGGATGGAGGACAGGAGCGAGTTCACCTAAGTCCCACCTCTCAAGTGGAGACGGTAGAGGCTCAAAGAGTGCTGTGGAGCTGGTAAAGAAATCCCTAGCTGAGAGCTCAGGAGCTGTTGCTGCGACGAGAGACGCTAAGAAGGAGACGGCGGATGGCGCGAGGAAGACCCACAGAAGGAGGGTCCGCTGTTACAACTGCAGAGGTTTGGGACACTTCTCGCGGGAATACAGACGCCCTAAGCAGCGGGGGAACGCTGCTTTCATGAGGGTCGAAGACCAGATGGCCGAGAGGGTGCGGGATGGACCCGTACTGAGTGGGGAGAAAAGAGTTCACCCAATCGTGTGTGAGGGGGACTGTAAGGATGGGGGACGTAGACCCCATTCCTGTGAAAATATTGAGAGACACCGGGGCCGATTTTACCCTGGTGAGTAAGACCCTGTTCCCTGAGGGTTACGAGAGTACCAGTGTGGGGGTGGCAGTTGTGACCACTGTGGAAGGCCCAGTGAGGATGCCCATACACCAGGTGACTCTGACTTCTGATTATGGCTGCCAGACCCTAGTGGTAGGGGTCTGCGCATCAATGCCCAAGATGGAGGCACAAGTCTGCGCATCAATGCCCAAGATAGAGGCACAAGTCTGCGCATCAATGCCCAAGATGGAGGCACAAGTCATCCTTGGAAATGACGCATGTGGAGGATGTGTCCTCCCTAACCTCGTGAAGGGCTAAGAGTGCTTGGAGCACTATAAGGAGAAAGGCGGAGAGTTAGACGCTTGTGGGGACGAGAAGGGGGTTGCCGCGGTGGCGTTCCCTGTATGTGCTGTGATCCCAAGGCGGTGCGACGGACACGAAGGGAGTGGATCTGATAGGGCTGAAGAGGAGACGTCTGACAGCCTGGGAGTCGATCACCTCTTCGTCGAACCCGGAGAACGAGTGGAGGGCGAAGGCAGCCCGGATGGTGAGTTACAGGTGACCCTCGCCAGTTCTCTTGGAGTGGACCGCACTCGCCTTGGAGAGTTGCAGCAGATAGAGTTCCCTGAATTGATTCAAGAGGCCAAAGGAGGACGTGTTGGTCCTGAGAGGGCCACTCATTTTTACATACAGGACGGAATGCTGATGACACAGTGGAGGCCTGTGAGGATGGAGGTCGGAGAAGAATCTCTAGTTACGAGGCACTAGGTAGTGTTGCCAGCCCAGTGCAGAGCGGCAGTGCTGGATCTGTCGCACTCTGTGGACTCTGCAGGTCACCTGGGGGTGACCCAGACGTTGCGTAAGATCAGGGACCATTTCTACTGGCCAGGTATGGACGCCGATGTGAGGCGTTACTGTAAGACTTGCTTACCTTCCCAGAGGGCAGGGAAGAGCCAACCTGTGATACCGAAGGCCCCGTTAGTCCCTGTTTCCGCGTTTGGGCCTGCATTTGAGTGTCTGTTGGTCGACGGTGTGGGACCGTTGCCATGGACGAAACGAGGGAATACCTACCTGATGACAATCATGTGTGCATCGACAAGATTTCCGGAAGCTGTCCCGATGCGGCGTTTGACGTCAAAAAGCGTAGCCGGGCAGCTACAACGATTTTTCTCTTGGGTGGGAATGCCCAGGGAGATCCAGACGGACTGTGGAAGTATATTCCAGTCCAAATGGTTCAGACAGATCGTGACAAATTGGGGAGTGACTCAGATTCGGTCGTCGCCCTACCGACCGCAGTCGCAAGGGGCGATTGAAAGGTTTCACTCCACCCTGAAGACCGTTCTGAGAGTGTTCTGTGCAGAGCAGGGAGCTGAGTGGGATGAGGCAGTGTACCCTGCGTTGTTTGCCATACGTAACGCAGTGGTAGAATCGTTAGGTTTCTCACCGTTCCAGCTGGTGTATGTACATGAGGTACGAAGTCCTCTGTCCATGCTGAAAGAACAATGGACACCAGGGGTGACCGTGGGAACGGTCAACGAGTACGTTCAGAAGTTCAAAGAACGTCTCACTTTGGCAAAGGAACTAGCAGGTAAACATCTGAAGGAGGCACAGCGTAAGATGTCAGAATGGTATGACAAGAAAGCTACGCCGAGGGAGTTCCAGGTTGGGTCCCAGGTTATGGTGTTGCTACCGGGGAAGAGTAGAGTGACCGAGTCACGATTCGAGGGACCGTACAAGGTGCTACGGCGGTTGGTGTGAGGGGATGGTTCACCAGCTCACTTACAATAGTGCTCTTATGCCTGTGGGAGCCAGTACACTTGTTAAGTGCACTTGTTAAGTGTGCGGACTTAAGTTTGGTAACCAGCAACCGAAACATCTAGTGTTTGGGCTCATGTGAGAGCCCCAGTCATCAGCAGTCTAGAAATGTTACCTTGGCCGGAGTAGTATGTCTGTGGACAGAGATAGAGCCGATAGCATCATCTCATTGTATGGCTTGGGCGAGACTCTAGTTTGCGCGGGAAACAGCTAGGCCGCAGGCGTGGGTGAGCTGTGGGCCTCCCGCGCGCGCTAGCCACTTGAGTCGTCGTCAAGGAAACAGCCGCCATCTTAGTAAACATCTTGAGCCGCCATGTTGGTCGGCCATCTTGGAGTTGCCCTAGGGGCTATGCTACCCAGTTGCTGATTGGATGAGAGGGGTAGGCCGCTGTATTCCTTCCTCTCATTGATTACTTCGAGGGGGACGCGGGAATCAACTGGGTAAGCGTCATTCTGAACATAGCTACCACCCTGTCAAGACGCTCCCTGTACTCAATTCGGCCAAATTGAGTATAGTGCGTCGTGGTAGCTTAACTACTCAGCTGCTTCACTTCCTGCTTCATCTACGACAGCGGTCGTCACAGAATCCGGCCAAAGTCGTCGCTTGGAGGGGAGAAAGACATTGTGAACAGTGAGTGGATAGAGAAGGTCTTGTGATCTGGGATCGTGGGGTAATGTGCATACGAGCAGTAACAGACTCGTAGATCCCATACCAGTGATGATTAGACTTGCTAGTGCTCTGTAGCAGTTGATGGTACTGGGGAAATAAGTGTTAGTGCTTTAAGGCAGATTTCCCATGTTTGTGTAAGCGCTATTGTTGTGCGTGTCACCTGGGTACGAACGCTTCACTTTACCGGTGGGTCGAGGGTGCGAAACAAGCCGTGTTGTGAGAGGGAGGGTTCGAGTGCGCGCCAATTGTACGAAAGATACCGCTGAGGTACCAACCTGCCCGCCTAACACCACCGTGAGCCAGCCACACATAGCGGGGTGCCTGATATATGGGAATAGTGTGTGTAAGCCGGCAGTATGAATGTAAGTACCTATGTGTGTATTTCTGGTGATTAGTAGTCTCTAAAGCTTGAATTCGAGGTCAAGTGTTCCATCACATTGTCACGCAGCACCTGTGAGGTGAAGTGAAGTGTGGACGAGGAGATAATCACCCTTGTTGTCATCTTGTCAGTCTAGAGGGACTTACGTCTGGTGTACACAGACGTACAGAGTGTGTGTGTGTGTGTGGGTACACACAGGAACAGAGTATACATAGATTAGCCAAGGACTGAGAGGATGTCCATGTAATAATTATATTATTCCATTGTGGTAATTAAATCATTCTTGATCGTCCGTGGGACGGAGTGATATCATTTCATATGTTGTCTTGCAGGTGTGGAATTTCAACACTGAGCGCTCAGGTATGTGGTAACGTCAGTGATTCCTGGCAATGATTATTGTGGAGTGTACCACAGTGTGGTTTTAATTTCTTGTATTGTTCCCAGGGCCGTGACAAGTGTGATTTACATATATATATATATAATATATATATATATATATATATATATATATATATATATATATATATATATATATATATATATATATATATATATATATATATATATATATATATATATATATATATATATATATATATTGTGACAGTGTTCCCCCCCTTCTAATTCTCCCACGCCTGCTGTAAGAGTCATGTCCACTATTCCCGAACGTTCTCTACATTGCAGGCATCAATTGAACATGTGTGGGAGAGAGTAGTATTCTCGAAGAGCCAAGAAATTTGTGAAATAAGAACATTTTGGCCTGTGGGATAGGCCCTTTAGGGAGCCAAAATGGCGCTGGCGAGTCTGTTCTCCCGCCAAAACTGTGTGACGTCAGTGTCGCCAGATTGGTCACCGTCAGCGACGTGGCACTGGGAGCCAATGAAAACCGACTTTGGAAAATGTGACGTCACATGGGCAGGGGGAGTCCAGCCGTGGTGGCGCCTTAGCGCTATCAGTCTTTCACGACACGTCCGAGAGGCAGGACGTGCGATCGGTCATCCTGTCAGAGTGACGGATTTACCGAACTCAGGTGGATGTAAGCGTCTCCAGTTGTTAGCGTGCACTCTGTGAGGTCTTCCTGCAACCCAGATGTGGCTCAGATAAGGAATTGACAGAATATTGAGCAACAAGTGCTCCGGAACAGGTGCGTTGCAAGAAGTGGGCCAGGCATCGTCGTGTGTGACGTCCTTGGCAATTCACCAGTATAAGAGACAGCTTAGTGGCCGGGCCAATCCACCACCGTGAGTGAATCGAGTTGACCACCTTGTCAACTTGGTTGAACGTGTGATCGACGATCCTGTCAAGTTTGACAGTGACCATACCTTTGTGGAACCCTACGAGTCAACAGTTGGATGCAAGCACGTCGAGAAGTCTTCCCAAATACCTAGTAACATATCTAGACGACGAGGGAATTGACAGTGAAGTGAGCTTCAAGTGCTCTGAAGTCGGGTGCTGTGCGTGTGGAGCTTAAGCAGTATCGTCTGGGACGGCTGATAACTTCACAGTGACTTCGTAGCGGTGAGAAGCAGTTCCTCTGGGAGTACAGTGACAAGGACTAATTGGGAAACGTGCGACGACCGCCGAGACGTAGGCTGGCTGCCGTAGTTGGGAGGAAAGTTGACGGCCAGGAGACCGACTTCAACCCGGCGACGTACTGTAGGGGAAGGAGCACGGACCTGCAGTGTACAGAAAGCGGCGAGACGCGACATCCTAAGGCGTGGGCTTGTGTTTCTGGAGGGTGTACGAGGCGAGAGCCTGGACCAGGAGCTACAACCCAACTGTCATCCTAGGATAGGTGAAGTAGGTGTTTACAGTTACCCTCCCATTTCCCCTTTAGTTAGCTATATATATACTTATCAGAATATTTTATATGTCGTGAGCAAGTCTCACTTGTGTCTAAGTTACAGAGAGCACAGTGTGTGGTGAGGCTACCCAGAGCGCTCACAGTATCAGTTTACATATATATCTCTGTGGGTGTGTGCAAGCACCATGATTCATTAAGGAATTTACTGTGATAATTAATCTTGTGATTATTATTATTATATATATGGTAGTAAAAATAAGGTGGTAGGCTATGAGCCTAGAATATTGATTAAATGCTGTGTATTGATCTCATGATTTATTGATATAAATGCCGGGTGTTGATCTCTATGATCTATTGATATAAATGCTGTGTGTTGATCTCCATGATTTATTGATATAAATGCCTGTGTATTGATCTCATGATATATATATATGCCTGTAATTTGATTACTGATTTATCTATGTACATGCCTGTGTACTGAATAATATCATATACGTGAAGTGATTGCCAGTGATATCTCTTTAAGAGAAAGTATAGATAAAGAAAAGTTCAGTGATCAAGCGAGTGCATTCACAGTAAATATTATTAAGAATAGAGTAATCTATTGGTACGGTGAAAGTCACTGTGAGTGCAGTGTGAATAAGATATTGATCGTGAGGCCAGTGAAATCATAAGTATGCATGTGAATGTTAAATACAGTGTTTTGTGAAAAGTTAAATAAACGGGGATCGTGATAGAATTAGAAAAGAAGTACTAGTCTGTCTCACGATCGCGGAGGGCCCGGTCAGCTGATATCTGACATGTGACGCGTGGCGCTGTCGGTGTTGCCATATCGGTGCGCTCCAGATTATTCTGCTACGGATTGAGCAGTTGTCATACATTGTTCCTGATACATTGATGCATATATATTTATCGTTGTCTTTTAAGTAAATACCAAAACTCTTTGGTGTTTGATATCCTCCCCTCCATTTATCTGTGACCG
>WNGS01022711.1:0-11251 GCA_020271785.1 Procambarus virginalis
CCTAAGGGAAAGGATAGGTCCATTAAAAACTGAGACAGGTCAAATAACAGATAGTGATGAAGAGATGAGTAGTATTTTTAATAAATATTTTGTATCTGTATTTACTAAAGAGGAACTTAACAATATGCCTTCAGCCCAACAAGTCTATGTGGGTGGGGACGAGGACAGGTTGACGAGTTTAGCAGTTACCAGGGAGGATGTTCTTAAACAAATAGTAAAACTCAAACCAAACAAATCCCAGGGCCGGATGAAGTGTTTGCCAGAGTGCTGAAAGAATGCAAAGAGGAGCTTTGTGACCCACTGTCAATCATATTTAATAAATCAATAGAGTCAGGCACAGTGCCAGAGTTTTGGAAAGTTGCTAATGTGATACCTTTTTAAGAAAGGAGATAGATCACTTGCGTCTAACTATCGACCAATTAGCCTAACGTCTATTGTGGGAAAGTTACTCGAATCTATAATAGCAAATAAAATTCGTCTTCATCTTGAAAAACATAAATTAATAATTGAGTCGCAACATGTTTTATAAATGGCCGTTCATGTTTAACAAATTTGTTATCTTTTTATTCTAGCATAGTTGAGGCAGTTGATAGTGGTAAGGATTTGATGTTGTGTACCTTGACTTTAGCAAAGCTTTCGATACAGTGCCACATGAAAGACTGATTAAAAAGATAGAGGCTCATGGTATTGGGGGTGCTATATTAAGCTGGATTAGGGCATGGCTATACCAAAGGAAACAGAGAGTTAGTATAAATGGAGTCAAGTCAGAGTGGGAAAATGTTGTAAGTGGAGTGCCTCAAGGCTCTGTCTTGGGACCTCTGTTGTTTATAATATATATAAATGATTTAGATTCAGGTTTGAGTAGCAACATTTGCAAATTTGCCGATGATACGAAAATCGGTAGGGAAATTAATTCGGAGGAGGACTCACTATCACTTCAAGTTGATCTAGATAGGGTTTTGAAATGGTCAAAGGACTGGCAGATGCAGTTTAATGCTGATAAATGTAAAGTTCTGAGGCTAGGTATTGATGATAGAGTTACAAGATACGAGCTAGATGGTGTTGAGATTGCGAAGTCGGATTGCGAAAGGGATCTGGGAGTTATAATTAGTAAGAATTTAAAACAAAAGGATCAATGCATAAATGTTCGTAATAAGGCAAATAGGACACTCGGATTTATAATCGCAGCGTAAGTAACAAGACACCTGGTGTGGTTCTCAAGCTATATCTTGCTCTGGTTAGGCCCCATTTAGATTATGCAGTTCAGTTTTGGTCGCCATATTATAGAATGGATATAAATTCACTTGAACGTGTCCAGCGTAGGATGACTAAGTTAATTCCCCAAATTAGAAATCTTTCATATGAAGAAAGATTAACAAAGCTTAATTGCATTCACTGGAAAGGCGAAGAGTTAGGGGTGACATGATAGAGGTTTACAAGTGGATGAATGGACATAACAAAGGGGATATTAATAGGGTATTGAAAGTATCAACACAGGACAGAACGCGAAACAATGGGTATAAATTGGATAAGTTTAGATTTAGGAAAGACTTGGGTAAATACTGGTTCAGTAACAGGGTTGTTGATTTGTGGAACCAATTGCCGCGTAACATTGTGGAGGTGGGGTCCCTCGATTGTTTCAAGCATGGGTTGGACATGTATATGAGTGGGATTGGGTGGTTATAAATAGGAGCTGCCTCGTATGGGCCAATAGGCCTTCTGCAGTTGCCTTTGTTCTTATGTTCTTATGTTCTTATGACACTTGGATTTATTAATCGCAGCGTAAGTAACAAGACACCTGGTGTGGTTCTCAAGCTATATCTTGCTCTGGTTAGGCCCCATTTAGATTATGCAGTTCAGTTTTGGTCGCCATATTATAGAATGGATATCAATTCACTTGAACGTGTCCAGCGTAGGATGACTAAGTTAATTCCCCAAATTAGAAATCTTTCATATGAAGAAAGATTAACAAAGCTTAATTTGCATTCACTGGAAAGGCGAGGAGTTAGGGGTGACATGATAGAGTTTACAAGTGGATGAATGGCATAACAAAGGGGCTATTAATAGGGTATTGAAAGTATCAACACAGGACAGAACGCGAAACAATGGGTATAAATTGGATAAGTTTAGATTTAGGAAAGACTTGGGTAAATACTGGTTCAGTAACAGGGTTGTTGATTTGTGGAACCAATTGCCGCGTAACATTGTGGAGGTGGGGTCCCTCGATTGTTTCAAGCATGGGTTGGACATGTATATGAGTGGGATTGGGTGGTTATAAATAGGAGCTGCCTCGTATGGGCCAATAGGCCTTCTGCAGTTGCCTTTGTTCTTATGATCTTATTGGGTGGTTATAAATAGGAGCTGCCTCGTATGGGCCAATAGGCCTTCTGCAGTTGCCTTTGTTCTTATGTTCTTATGTCTTATCCTGGGAAGCCTCACTAGGACAAGGCAAACACCAACAAATTTGAATACATTTACTGGACCAAGCACATACACAATACATACACGCATATAATAATAAAAATAATGAATCCTACACTCTATACTATTTCAGTCAGGTTGCACTCCTCCACCATCAGAACTCTATCACCTGCTTATCAAGTGGTATCCTATCTCCTGATTCACCACCTAATACTACCAACCTCCTCAAGTAGTCAAGTCTTATAACACAAAGTTGCACTATCAGCAAGAGAATATAAATCTATAAACATGTGGAAGGAAAATTGCCGTATGAATGTGATAACATAAATATTATCATAAATGTTCCTTGATATATAACAATGATCAATCGATCACCGTATCAGTCCCAGAACACATACATCTGCAGGTAATCCAGCCTACGACTGTAACTCTATCCTTTAGTATAAACACTCCTCGGCACAAGAATGCAAACAATCACCCACCTTTCACTGCGTCTCGCACGCTAATGACAACCAAACGCTCGATCACCTCCCTACAAGTAATCATTTAGAACTTCCCTTCCACATCTGAAAGCTCACTACCCTGATCTCTTCAGGTTCTTCTGGGTTTATCTACCAGGATCCTCTGCAGCTCCTCCAGGCTGCTACCATGAAGTCTTCCTTGAGCAACTATGATGCTCCACCACTTCTACTAGGGTTCTCCACAGCTCTCCTGGCTGATACACCATGAAGTTCCTCGAGCAACTAAGGTGCTTCGCCACCTCTACAGGAGCACGTGACACTACTCTTCACTGCTTCTCATCACAGATCGAGGTCCTCTCCTCCACTACCTTGGAGTCTCATCAAATACTCCCTCTGTGCGCAACTTCGAAGTTCTCAGCAACTTCTTCCCCGAGGACAAACCACAGATTGCCTAGTCGAGGGCGCTCCTCCCTCTGACGTAGTCTGGTCAGGGCACTCCCACTGCCCACGATAATGTCTCTGGGCGGCTTAATAAACACTCCTCGCCGTCCAGGACTTGAGACCACAACGTTCCCAGCTCGATTCCACAGCTGGCACGTCTGCACACTTCACTTCTCTTCGAGATATATCACCAGGGGTTCCTTTCTGACTGGAGCTCAGACGGAGCACGGCTTCCCCCTACGATGTTTGGCACTCAAGTGAGATCAAAGTCCCCCAGAAGCGAGCCTCACGCCTCCAGCAAATTATCCACATCCCCTAACCAGTCATTTATCTATTTTCTTATTCACTGCCCACAATCTCAAATTGTTTATTAAATCCAACTAACTATTTTACACCTGTGTTATCACCTCTATATTTCCTAGACCTTCTAGTCAGGTCAGGCTTGATAGAATAATTCTCCAAGGGGAGACTCGTTTTTCGGCTGCCTGGGATCATAACAGTATACGCTCCAACTAAGCTTTAAACTTCACGAACTTCAGGAAAAGCTTGTTGGTGTTTTGTTTCTAGATACTTTTGAAAGTTTGAATCGAATTACTGACAGTAAAAATGGTGGTGTTTACTAGTGTAGAGAATGGCTCGGTTAGTTTTACTGCTCACTATTTCCTGTTCAATTTTATTGCGTCAATATACATTGAGTAAAATTTAGTAGAAGAGCCTTTGCCTGAACGCTTTCCTTTTTGTGCTCTTCAGAGTGTCTGTAATCGAATATTCCTCGAATCTATTTCGACTATATATCCTCCAATGGAATGATTCTAGTTTTCTTTTGATGTCATCTTCCAATAGCAGGAGTGGTCCTTTTCCAGATAATTACTGTCTGTGGTTTGGTACAGAAACATTGTGTTTGTTTCTTATCAATATAACTTCTTTAATGTGATTTTACGATAAGCTTAGTATTTAATAATATGTTGTTTTTGTTTTAGATTTAGCTACTCGGAACTAAAATTACCATGTAACACAGATTATGGTGAGCCGGTAAGTAAAAATAATATTGGTTTGCACATCGGTATAAGCTTTTAACCATCATGATGAATTCGGATGTATAAAAATGTATGCGTGCTATTCCTCCGCCTGTCCGATACACGATTACCATGAGAGTGGAACAGGAAACACAATAAAATAACATTAAGGCGATATATCAATGAATAAGTAATTATCAAAAGAAGGCACCAAGCTGAGAAGGCTATGTAGCCCTATGTATCAATGAGAAATGTTTTATGAACCAAAAAGCTACATGTTCGCCACATCAATACCATTGTGTTGAGATAGTTTGATGTTTGATTATTGTTCTCCGGGACTGGGGTAATAATGAGCAGGGAGTAAGTTGTTGTTGTTGCTTAAGATCAGCTACTCGAAACAAAAAGTTGCAAGTATCACGGGCAATGGTGAGCCCGTAGTGGACTTACCTAACACAGGAGCGGGGATATAACTGTGCCTGACTCACTAGGGAATAAACCTCTGTGTTAATTGTTGCTCTACTACTCAGGTTGAGGATAACTGTATTGAGCATTATTTTGCTAGCCATGAAATCCTGAGCCATCTAATATTTTTAGCCAACATATAATATTTTCATTAAGCAATGATTTTGAGGCACAAAAAGACGACATTTCTTCTATGTATCATCCATGAACACTGACGTTTACATATTTCAGGAATTTATAGCTATTCCCTCAGAAAAGATTAGGTTTCCATTTAAAAGAAGTGTGCCACAAATACATGCATCGATTAGGTATAGTTATAGCACGAAACAACCAAATTAACTACCACTAGAGAAGAGTCAACGTACAGGTACGAATGATTGTTTGATATGATACAATCACTGCAGTATTGAAATAAAGGAAGTAAACCTTACCCCAGCCAACAAACAAAGTAAATCATGAGCCCAGAAAAAGTTTGAGGAATGCGTGTAAAATACAGTTTTCTTTCAGAAGAACTATTGAAGAATGCATCGTTTAAATAAGACAAAGCAGACGTCGAAGTGCCGGCTGACCAAGATCAGAGAACCAAGTCTCGCACACACTGTGGGTTTCCACAAGAATTTCAATGTTATGTCAGAAAACAGCGTTTGTTTCTCTCATGTGAAATGCTTTTAAAACAGTATTGATCTTGTATCGGCTCCCGAGGAATAAGGAACAAAAGATAAAAATATGTACTAAAAAGTTTGATCCTGAAAGAAAATGAAAAAAAAAATATTCACCTCGTAATATCAATAAATAATGTTATTAATAATCCTGGCCATCAAATGATATGTAACGTGTTTAACCCATAACCTGCACCTGTTTAACCCATAAACTGCACCTGTTTAACCCATAAACTGCACCTGTTTAACTCATAAACTGCTCCTGTTTAACCCATAAACTGACCATGTTTAACACATAAACTACTCCTCTTTCCCTCAAGCAATATCCTGACGATGGTCCTGTCACCTGTGGGAGATTTAATGTGCCTCGTAATATTCAAATTTGGTAAAGATTCTATAAGAATGTCATTCGAGATTAGAACTAATATTTTAACTTACACATCTGCTTATATTGCAACCTATCCTCCTAATAGACCATCGCATTTTGATGTATACTCTTCTTAAGGGCAAATATTGTCGTAATGAAAATGGTAGCGCCTCGCAAAATTGACATACTGTCTCGTTTTCTGTTTTGGGTCCTCTGGTAGGTTAGGATAAGGGCACTTTAGTACGACAGTTTCTTGACGTTGGGAAATCATAAGAGGACGGGCCTCCTAAGATTTCGTAGGATCGAATCGATCCTACGGGACGAGAATCCTGCTTCGATCCTGGCACTAGGTTCGAAGCAGGTCCTCGTAGCCTCCTGCAGTTACGCCTCTGTTATTAATTTCTTACTATGTAAAACATATGAACATAATAACAAAGGGAACTGCAGAAGGGGCTATTGACTTGTCCTAATTTACACCTGATCCTTTCATACCTATTTACCCAAGTTTTTCCTAAATTTAAACTTATTCAATTTACACCCTGTGTTTCGTGTTCTATGCAGACGAGGTGTCACAATAATGGAGATGAAAATATGATGACGAGACTGTGTTCAATTTGTGTTGATATATTTAGTACCTTAAAAACATCCCCTCTTATTGGTCACCCTACCTTGACCAACCTCGTGCCCTAGATAAACAATTGTACCTCTGGCAAACTTACATTCCTGAGGGTTAACAGTAAGATTGGACTCCTGCTATTTGAGAAACAAGAATTTTAAACTCTGCAAATGATCTTGCCACGAATCACTAAACAAAACAATGTCCTCTAAGTAAGCATGGCAATTGGGAATATATTGCAACAGCAAATTCATCAATCTCTGGAAAGTTAATTGATCATTCTTAAGACCAAAAGGCATAAAATTATTCTGGAAATAACCATCAGATGTCATAAAAGCTCAAACTTCACTAAATCGACTTGTCAAAGGCACTTGATGATAACCTTTTGACAAATGTCGATATTAATTGACAGTTACCAATCTGGTGAATACAAACCGTAAGCAATGGTAATGGATGAACGAAGCTACTGAAGCTTCAATCTTCCATTTCCATTATCAGCTGTGAAGCAGCAGACCAGACATACACTGAAGCAGCAGACCAGACATACACTGAAGCAGCAGACCAGACATACACTGAAGCAGCAGACCAGACATACACTGAAGCAGCAGACCAGACATACACTGAAGCAGCAGACCAGACATACACTGAAGCAGCAGACCAGACATACACTGAAGCAGTAGACCAGGCATACAGTGTGAAGCAGCAGACCAGACATACACTGAAGCAGCAGACCAGACATACAGTGTGAAGCAGCAGACCAGGCATACAGTGTGAAGCAGCAGACCAGACATTCAGTGTGAAGCAGCAGACCAGACATACACTGAAGCAGCAGACCAGACATACAGTGTGAAGCAGCAGACCAGGCATACAGTGTGAAGCAGCAGACCAGACATTCAGTGTGAAGCAGCAGACCAGACATACACTGAAGCAGCAGACCAGACATACACTGAAGCAGCAGACCAGACATACACTGAAGCAGCAGACCAGACATACACTGAAGCAGCAGACCAGACATTCAGTGTGAAGGAGCAGACCAGACATACAGTGTGAAGCAGCAGATCAAGCCCCGGTCGGGAAACAGTCACTGGGCCTCGATTACTTAACTGCATGCCTCTGTTTTCCTAGAATATTTGGGGACCTAGATGGAAAGCGTTGCGTCAAATAGTTGTGTACCTGGACTTTAGCAAAGATTTTGTCACAGTGCCACATGATGACTGATTAAAAAGATATAGTCTCATGATATCGTATGCCTCAATAATCGAAGCAGATCCTACTTCGAGAAGCAGACATCAGACTCTTGGTAGCAGGTTTGAAGCTTTCCCTTACCTTAGCGCTACTAAAGCCTTTCTTTACAGTACTAGTCTTCCCTTGAACACGATTTGCCGGTCGCTTTCCATCCAGGTTCCCAAATCTTTTGAAAAAAAAAGAGAGGCATACAGTTAAGTAATCGAGACCCAGTGACTCTTTCCCGACCGGGCTTGGTCTGCTGCTTCCCAATGTCTGGTTAACCTAAAGACTATTGTGGGAAAGTTACTTCAATCGATATTTGCAAATACCATTCGTCTTCATCTTGAAAAACATAAATTAATAAATGATTCTCAACATGGTTTTACAAATGGACGGTTATGTTTAACAAATTTATTATCATTTTATTCCAGCATAGTTGAGGAAGTTGATAGTGTCACAATGATAGAGCATAGTGTTGATAGTGGTATGTGATGTTGTGTACCTTGACTTAAACAAAGCTTTTGATACAGTGCCACACGAAAAACTGATTAAAAAGATAGAGGCTCATGGTCCTGGGGGAGCATATAATAAGTTGGGTTAGGGCATGGCTATACCAAAAGAAACAAATTAGAATTTGCATTATTAGAATGCTCGTAATAAGGCAAATATGACACTGGGATTTATTAATCATATAGTCAAATTTTCAAACGTTGCTAATCAAACCTGAATCTAAATCATTTTAATGTATAATAAAAAACAAAGGTCTCAGGACAGAAGTTTGAAGCACACCACTTACAACGTTTTCCTTCTCTGACTTAACCCCATTTATACTAACTCTCATAAGAACATAAGAATAAAGGTAACTGCAGAAGGCCAATTGACCCATACGAGGCAGCACCTATTTATCACCACCCAATAGCACTCATTTATAAGAACAAACATAAGAACTCTCTGTTTCCTTTGGTATATCCATGCCCTAATCCAGGGGTCTCCAAACTTTTCAATGTAAGGGCCACATTATATATTTCCCATATTTATGCGGGCCGAAGGAATAAAAAATGAAAAAAAAAAACAAATCAGTGCCAGTAATTTAATTTCCTCAAATATTAAAGTATAAACATGGAAAAATTAAAACATATCTTTTTGGAAAAAATTAGGGTAAACTAAATAGATTCCTGCCTTTAGTTTTATGCAACCAAATTAGTGTGACGAATGATACTGTCGTTTTGACTTCAAAATTTCATTAAAATCAGGTTCCAGATTAGATGAGCCAATTGTAAGAATTGATTTCAAGTGATCATCAGACAAATTTGCTCGATAGTTAGATTTCACATACTTCATTTTGGAAATGTTTGTTCACACAAGTATGTTGAACCAAAAATGGACACAAAACTACAAGCAAACTTTATCAAATTTGGAAACTGATCTGGCTGCAGGCATTTATAAAACTCAATCAGATTTCCTTCTCTATACTTATCTTTCAGTCTGTCATCTGCCTGGAGATCAATAATTTCCATTTGAAATTGAGTTGGAAGATTTTCAGCATTGCAGTCAAATGGATTATGAAAGAGCCTGATTTCATTTGCTTTGGCATCAAGGTCAGCAAATCGCTTCTGAAACTGTTTTTTCAAATCTGAAATTATTTCATTTGCAAATGAAAAAGGAAATTCAACTTTACTTTCTGCATGAAATTTTTCACAACATGGAAAATGAGCAAAATTCTTAACCTTCACCTGGCCTTCAAGTAGCGCAAGTTTTGCTCTGAATGCCTTGACATGAACAAAGTAGTCACTGATCAAATTTGTTTTGCCTTGCAATTTCAGATTCAAGTTATTCATATGACCTGTCATATCTGCAAAAAATGCCAATTTCCAAATCCATTCACATTCTGATAATAATGGCTGAGGTTTATTTTTCTCTGTGAGAAATAAATCAATTTCTAATCTGAGCTCAAAGAAATGCAGCAAAACCTTTCCACAACTAAGCCATCTAACTGCTGTATAATAAGGCAAGTCAACAAACTCCGCATCAATTTCTTTCAAGAAATCACGGAACTGGCGATGGTTGAGTGCATGAGATCTAATGAAATTAACCACAGAAACAACAGGTTTCATGACACAAGACATATCAACATATTTTAGGCACAATGCTTGTTGATGGATAAGGCAATGCAAAAAAATGGGTTTTGAGAATCCTCCAACCTCACAAGCTGTTGTAATTTGCCCAACCAAACCCTTCTTTGTCCCAGACATATTCTTTCCTCCATCAATTGTCACACACTGCACTTGTTTCCATTCCAGGTTATATTCTGTCATAGTTTTACTTACTTCATTGAAAATGTCCTCTCCAGTTGTTGTGGTGTGCATGCTGTGAACTGATGCTAATTCTTGGGTCACATTAAATTCACTATCAACACCACGAATGAATACTAAGAGCTGAGAAGTATCACACACATCAGTTGATTCATCCAACGCAAGAGAATACCAACAAAATCTTTTTGTTTTTTCCTTTATTTGCCGAATTATGTCGCCTCCTAAATCTTCAATTCTACGAGCAACAGTATTTGACCCAAGACTTATCATTTTGAAGAGGTTTACTTTTTCTGGACATACCTCTCCTGCTGCTTCCACTATACACTCTTTTATGATACTACCATCAGTGAAAGGTTTTCCTTTTTTGGCCAACACATAGGCAACTTTGTAACTGGCTCTAGTTGAAGTTTCATTTTCAGATTTTTTCTTACTGAAAACAGCTTGTTGAGAATGCAGACTGTGCTGAAATGATTCAAACTTTTTAGTGCGTTCTGCTCCTGTGATGTGAGAATAACTTGAGCCATGTTTAGATTCATAGTGCCGACGAATATTGTATTCCTTCAGAACAGCAACACTGTCTCTACATATGAGGCATAAAGCTTTATCATTTGCTATCACAAAAAAGTACTTTATCTTCCATTCGTCATTGAACTGACGGCACTCACTGTCCACTTTTCTTTTCTTTATCTTTTCCATATCTGAAAACATAAGGGTAAAATAAATGAAATAAATTCTACAGGAAAAAACAGCTTGTATGTGGTGTTAAAAAGCATAGCATATTATTATAAAGTGGTAAATATTATGGCAACAGCTTTCGTTGATAAACTTAATGGTTACCATTTTAACTATTTTAAACATGCAATATTTTTGGCTACAATAGTATTATTGCTATTTTGTATAACTAAGATAAAGGTATTGTCAAAGTACAGAGAAAAGAATATTGTACAGTGTTTGTGCTCCCTGAAACAGAAGCAGCGAAGCCCCACTCGCCCTCCATCCCCACAATATACAGTTATACACAACTGATTGGTTGTAATGCACAACACATACCTACCAGTACTAGTATCTGTGCGTCACACTATCGAGAGAGAGGAAAACTGACTCGGGCTGAGCGCCACCAGTCAGCAGCCCCAGCTTTGAATAATTCTGCGATGCCATTCGTACGATAATTATTTTTTCAAGGCCACCACACAGGGATTTGTTTGGCGGGCCGGATGAAATTATGTGGCGGGCCGGATGTGGCCCGCGGGCCATAGTTTGGAGACCCTT
>WNGS01022723.1:0-13246 GCA_020271785.1 Procambarus virginalis
ATAAATTAAGATAGGGGTAGATTAGTGCATAATATAGTGAGAGGAGAGCGGAGTTAGGAAACATAATATCTGATTTTGGAGAGTATACCAACGTTTTAGAGACTTTCTTAGTTATGTGTTGTATGTGGGTGCTGAAGTTGAGTCTCTTGTCTAGGAATAGGCCAAGAAACTTGCCATCATTTTTATTACTGATGTAATATTGTCTATCTGTAGCTGAATTGCATTTGATGATTTGCTTCCAAATAAGATGTAGTAAGTCTTTTAATGTTTAATGTTAGTTTGTTAGTTGACATCCAGAAGTGGACTTTTTTTAATTCATTATTCACAACATTATTTAGTGTATGTGGGTTGAGGTCTGAATAGATAAGGGTAGTATCATCAGCAAACAATATAGGTTTGAGAATATTAGAGACATTAGGCAGATCATTTATATATATAAGAAATAGAAGAGGTCCTAAGATACTGCCCTGAGGCACTCCAACGGTAATTGGTAGAGTGGAAGAAGTTGTATCATTGATGGTTACATATTGGTGTCTGTCACTAAGATAGGATCGGATGTAGTCAAGGGCAAGGCCACGGATTCCATAATGCTGAAGAAGTTTAAGTAAGAGGTAGTTGTGATTAACAGTATCAAAGGCTTTCTTAGGTCAATGAAGAGTCCAATTGGAAACTCATTTTTGTCAAGGGCTGAGTAGATTACGTCAAGGAGACTAATGATTGCATCGTTGGTGCTCTTTTGGGACCGGAAGCCAAACTGGCAGGGGCTGAGTATGTCGAATTTTACGAGGTAGGAATAGAGCTGTTTGTAAATAATTTTTCAAAATTTTTGATAGAATGGGTAGATTTGATATTGGTCTATAATATTTATGTCCGCCGGATTGCCTCCTTTATGGACTGGCGTTACTCTTGCTTTTTGAGGATATCAGGGAAGGTGTGACACTCTATAGATTTGTTGAACAGTAGGGCTATGGGTGAGGCAAGGGCATGGGAGGCTCTCTTGTATACAATGGACGGAATTTCACTGGTGTTCCCTGCCTTGGTTTTAGAGAGTGTGAGAGTGTATGATGGACACAACATCTGCCGGGCTGATTGGTGAAAGGAGAAGAGAGTTTGGATAGCTGCCTGAGAGATATGTGTTAATATGTGTCTGAGTCTGTGGGATTTTACTGGCAAGATTAGCACCAACCGATGAAAAGAAACTATTAAATTCATTTGCCATTTCTAAATCAGTTGACAGTATATCCCATCCTTGTAGAGCTTTATTTGGTTATGTGAGTGTTGCTTAGTTCCTAGGATACTAGAGATTGTTTCCAAGTGCTTTTCATGTTACCTTTTGCTTTTGAATCTATTCACATAATATGCTAGTTTTGCCTTCTTATGATACTGGTAAGCATTGATGAGTACCTTTTAGCTACTTCCTTTGAAACTAGGCCAATCCTAAGTTTCTTTTCATATTCGTGTTTCTTGTTGATTGAGTTGAGAATGCCACTTGTGAGCCATGGATTGTTTAATCTTTTGTCAGTTACTTGCTGGTAAGAAGGGGACAATGAAGGTTGTAGAGACTGAGAGTTTTGGAGAGGAAGAGGGTAGCTAATGAATTATATCCTGGGTATTATTGAATTCAGAATCCCAGTTAATATTGTGAAGTGCATCTGTAAGATTGCCTAAAGCTGATTCACTGTAGCCTAAATGAAAGTTTCTTGCTTTTTGGTGGTGTTATGTCCATGTTCGCTATGAGAAAGGTAGGATAGTGGTCAGTTGTTCTGTCGTAGATTATACCAGGTACAAGGGGAACTGTTATGTTTGTCCATATGTGTCCAAGGTAGTGGCTGATGTTTGAGTGACTCGGGTAGGTTTGGTGATTGTGGGGATTAGCATACAGGAGTTCATGCTGTTAAGGAAATAGTCAACTTGAGAGCAATTTGTTTACCCAGGTCAATATTAAAGTCTCCTCCCAGAATGATGTGGTTTTTGTTGAGATTGTTGTTTATAATAAGATTCCTTAGGTTGTCTGAGAAAGAAGCTATGTTAGTGTTGGGAAATCTATAGATGGCTCCAATAGTCAAAGAGGATTTAAGGGATTTAATTGTGAACTGAGCAAAAGTATATTCACAGTAGTCATCTCTGTCACTAATAACACTGTTGCAGATAAATGTATCTCGGTAATATATAGCTGTGCCACCACCTTTTTTATTAGGCCTACAGTTATGAATGGCTTTATAACCAGCTAAGTTGTAGAGTTGGGTATAGTCTTTATTTAGCCAAGTTTCTGTTAAAATAATGAACGATAAGTTAGTACCAAGTGCTGTGAGTAATGCATTTAAATCGTCAAAATGTTTACCAAGAGATCTAACATTTTGGTTGTAAACTGATAAACAGGTGGTATTTTGGAGTTTGTTTTTAGCCTGGTGTGCTGTGAAATACTTGCAATAATGATGATCAATGTGCTGGTTGGTGTAGATATGAGATAGAAGATTTTGATCAGGATCAATATCAGTGTGCATAAAGATGCAGATAAGGGATCACGATACAAGATACACGATAAAGCAAAACACAAGAATAAAAGCAAATACAATAAAATAGTAACAACTTAGAGGTAAAATAAAGATACAATAGATAGCCAGGAAGGACACAGAAGTTAATAAAATAAAAAACAAAAAATCAGTAGAGATTGACAATATAAATGTAAAATAAAAAAATAATAAGATAAATCATAAAGTAAAATGATCTTGAAGATAATTGGCTTAGTAATGGTTAATTAAAATCCTATAATAGTATGAACCTAAGAAAACAAATGAACTCAATAGATAATTCCGAAAAAAAAGATGACATGTAAAACTTAATAAATCTTGAAATTACTCTAATATAAATCTAAGTGTAAAAATAAACAGGGTGAAAGTATATTCGTGTGGATATTTTTACTATGATACTGAGGTAGATGATTATATAAACAATTATACTATTAATTATTCCAATAATTAATTGGGACGTAAGACGCTTTTAACGTTTTTAACGTAAGATTGTGTGGTAAAGTTAGTATTAAAGTGTATTGTGTGATTGTGTATGGGGGGTGTTAAGGGGTTAATAAATAAGTAAGTTTGAACAGAGTATCCCTTATTCTGTGTGGGAGTACAATAATTCATCCTAGACTAACCGGGTTAGTAGCAAGCATTTATTACTGTGGATATATTTTGGGGGCCGGGCCTTTTGATTCTCCCATATCTTGATACCTCTATTCTACTTACCCTAACCCTTAATAGTACTAGTTTCCCCATAGTCAACCAACAAAATTTTTTATAACATAACTATTTTAGATAGTAAGGATGAGTAATTCTTTGAAAGTTCTTCGGAGACGATACCTAACCTATACTCCTTCTCAAGGTCATGTTTTTTATTAATAGATTTAAGTATCCCCTTTGTAAGCCAAGGATTGTTTAGCCTTTTAGTTGTGACTTGTTTCGTTAGCATAGGACAGTGGGTGTTATAAAGACTGAGAGTTTTTTGAAGAAATGATTGCACTGCTAGGTTGATGTCCCCTATTGTATCTAATTCGGTCTCCCAGTTGATATTAGCTGCAGCAGCTATAAAATTGCTATATTTAATTAATGTGCAGCCTAAAGCTTATCTCCCTTGTATCTAGAGGTGGTTGTGAATGTTGGTTAGGAGAAATGTGGGGTAATGGTCTGTAGTGCTATCAGTGATTATCCCTGAAGTAAGCGGAGAGGTTATGTTGGTCCAGATGTGATCAAGAGCTGTGGCAGTACTATCCGTGATTCTAGAATGTATGTAAGGTCTTATGTAACCATATGGATCAACTTAAACGTGCTGGCGCTCCATGTTCCAACTTCAAGCGCTTCACTGATAACCCATGGCTCAAGTTATTAACGCAGACACATGAAGGCTAAATCTCAGTAATTGAAGAGCAGTCGACCATAATAATGAACCTGCAAGGTGATTCTATAGCCATGCTCAAGAATAATCAAGATCTGTCTGCCAGAGTCAGCTTCCTCGAACACGAATTTATCTCTCTTAAGAACACAGTCACTAACTTTAAACCAGCAGAATTCACTATGAAACAGGAAGAAATGTTGCAAAAGTTTGAGAACCATCTTAACACCCTACAACAGCAACACACTGTTACCCAAGACGAATCAGACCAGCATAAGCTCCTTGATTCTGTCACTATCTCATCACGTGATTTTCCCCAAGAAACTGACAGAAAGACTGTGCTGCCATCGTGATCCAGGAATTGCGTAATAAGATGAGTTATTCAATCCAAGCAAGAGACATCAAATCAGCTTATAGAGTGGGTACCAAATCATCTGGTACAAATAACATAAAAATTTGTGTTAAATTAGATAGCTGCTACCGTAAGTCAGACCTTATCAGAGCCGCAGTCTCTAGGATACCCACTGTTTATGTGAGTGAGTGTCTGACCAGGTTCAAATAAAAACTATTATTTAAACTGCATGGAATCTGCAAAAAATCCACTGCAATTAAACATTGTTTTGTGTGAGATGGAAAATTATAGCTAGGAAAACTGACTCTGGAATAACTTATGTAATAGCCACTGTGGCACACCTCAGTTCTTTCCTTGATGACTGTGGGATAACAGCTGAATAACAAGAATATAAATTATAGTCTCATCTAACTACCAAAGTGTACTATAACTCTGCTTTTCCTTTTAAAAGGTATTTCTTTTCTTTTCTTTTTTGATTTGTCATTTTTGTTATTGTCTTTTTCTTTCTTGCTTTTTACTCTAATTATTTTGTATATAATCCATACTCTCTTGTTCCATTGTACACTGGATTTGCCTGTGTCCTCTAGTATAACTTTATCTCTCAGTGTATCTCTAAGTAATCTATCTATCTCATTTTTGTTTTAGTGTAACTTTAGTAATTAACTATAGTGTAATTATATTATTCAAATAAGCTATTGTTTTATAGAATTATCAATTGTTATTGCTATTACTATCTCATTTCAGTGATCTTCATTTTATTTTATTTGTTTCTATTATATATATATATTTGCATATTTTTCCTTTTTTTGTCTCTGTTTATCATAATAATTTTATATTTTTAGCAGAGTTAGTATTTTACTGCTCTGTACTTGCTTTCCTTATTGTTCCTTGACTCTATTGCATCCACATGCAAGCTGATATTGATCCTGAACTTAATCTACTATCTCAAATATACAATAACCAGCTCTCTGATCATCACCACTGCAGGTTTTGCACAGCACACCAGGCAAAAAAAAAAAAAAACAGCTGCTTATCAGTTTTCAATCAAAATATCAGATCACTTGATAAACATTTTGATGATATAAATGCTCTACTCACAGTATGAGGTACTGAACCTAGGTTCATTATTTTAACAGAAATATGGCGAAGTAAAGACCATACCCAACTTTTAAACTTACCTGGTTATAGAACCTTTCACAACTGTAGGCCTAGCAAAAAAATGGTGGCACAGCTATATACTACCAAGATATCTTCATCTACAATAGTGTCATTAGTGATAGAGATGACTACTGTGAATATAATTTTGCTCAATTTTGAATTAAATCCCTTAAATCCTCCTTGACTATTGGAGCCATCTATAGGTTTCCCATTACTAACATAGCTACATTTTCAGATAACTTAAGGAATCTTATCTTAAACAACAATCTCAACAAAAATCACATCGTTCTGGGAGGTGACTTCAATATTGACCTAGGGCAACAAAATAGCCCTCAAGTCGACTATTTCCTTAGCAGCATGAACTCCTGTATGTTCATCCCCGCAATCACCAGGCTCACCCGATTCACTCAAACAACCTCTACCACCCTGGATTATTTATGGACCAACATAACAGCTCCCCTTACATCAGGTATAATCACTGACAGAACAAATGACCACTATCCTACCTTCCTCGTAGCGAACATGGCCATAACACCATCAGCTAACAAGAAAATTACCTTTAGGTTACACAGTGAAGCAGCAATAGGCAATCTCACAAATGCCCTGCACAATATAAACTGGGAATCTGAATTTAATAATATTCAGGATATAAACTCATTAACTAACCTCTTCCTTTCCAAAATTCTAAGACTTTACAATACTTATTGTCCTCTCCTCACCAAGCAAGTAACTGGCAAAAGGTTAAATAATCCCTGGCTCACAAGCGGCATACTCAAAGCAATCGACAAGAAACATGAATATGAATTTTTTTAGGATTGGCCTAGTTGCAAAGGAAGTAGTTAAGTGGTTCTCGACTGTGCTTACCAGTATAATAAGGAAAGCTAAACTTTCCTATTATGAGAATAGATTCAAAGAAGCAAAAGGCAACATGAAAAATACATGGAGAGCCATTTCTAACTTCCTAGGAGCTAAACAACAGTCACATAACCAGATAAAAATCTCCAAGGATGGTTACACACCTGCAACAGATCTAGAAACAGCAACTGATTTTAATAGCTTCTTTTCATCTATTGGTGCTAACCTTGCCCGAAAAATCCCACAGACTCAGACACATGTTACAACATATCTTTCAGGCAGCTATCCAAACTCTCTTCTCCTCTCACTGATCAGCCCTACAGATGTTGTGTCCATCATTCACTCACTAAAAACCAAAGCTGGGAACATCAGTGAAATACCATCCATTAGGAAGGCGATAACCACTATTAGGAGGCGATAGATTAGCGCGTAGTATAATGAGAGAGTTGAGTGGGGGAACATATTATCTGATGTTAGAAATATACCGACCGTTTTTGAGACTTTTTCGGCTGTGTTGTATTTACCTGAATTTACCTACGGGCCACCAACTTTAGTGGCCTCGATGAGGACAGGAAGCCGACGGCTTGTCAAAAGTCCCCCATTCGTTTATTACCTAGGTTGCCTAGCCTCGCCATACTCCCGTACTCCATTGTACCCCTGGCTTTGCCTGTGTCTCAAAATGCAAATTATTACTTACAGTGTACCTGAGAGTACTTGTAAGCAATCTACCTCATTTTTCTTTTTTTGTTCATTTTGTGTTTGTCTTGTTTATATTATTATTTTTCCCCCCTTTTATATCAAAATTGTATTTTGTAATTGCCTTTTTTGCCTTGTTTACCTACAACCAGCCTTCTTATGCAAACAAGTATAAACTCAGAACTAAATCTCTTATCCACTATCTATGACAATCTTTTTACATCACTTTAATGATCAAAATTGCAGATATTTTACAGCACATGATGTAAACAATGTATTAACACATAATCACAATATCTCTGTAATTAACTTGAATGTAAGATCTCTAAGCAAACACTTCGATGATGTTGGTGCCTAGATTGAAACTGTTGACAACAAATTCTCTTTTATTGTACTTACTGAAACGTGGTTAAAAGAGGATACTACTCAACTCTTTAACATGCCAAACTACTCAGCAATTCACAACTGTCGACCAATTCAGAGAGGTGGTGGTACTGCTCTTTACTACCACCAAGAACTAACATGCTTAAAAGTAATTAGAACTAGAGACTACTGTGGGGAGTATATCTTCGCCAGTTTCAGAGTCAAGGGTGCCGAGTCTGTCCTGTCTGTAGGTGCAGTCTATAGAATTCCTAACACTGATGTGTCTGAATTCCACTCTAACCTTAGAAATCTAATACTAGATAACAGACTGAACAAAAACCAACTAATTATCGCAGGGGACTTTAATATTGACTTCTGTGTGCCTGATGACCCTACTGTTGCTAGCTTCCTCAACTGTATGAATTCCTGCTTCCTCATACTCGTAATCACTAGACCTACTAGAATCACTGATAGTACTGCCACGGCTCTTGATCACATCTGGACCAACATAACCTCTCCGCTTACTTCAGGGATAATCATCGATAGCACTACAGACCATTACCCCACATTTCTCCTAACATTAACAAACCACTTCTAGAGACAAGGGAGATAAGCTTTAGGCTGCACAATGAAACTGCTAAAGGCAATTTTATAGCTGCTGCTGCTAATGTCAACTGGGAGTCCGAATTAGGTAACATAGGGGACATCAACCTAGCAGTGCAATCTTTTCTTCAAAAACTCTCGGCCTTTATAACACCCACTGTCCTATGCTAACGAAACAAGTCACAACTAAAAGGCTAAACAATCCTTGGCTTACAAAGGGAATACTTAAATCCATTAATAAAAAACATGACCTTGAGAAGAAGCATAGGTTAGGAATCGTCTCCAAAGAATTATCCAAGAATTACTCATCATTGCTATCTAAAATAATTAGAAGAGCCAAAATTAAATACTACGAAGATAAATTTACCCAAACAAAGAGCAACATCAAGAAAACATGGAGCACAATTTCACAAATATAGGGATCAAAGAAGATTTTAAGTAACAAACGAATACTCCTGACCAATAACGATGGTCAGCTTACAGCCTCCGATACTGCTATTGAGTTCAATAGGTTCTTCTCTTCCATTGGCAGTACTTCCCTTGCAAATGATATTCCATCTTCCAGTACTGATGTTCAGAACTATTTTACAGGTAGTCCACAGTCTCTGTACCTAACGCCTGCAAATTCCACTGATGTTAATGAGATAATCCTTTCCCTTAAAACCAAGTCTAGTGCCCTTGAGGAAATACCAACTTTAATTTACAAAAAAGCCTCCAGATCTTTAGCTCCTGTTATTGCATTGCTCTTCGACAAGTCACTTGAACTCCAAACCTTTCCAGATATTCTAAAAAAGCGAGAGTAACCCCTGTCCACAAATGCGGTGATCTCACTGATGTTAACAACTACAGACCTAAATCAATCCTGCCAAATTTGTCAAAAATATTTGAAAAACTAATCTACAAGCAGCTTTACTCTTATCTAGCCAAATACAATATACTTAGCTCTTGTCAATATGGCTTCAGACCCCAAAAAAGTACTAAGGATGCACTTATTAGTATGATTAACTTGATACATGCAGCTCTTGATAAAAATGATCTCTGTGTGTAATGATGTAAGGGTGAAGAGGGAGAACGGCCTATTGACATAGCTCGGGTGCATAGGGGGGTTGTGTAAAATCCTGGTTTGTGTCTCGGAGAGGCTACGGGATCCAGTAAGTTCAGTAGAACTTCGGATTCAACTCTTTTAACCCTGTCGTAGCTCAGTCGATTAAGGCAATGTCTAGGATGCTCCCGGACGCAGGTTCGAATCCTCGTCACAGCCCTTGTGGATTTGTTCATTTGATGCATCATGTTAGTGTGATCTCTGTGTGTAATAAAACCCTGAACTGTAATGTCAATCGTGACCTTAAAAGCTTCCTTGAAGGTTGTAACAGAACACATGAGCACCATACCAGAAACAAATACCTTTTTGATATTCCCACGAGTACGACTTAATCAAACTAGAAATGCTCTACAAATCAAGGGACCAAGAATATGGAACGACCTTCCCAATCATGTTAAAGACTGTACCTCTCCCAACCTGTTTAAGATAAAAACTAAGCACTACCTAATTAACTCCCTGTAACCTACCTTACCCCTATAATGTCAACCCATGTCTGCTATTTTTAAACAATGCTGTTTGTTGACCAAATTGTATTCTTACTATCTTTCTACCATGTTCCCCCTTTTTTATTTTTATATTTATTTATTTATTTATTTATTTATTTATTTATTTACTTATTCATATACAAGAAGGTACATTGGGAATGTGAGAATATATAATATGGTAATTACAATCTTGTAAAGCCACTAGTACGCGCAGCGTTTCGGGCAGATCCTTAATCTAAGAAAATTTTAAGTAGGTAAATACTAGCAAAATTTATAATAAAGAAATGATAACAGTTACATGGCAAAAAAAAAAAGATGAGAAAAAATTGTAGGTACAGTATAATAAAGCACTTAGGTAGCTAAGATTGATTGCAATGAAAGCTTGAATGGTAGTTGACAAAATTGGTAGGCACAATACAGCAAATGGCTAGCACATAAAGGAAGACAGCAATGAACACAATGGTTGTTTGGGTTAAATACATAAGAATTAGGAGATTGGGTAACACTAGGTACAGAACAAAAATAAAGCTCAGTGTAGGACTAAGAAGATGAAATTAAGTACTTTTTGGTTTTGCTTTTGAATAAGGCAAAAGTTTTACAGTTTTTCAATTCACTAGGGAGTGAGTTCCATAGACTAGGTCCCTTAATTTGCATAGAGTGTTTACACAGATTAAGCTTGACCCTGGGGATATCAAAGAGATATTTATTTCTGGTGTGGTGATAATGGGTCCTATTACATCTGTCCAGAGAGAGTTTCAGAGCATGGTTTGCATTTAAGAACAGGGTTTTGTAAATGTAGTTGACACAAGAGAATGTGTGGAGGGAGTTAATATTTAGCAAGTTTAGGGATTTAAACAAGGGAGCTGAGTGTTGTCTGAAAGCAGAGTTAGTTATTAGTCTGATAGCAGATTTTTGCTGGGTGATGATGGGCTTAAGGTGGTTTGCAGTGGTAGACCCCCATGCACAGATACCATAATTAAGATAGGGGTAGATTAGTGCATAATAGAGAGAGAGGAGAGCAGAGTTAGGAACATAATATCTGATTTTAGAGAGTATACCAACTGTCTTAGAGACTTTCTTAGTTATGTGTTGAATGTGGGTGCTGAAGTTGAGTCTCTTGTCTAGGAATAGGCCAAGAAACTTGCCATCATTTTTATTACTGATGTTAATGTTGTCTATCTGTAGCTGAATTGCATTTGATGATTTGCTTCCAAATAAGATGTAGTAAGTCTTTTCGATGTTTAATGTTAGTTTGTTAGTTGACATCCATAAGTAAATTTTTTTTAATTCATTATTCACAACATTATTTAGTGTATGTGGGTTGAGGTCTGAATAGATAAGAGTAGTATCGTCAGCAAACAATATAGGTTTGAGAATATTAGAGACGTTAGGCAGATCGTTTATATATATAAGAAATAGAAGAGGTTCTAAGATACTGCCCTGTGGCACTCCAATGGTAATTGGTAGAGTGGAAGAAGTTGTATCATTGATGGTTACATATTGGTGTCTGTCACTAAGATAGGATCGGATGTAGTCAAGGGCAAGGCCTCGGATTCCATAATGCTGGAGTTTAAGTAAGAGGTAGTTGTGATTAACAGTATCAATGGCTTTTCTTAGGTCAATGAAGAGTCCAATCGGAAACTCATTTTCATATGTTCTCAACACAATTTATACTTTAATCTCAATTAGTATTAAGTTTTAGTCTTTAGTGTTTTTCCTGCCCGAAACGCTTTGCGTAATTATGGCTTTAGGCATTGTATGTACTAGCTCTATCTATAAACCCATCAATATTTGTATCACACCTTTTATGTATGTACTTTACCTGAATAAATATTTGAATTTGAATTTGAATTTGAATTTACCCTGATGATATTTTCCAGCTGTATTTTAAAACCAAGCAGAGTTTTGACGTTTACGGCTTCGGCGGGTAGGTAGTTCCACGGGTTTACACCATATGGGGGAAAAGCATCTGCTTTTCTGTGGGTTGGAAGAAAACGCACCACGTGGGGGCTTAATTTATTATTAATTATTATATAAATTAATTACTTAAAATAATAATTATAAATTAATTACAAAATTAATTATTATATAAATTACTTACAAAGTAATTAATACGAAATTTATCACAAATTAAAATAATCATAAATGATTATTAATGAAGAACTTGCATGAAGAATCATAGGCTAATTATAACGACTAAATGGATAAATAAATACTGCCTCATAATGAATAGTGAATGAGCATAAAATATTATACAGCAAATAATGGATAGCCGTTATCATGCTAATGTAATTCAATTGCCGTGAAATCTGTAATTAGACTGCGGTAATTCCAGTTCTTGGTATTCTTGGCTTATCACTTTGGGGGTTCCGTCGGAGCACCCCCAATCCCGTGAGGGCCAGCGGCGCGAAACCCCCACCCCCGAAGGGCGAGCGGAAGCTGGCTGCGAAAGTGGGTACATGCCTTCTCGGTACCTTGGCCGTAAGCGTGCCCGTATGCCCGGAGAGGCCATTAAAAAACAGTCAGTCTTACATGATCCTGACTGAAAAAGGTACCATTCCGGGCCTACTTGGCAGATGCTGCGAGGAGACGCAGCTCGCTTGGAGGGCCATCGGAGTACCATCTTGACGAGCCGAGGAGCGGGGAGGCGGGAAGCCCCCCGCCTGTGGACTGGGTGGAGTACATAGCGCCGGGGTTATACTCCATGTAGGAAGCGCTTGTCGCCGCGGGGAATGACTGGTCGTTCCCGTGTTTTTCTTCGTCGTAGTAGCCCGCCCTCACAGAGACCAGACCCGGTGTCGGGCCCCAGGGCGGGTGTGGGAATGTGAACGCTGTCCTCTCCGAGGCCGACTCCCCAGGGTCGACCCCGTGTCGGTTGTTGTCACTGGTGAGCCCCGCGGGTGCTGAGTGGAGGTGTCCACTTGGAAGCGGGTAGTTCGTCTCCCAGGATACCTCTCCCGGGGGGCATGAGAGCCGTGTTCCGCCTTTCGGGCCACGCCGTGTGTTCCTCGATCATCACAGGATTTCCTCGTCCTCGTTCGATCGTGGGTCTGGAAGTATCAAAGCAGTAAGGGTGGGCAGGAGATGGTGTGCCGAGTTAACATAAAAGGCAGAGGCCCAGTTACATGGGATCCGCACCATAATTTGACTGGCGGCTGCGAGTGTGGGTCAACTGTATGCGACACCTGTTGCAAAAGGCAGGAATGGTGGAAGTGGATGAAGCCCCAAGCATAACTGAGTGGGGAGTAACTGAAATGCCTAGCGTGGTACTGCCAGAACAATAAGTGCAACTCCTGGGACAAACTGACGCCTCCTCCGGTGGCATATCCGTCCGCCGCCACTGGCCGCCCGCCGCCATTATCCGCCACCGCCGCCACTGTCCGCCCGCCGCCACTGTCCGTCCGCCGCCACTGTCCGTCCGCCGCCACTGTCCGTCTGCCGCCACTATCCGCCCGCCGCCACTGTCCGTCCGCCGCCACTGTCCGCCCGCCGCCATGTCCGCCCGCCGCCACTGTCCACCACAGCCGCCACTGTCCGCCGTACAGCCTCCCCTCTCTCCGTTCCTCTTCTCTTCTTCTCTGTCTCACTCTCTTCTTGTTCTCTCTTCTTTTCACACTCTTCTCTCTCCCTCTCTCTCTCTTACATTACCTATCTGCATGTCTTCTTCTTCTCTCTCTCTCACTCTCTCCTCTTCTCTCTCTCACTCTTTTCTCTCTCTCTCTCTCTCTCTCTCTCTCTCTCTCT
>WNGS01022727.1:0-13115 GCA_020271785.1 Procambarus virginalis
ATGGTTGATGGGGTTCTGGGAGTTCTTCTACTCCCCAAGCCCGGCCGAGGCCAGGCTCGACTTGTGAGAGCTTGGTCCACCAGGCTGTTGCTTGGAGCGGCCCGCAGGCCCACATACCCACCACAGCCCGGCTGGTCCGGAACTTCTCTTAGAAAACAGTCCAGTTTTCTCTTGAAGATGTCCACGGTTGTTCCGGCAATATTTCTTATAGTCGCTGGGAGGACGTTGAACAACCGCGGACCTCTGATGTTTATACAGTGCTCTCTGATTGTGCCTATGGCACCTCTGCCCTTCACTGGATCAATCTTGCATTTTCTTCCATATCGTTCACTCCAGTACGTTGTTATTTTACTGTGCAGATTTGGGACCTGGCCCTCCAGTATTTTCCATGTGTATATTATTTGGTATCTCTCTCGTCTCCTTTCTAGAGAGTACATTTGGAGAGCTTTGAGACGATCCCAATAATTTAGGTGTTTTATCTCGTCTATGCGTGCCGTATATGTTCTCTGTATTCCCTCTATTTCAGCAATCTCTCCTGCTCTGAAGGGGGAAGTGAGTACTGAGCAGTACTCGAGACGGGACAACACAAGTGACTTGAAGAGTACAACCATTGTGATGGGATCCCTGGATTTGAAAGTTCTCGTAATCCATCCGATCATTTTTCTGGCTGACGCAATATTTGCTTGGTTATGCTCCCTAAACGTTAGATCGTCTGACATCATTATTCCCAAATCCTTGACATGCTGTTTTTCTACTATGGGAAGATTCGATTGTGTTTTGTACCCTGTATTATGTTTCAGATCCTCATTTTTGCCGTACCTGAGTACCTGAAATTTATCACTGTTAAACATCATGTTATTTTCTGCTGCCCAATCGAAAACTTTGTTGACATCTGCTTGTAGTTTTTCAATGTCTTCAGCAGAGGTAATTTTCATGCTGATTTTTGTGTCATCTGCAAAGGACGACACGAAGCTGTGACGTGTATTTTTGTCTATATCAGATATGAGAATAAGGAACAGTAGTGGTGCAAGGACTGTACCTTGAGGTACAGAGCTTTTAACATCGCTTGGACTCGATTTTATCTGATTGACTGTTACTCTTTGTGTTCTGTTCGACAGGAAATTGAGTATCCAGCGTCCTACTTTTCCAGTTATTCCCATTGACCTCATTTTGTGAGCTATCACCCCATGGTCACATTTGTCGAACGCCTTTGCAAAGTCTGTGTATACAACATCAGCATTTTGCTTTTCTTCTAGGGCTTCTGTGATTTTGTCATAGTGGTTGAGTAACTGTGACAGACAGGATCTTCCCGCTCTAAATCCATGTTGTCCTGGGTTGTGCAATTCATTGTTTTCCATAAAACTAGAAATTTGATTCCTAATCACTCTTTCAAACACTTTTATTATGTGTGATGTTAGTGCAACTGGCCTATAATTTTTTGCCAAGGCTTTACTCCCCCCCTTGTGCAACGGAGCTATATCTGCAGATTTAAGTGCTGCTGGTATCTCCCCTGTATCCAGGCTCTTTCTCCATATTACGCTGAGTGCTCTCGCTACTGGTACTTTACATTTCTTTATGAATATTGAATTCCATGAGTCAGGCCCGGAGCTGAGTGCATAGGCATATTGTCAATTTCTCTTTCAAAGTCTTCAGAGTTTGTGGTAATATCCGTTATATTATCTGCAGCTTGAATGTCATTCATAAAGAAGCTGTCTGGGTCATCAACTTTCATGTTGTTTATTGGTGTGCTAAACATAGCCTCATACTGGCTTCTTAGAATTTCACTAATCTCTTTGTCGTCCTCTGTGTACGTACCTTCATTTGTAATTAACGGTCCAATACTGGTCGAGGTTTTGGATTTTGATTTTGCGTATGTGAAAAAATATTTAGGATTTTTCCTTATCTCTTGTATAGCTTTCTGTTCCAATTCCATTTCCTCACTCATATGATCGCTTCAACGTTTGTTCTATTTCTTCGATCTCCCTGCTTAGGCTTATTTTCCTTGCTTGTGATAGTTGTGTCTGCCGAAGCATTTCCGTTATTTTTTTCCTTCTGTACAGTCGTCTGCGTTCTCTTTCTAGAGTGGTCCTCTTTCTGCCCCTCCTCATAGGCACGTGCTTCAAGCAGACCTTGTAAGCTTCAGCTGTCAGTTGAGCTATTCCCTGTGTGGGAGTTTTGTCGCTTAAGACCGTCTCCCACTGAATGGTTGCAAGGATTACATTTATTTTTCCCAGTCGATCCTCTTATTGTTGAAATTGAATTGACTGAATATTCCTTCTCGCTTGTTGGGTCTCTTAGATCTACTACCGTTATTTATGCTAGTTCGTACTTCAATAAGCTTATGGTCTGAGTATGAAGTATCTGAGATTGTGATGTCTCTGATTAGTTCATCATTGTTTGTGAATATCAAGTCTAGTGTGTTTTCGTTCCTAGTTGGTTCTGTAATCTGTTGATTGAGCAAGAATTTGTCACAGAATCTCAAAAGTTCTCTGACCTGTGGCTGGTTATTTCCCGGGTCATTCCCTGCTATGATATTTGTGTTTGCCATTCTCCATCTTAGATTCGGTAAATTGAAATCTCCAAGGAAGATAATATCTGGAGCTGGGTTTGCTAGGTTATCAAGTATGTTCTCTATTTTGTGCATCTGCTCTATGAATTCCTCAACCGTTGTATCTGGCGGTTTATATATTAGAATAATAATTAGGTTTAGTTTCTCTACCTTAATTCCAAGTACCTCTACCACCTCATTAGTTGAGTTTAGTAGTTCTGTGCATACCAGGTCCTCTTTAATATACAGACCTACTCCTCCATTTGACCTAGTTTTTCTATCACATCTATATAAATTATAATTTGGAATCCAGATTTCGCCATCCAAGTAATCTTTTATACGAGTTTCCGTGAATGCCCCAAATATTGAGTTTGACTCTAATAAGAGGCCATTTATGAACTTAACTTTATTTCTTGACTTTGGCTTTAAACCTTGAATGTTTGCAAATATGAATGATTGTCCATATTGTGTGTCACTTCTGGAAGGTTTTGGTAGTTCTCCCTCCTCTCTACCCTGACCCAGGGTGTGTTGTTGTGGCAATGGTTTGTCCAGTTTTGGAAGTGATACTGGGGAGTGTGGTAGTCTCTGTGTAGTTGGGGGGTGTAGTATGTGTGGGCTTGATGACGAACCGTAGTCCAGTCTTGGGTATTCCCCCTCTCTCCATCCGTATTCCTGCCACGTTTCTGCCTGTCTGTTTCTCCCTCTGTTTCTGCCTGCCTCTAAAAATTTTTCAGGGCTATTATATTGGACTTCCTCTCTTATATAGCGCTGTGTACCTCTGACGTGGAAATCAGGGCAATGAAGATCATAGCATTTCCTCTCATTAACTGAGAGTTTGCATAGCTTAGGGTGAAAATATCTACATTCTGTATCAAAACGACATCTGCCTTTCCCTAACCAGTTTCGACATTTCCGTGGGTGCATGAATGAGCATTCCGTGCCTCTGGGCCCATATATGCACTGTCCTTTTGCATAATACCTGCAAATATTTCCAACTGTGATTGTATTATTGTTGTTTGTACCCGTGCACGACTTGGCTACCTCTGCGTTTTTTGTTACAACTTTCTCATTTCTGCATTCTTTCTCGGTATTGCTCTTATCTTTCTCCTTGTTGCTTTCGTCTTTCTCAATTGTGTTCTCATTCGTCTCATTTTCCCTCCTTATTCATATCACCAGTTTGCTCTACAATTCTGCCTTCATTTTTGTGTACCTCGACACTATGTCCTTCTACATTGCCACTTTGGTTCTCTAAATTCTCAGTCCCTGGGTTGTGCTCAGAGTTCGTTGCTGTCTTTATATACTCTGCATATATTTCTGGTAGTTTTTGTGTGAGTTGTAGCCTGTGTACTTCAGGAATGTTATTCATTAGTTTGGTGATGTTTTCCTACATCAGTCTATCATTGTGACAGATCCAGTAGGTACCTTGTCTGTTTGCATATTGTGTAGGTAATCCTGTACAACTCAGGTGAAATCTTATGTTACAAATGTTACATACCATGCCTACAACAGTCTTCCGAAGTGACTAAAGGCAGCCTCCACACACCTCCATGTTGGGTTTGTGGTGTTATAATATTATATGCAAATATTTATAATATTATATGTATGTATATATAATATATATACAGTATATTTATAATATTACATATGTTTATTTGGTCAAGTTTATGTGGGGGTACTTATCGCCTTGTGGAGAAGTATGGGTCCCCGGGGACCATATAGTTGACCGTTGTTTGTCCCAGGTCGGGGGCAGGATGCCACCGGTTGCCAGTTACTTGATTTATACACTGATTATTTGCCTGTAATACCTTAAGGGAATTTCTGCTTTCTTCTGGCTTGCAATGTTATTCACTTACTCTATTACTATATCCTAGATCCACTTTCCCGTATTACAATATATATTGCTGGTATATTATCACTGAGGGCGTATACTGTTACGTTACTGAGGGACGTCCCCCTACACTGTGTAGGCCTCGTGGCTGTGGTGTAAACACAAGTGTGATGCCTCCTGCCACAACTTTACATTTATACTTTTTCTATGTACAATTCTCTAACACTATCCACTAATTTATATGTTATGTTACACGTTCCACTTCACTGTTCAACGTATCACTGCTCGCTATATTTGATATATATCGCTTATGCCTGTACACATGAGCCTGGTGGCACTGGCTCACCACGTGGTCCCACGTTTATTCTGTATTTAACTCAAAGTTCCATTGTTAATTTCTGTATTCAACTTTCCTACGGGTCACTATGCACTTGGTGATCACTATGGGCCGTAATCCATGGTTGTAATCCTAAAAAAGCCCGGTTTATTCCAGTGTTTTCACGGAGCGCGACGACGACACGTCCGTCCCCTAACCCGCGAACTAACAAGCCCCTAACTCACTAATTGTGAGTTAGGGGCTAACTAACAGTTAACTAACAACTAACTAAGTTAACAAGTTAACTAAGTTAACTAACAACTCACCTAATTGTTCTTGCGGGGGTTGAGCTTTGGCTCTTTGGTCCCGCCTCTCAACTGTCAATCAACTGGTGTACAGATTCCTGAGCCTACTGGGCTCTATCATATCTACATTTGAAACTGTGTATGGAGTCAGCCTCCACCACATCACTGCCTAGTGCATTCCATTTACTAACTACTCTGACACTGAAAAAGTTCTTTCTAATGTCTCTGTGGCTCATTTGGGTACTCAGCTTCCACCTGTGTCCCCTTGTTCGCGCCCCTCCAGTGTTGAATAGTTCATCCTTGTTTACCCGGTCAATTCCCCTGAGGATTTTGTAGGTTGTGATCATGTCCCCCCTTACTCTTCTGTCTTCCAGTGTCGTAAGTTGCATTTCCCGCAGCCTTTCCTCATAACTCATGCCTCTTAGTTCTGGGACTAGTCTAGTAGCATACCTTTGGACTTTTTTCAGCTTCGTCTTGTGCTTGACAAGGTACGGGCTCCATGCTGGGGCCGCGTACTCCAGGATTGGTCTTACATATGTGGTGTACAAGATTCTGAATGATTCCTTACACAGGTTCCTGAACGCCGTTCTGATGTTAGCCAGCCTCGCATATGCCGCAGACGTTATTCTCTTTATGTGGGCTTCAGGAAACAGGTTTGGTGTGATATCAACTCCTAGATCTTTCTCTCTGTCTGTTTCATTAAGTACTTCATCACCTATTCTGTATCCTGTGTCTGGCCTCCTTTTTCCACTGCCTAGTTTCATTACTTTGCATTTACTTGGGTTGAACTTCAACAGCCATTTGTTGGACCATTCACTCAGTCTATCTAGGTCATCTTGTAGCCTCCTACTATCATCCTCTGTTTCAATCCTCCTCATAATTTTGGCATCGTCGGCAAACATTGAGAGGACCGAATCTATACCCTCTGGGAGATCATTTACATATATCAGAAACAGTATAGGTCCAAGGACTGACCCCTGCGGGACTCCACTTGTAACGTCTCGCCAATCTGAGACTTCACTCCTCACACAGACTCGTTGTCTCCTGTTGCTTAGGTACTCCTCTATCCACCGGAGTACCTTCCCTTTCACTCCAGCCTGCATCTCCAACTTTCGCACTAGCCTCTTGTGTGGCACTGTATCAAAGGCTTTCTGACAATCCAAAAATATGCAGTCTGCCCACCCTTCTCTTTCTTGCCTTATTTTTGTTGCCTGGTCGTAGAATTCAAGTAACCCTGTGAGGCAGGACCTGCCATCCCTGAACCCATGTTGATGCTGTGTTACAAAGTTCCTTCGCTCCAGATGCTCCACTAGTTTTTTTCGCACAATCTTCTCCATCAGCTTGCATGGCATGCAGGTTAGGGACACTGGTCTGTAGTACAGTGCCTCCTGTCTATCCCCTTTCTTGTATATCGGGACTACGTTAGCTGCTTTCCAAATATCTGGCAGTTCCCCTGTTGCCAGTGATTTGTTATACACTATGGAGAGTGGTAGGCACAGTTCTCTCGCTCCTTCCTTTAGAACCCATGGGGAGATTCCATCTGGGCCTATAGCCTTTGTCACATCCAACTCTAGTAAACACTTCCTTACCTCCCCGCTGGTAATCTCAAAGTCTTCCAGTGGTTCCTGGTTAGCTATTCCCTCTCTTACCTCTGGAATTTCTCCTTGCTCGAAGGTGAAGACCTCCTGGAATTTCTTATTCAACTCCTCACACACTTCCTTGTCATTTGTAGTGAATCCTTCCGCCCCTATCCTTAGTTTCATAACCTGTTCCTTTACTGTTGTTTTTCTCCTGATGTGGCTATGCAACAATTTAGGCCGAGTCTTTGCCTTGCTTGCGATGTCATTTTCGAATTGTCTTTCTACCTCTCTTCTCATCCTGACATATTCATTCCTGGCATTCTGGTATCTTTCTCTGCTCTCCAGTGTCCTGTTATTCCTATAGTTTCTCCATGCCCTTTTACTTTGCTGCTTAGCTAGCCTACATCTCTGATTAAACCAAGGGTTTCTCATTTTCATTTCTCTGTTTTCCTTTTGGACTGGGACAAATTTGTTTGCTGCGTCCTTGCACTTCTGCGTGATGTAATCCATCATATCTTGAGCCGTCTTTCCCCTGAGCTCTGTTTCCCATGCTATTTCTGCCAGAAATTTTCTTATCCCCTCATAGTTTCCCTTTCGGTATTGTGACAATAATTTCTTCCCAGAGATTGAGCCTGCTATTTCCTCACTTCATCACGTTCTCAACAATATGCAAGATACGTTTTATAGTGGCTTAACGTATATATCAAGACAGCCACACGCAACTGCAACTCCCTCCTCCCTCCCTCTCCAGCACCTGCTGCACACCTGGTCGACTTGTCAGCTACTACTCCCAGCCAAACTAGCGACTTGCGGCCGTTCTGCGTTCTCATTGGCCGCCACCCAACACACCACCCCCGCTCCACGCCAATCACATTTCATCGCCAGTCATTGTTGGAGTCCCTGACAGTTCTCTCAGCCAGAATATATCTCGTGCTCCTGCTGTGAACACCTAATTTGAACCACCTCGTGTGATCAAATAAGAGGTTTATAGCTAGCGCATATATTCCCAGCACCATTTACTTTGTTAACGTAACCAGTTCCCCCCTTTTCAATTTATTATATCTTTTATGTATTTTTCTTTTACATTATTGACATTATTTTATTTTGTTTTCTAGATTCATTAAAGTATTTTTTATATTTTGTGTTTTCGTGTATCTTGCCTTACCACAGATTATCAGACAAGCAGTCACTCTTTTTTTTTCTTTTATATAAATTAACTGTATGTGGCCCAGCATTGACACCTGCTATTTGGAAGACTGCCGACCACCATTTCCAACACGTTACCGTCACAGTATGCTAACCTTTTGGTTTCAGTATCCCTCCTCGAGTTCAATAACCCTTCTTCCACCAAGTACTCAAAACACCAGTACACTGTGGTCGCTCATTCCTACTGGGTCCTCAAAACCGATTTCTCTTATGTCGGAGTGGTTCAGAGTGAAGACTAGGTCGAGTCTCGCTGGTTCGTCATTGCCACCATTGTGTGTGGTGGGGAGTATGTGTGTTGTGTGTGTGGGGGGAGTGTGTGTTGTGTGTGGGGGGGAGTGTGTGTGTGTGTGTGTGGGGGGAGTGTGTGTTGTGTGTGGGGGGAGTGTGTGTGTGTGTGTGTGTGTTGTGTGTGGGGGGGGGGGGGTGTGTGTGTGGGGAGTGTGGTGTGTTGTGTGGGTTGGGGAGTGTGTGTGTTGTGTGTGTGGGGGGAGTGGTGTGTGTTGTGTGTGTGGGGTGTGTGTGGGGGAGTGTGTGTGTGTGTGTGTGTGGTTGAGTGGGGGAAGGAGTGTGTGTGTGTGGGGGGAGGATGTGTGTGTGTGTGTGGGGGGGGAGGAGTGTGTGTGGGGGGGAGGAGTGTGTGTGTGGGGGGGAGGAGTGTGTGTGTGGTGTGTGGTGGGGCGAGGAGTGTGTGTGTGTGGGGGGAGGAGTGTGTGTTGTGGTGTGTGGGGCGAGGAGTGTGTGTGTGTGTTGTGTGTGTGGGGGGAGTGTGTTGTGTGTGGAGGGGGATGTGTGTGTGTTGTTTGTGTGGGGGATGTGTGTGTGTGTGGGGGGGGGGAGTGTGTGTGTATGTGTGGGGGGAGTGTGTGTGTAGGGGGAGTGTGTGTGTGTGTGTAGGGGGAGTGGGGACCTACCAGAAATATGAAGCTTGCTAATGTAGTACCAATATACAAAAAGGGTGACAGACAAGAGGCACTGACTACAGGCCAGTGTCCTAACTTGTATACCATGCAAGGTGAGGAGAAGATTGTGAGAAAAAACCTAGTAACACATCTGGAGAGAAGAGACTTCGTGACAACCCATCAACATGGGTTCAGGGAGGGTAAATCTTGCCTTAACGGATTGATAGAATTCTACGATCAGGTGACAAGAATTAAGCAAGAAGGAAGGTGGGCGGACAGCATATTTTTTGGACTGTCGGAAAGCCTTTGACACGTACCCCATAAAAGGCTTGAATGCATAAGCGGAGGAACAGGGCAGGAGTAACAGGTAGGGCGCTCCAGTGGATAAGGGAGTACCTAAGCAATAGGAAACAGAGAGTTACAGTGAGGGGTGAGACCTCGACTGGCGTGAAGTCACCGTGGAGTCCCACAGGGCTCTGTACTTGGACCTATCCTGTTTCTGATATACGTAAATGACTCCCAGAGGGTATAGACTCATTCCTCTCAATGTTTGCTGACGACGCCAAAATTATGAGAAGGATTAGACAGAGGAGGACAGCTTGAGACTTCAAGACGACCTGGACAAGCTGCAGGAATGGTCGAACAAATAGCTGTTAGAGTTTAACCCAAGCAAATGTAATGTAATGAAGATAGGGGTAGGAAGCAGGAGACCAGATAAAATGTATCATTTGGGAGATGAAATACTTCAAGAGTCAGAGAGAGAGAAGCCTGGGGGTTGATATCACGCCAGACCTGTCCCTGAAGCTCATATCAAGAGGATAACATCAGCAGCATATGCCAGGTGGCTAACATAAGACGGCCTTTAGAAAGCTTGTGTAAGGAATCTTTCAGAACATTATATCCACATATGTCAGACCAATCCTGGGAGTATGCGGCTCCAGCATGGAGTCCCTATCTAGTCAAGCATAAGACTAAACTGGAAAAGGTTCAAATGGTTTGCCACCAGACTAGTACCCGAGCTGAGAGGTATGAGCTACGAGGAGCGACTGCAGGAATTAAACCTCACTTCGTTGGAAGACAGAAGAGTTAGGGGGGACATGATCACCACATTCAAGATTCTCAGGGAATCGACAGGGTTGATAAAGACAGGGCTGTTTAACACAAGGGGCACACGCACTAGGGGACACAGGTGGAAGCTGAGTGCCCAAATGAGCCACAGAGATATTAGAAAGAACTTTTTTAGTGTCAGAGTGGTTGGTTGACAAATGGAATGCATTAGGAAGTAATGTGGTGGAGGCTGACTCCATACACAGTTTCAAATGTAGATATGATAGAGGCCAATAGGCTCAGGAAACTGTACACCTGTTGATTGACGGTTGAGAGGCGGGACCAAAGAGCCAGAGCTCAACCCCCGCAAGCACAACTAGGTGAGTACAACTAGGTGAGTACACTTCCCCCCCCCACACACACACACTTCCCCCCCACACACACACTTCCCCCCCCACACACACACACTTCCCCCCCACACACACACCTTCCCCCCCCCCCACACACACTTCCCCCCCACACACACACACTTCCCCCCCCCACACACACACACATACCTTCCCTCCCCCCCCCACACACACACACTTCCCCCCCCCACACACACACACTTCCCCCCCCCCACACACACACTTCCCCCCCACACAACACACACTTCCCCCCCCAACACACACACACACTTCCCCCCCCCCACACCCACACTTCCCCCCCACACACACACACTTCCCCCCCACAACACACACACTTCCCCCCCCCACACACACACTTCCCCCCACACACACACACTTCCCCCCCACACACACACTTCCCCCCCACACACACACACTTCCCCCCCACACACACACACTTCCCCCCCCACCACACACACACTTCCCCCCCACACACACACACTTCTTCCCCACACACACACACTTCCCCCCCACACACACACACTTCCCCCCCACACACACACACTTCCCCCTCCCCCCCACACACACACACATACCTTCCTCCCCCCCCCACACACACACACACTCCCCCTATACAAAAAAAAAGGTGACAGACAAGAGGCACTGAACTACAGGCCAGAGTCCTTAACTTGTATACCAAGCAAGGTGATGGAGAAGATTGTGAGAAAAAATCCTAGTAACACATCTGGAGAGAAGAGACTTCGTGACAACATGGGTTCAGGGAGGGTAAATCTTGCCTTAGACGATTGATAGAATTCTACGATCAGGTGACAAAGATTAAGCAAGAAAGAGAATAATGGGCAGACTGCATTTTTTTTTGGACTGTCGGAAAGCCTTTGACACAGTACCCATAAAAGGTTGATGCAAAAGCTGGAGAAAACAGGCAGGAGTAACTGGTAGGGCGCTCAAGAGGATAAGGGAGTACCAAAGCAATAGGAAGCAGAGAGTTACAGTGAGGGGCGAGACCTCAGAATGGCTTGAAGTAACCAGTGGAGTCCCACAGGGCTCTGTGCTTGGACCTATCCTGTTTTCTGATATACGTAAATGATCTCCCAGAGGGTATAGACTCATTCCTCTCAATGTTTGCTGACGACGCCAAAATTATGAGAAGAATTAAGACAGAGGAGGATAGCTTGAGGCTTCAAGACGACCTGGACAAGCTGCAGGAATGGTCGAACAAATGGTTGTTAGAATTTAACCCAAGTAAATGTAATGTAACGATGATAGGGGTAGGAAGCAGGAGACCAGATAAAATGTATCATTTGGGAGATGAAATACTTCAACAGGCAGAGAGAGAGAAAGACTTGGGGGGTTGATATCACGCCAGACCTGTCTCCTGCAGCACATATCAAGAGGATAACATCAGCGGCATATGCCAGGTTGGCCACATACGAACGGCATTCAGAAACTTGTGTAAGAATCATTCAGAACTTTGTATACCACATATGTCAGACCAATCCTGGAGTATGCGGCTCCAGCATGGAGTCCATATCTAGTCAAGCATACGACTAAACTGGAAAAGGTTCAAATGGTTTGCCACCAGACTAGTACCTGAGACGAGAGGCATGAGCTACGAGGAGAGACTACGGGAATTTAACCTCACTTCGTTGGAAGACAGAAGAGTTTAGGGGGGACATGATCACCACATTCAAGATTCTCAAGGGAATCGACAGGGTTGATACATACAGGCTATTTAACACAAGGGGCACACGCACTAATGGACACAGGTGGAAACCGAGTGTCCAAATGAGCCACAGAGATAATTAGAAGGACCTTTTTCAGTGTCAGAGTGGTTGACAAATGGAATGCATTAGGAAGTAATGTGGTGGAGGCTGACTCCATACAGTTTCAAAAAAAGATATGATAGAGCCCAATAGGCTCAGGAACCTGTACACCTGTTGATTGACGGTTGAGAGGCGGGACCAAAGAGCCAGAGCTCAACCCCCGCAAGACAACTAGTGAGTACCCCCCCCACACACACACACTCCCCCTACACACACACACACACTCCCCCTACACACACACACTCCCCCTACACATACACACACACTCCCCCCCCCCACACACACTCCCCCACACAAACAACACACACACTCCCCCCCACACACAACACACTCCCCCCCCACACACACACAACACACACTCCTCGCCCCACACACACACACTCCTCCCCCCCACCACACACACCACACTACTCCTCCCCCCCCCACACACACACACTCCTTCCCCCCCACACCACTGTCCCCCAGCACACACACACCACACACTCCCCCCATACACACAACAACACACGCCCCCCCCCACACACACACATCCCACACACACCCTCCCCCACACACACACACACACACAAACACACACTGCCCCCCACACACACACACACACACACCCCCCCCCAACACACAACACACACCACACTACCACTCCCCCCCACACACACAACACAAACCACACCCCCAACACAACACACCACACTCCCCCCCACAACACACTCCCCCCCACACTCCCTCACACACACACACCACGCCACACATCCCAACACACATCCACTCCCCCCCACACACACACACCACTACTCCCCCCACCCACACACACACACACACACCCCCCCCCACACACACCAACACACACACACCTCCCCACACACACCACACACACCACTCCCCCCACACACACAACACACACACTCCCCCCCACACACACAACACACACACACCTCCCCCCACACACACAACACACACACACTCCCACACCCCCCCCACCCACACATCACACACACACACACACACACACACTCCCCCCACACACACAACAACACACACACAACACACACTCCCCCCCACACACACACACACACACACACCCCACACATCCCACACACACAACACACATACTCCCCCCACCACACACACACCTCCCCCCACACACACAACACACACA
>WNGS01022738.1:0-10213 GCA_020271785.1 Procambarus virginalis
AATTTCCAGAAATTGATGTGAGAATATCTCAGCTGATGAATCGTTTTGTAGTTGGACACTCATATTTGTAGTAATTATAAATCTTTACGTGGCGCCACATTGTAGAGTATTTCAGGCAAGCATATATTCATCCGCTGGTGTCGATCAAGGAATTACAGGTAATGATTGCATGAAATCTCTGCAAGCAAAATTAATGCGTTCCCAAATAGTCTGATGTTTCCACGTAAATCTTGCAATGATCGATCAAGAACCTCGAGCGATATTTTGTGGGCCATTGTAAATTCATCCCAAACAATAAGTTACATTCTGCAATACTTTTCCCTGCCGGATGCTTTGGAAATGTTGCACGTGAGAGTTTCCATCAATTGAATGTTCAATGGTAATTTCAAAGCTGAAGTAGCAGTTCATCCACCTGGTAGCAATGTCACAGCTATTTCGGACGATGCAAGAGCTAAGATTATGCCATTTTGGGATCGAAATGCTGCCAAAATCAATCTAATTAGAAAGGTTGTATAGTTCCTCCTGGCGCATCTTAGAAGATTTCTCAAAACCCGTTATAGACAGTTTGAATTATTTGATCGTAAATGCCTTTTCGATCAAGCGTTAGCTTGAGAATATTTTATTGCACATATGACAACAGATCACCTGTGTTGTAATTTGTTCACGAGGCATTCTACATTGAACGTAGCAGCAGCAGATCGATTCGGTGATGGCATTCCAAATTGATTGCAAACTTTGTTCGCGATTTCTAAGCACAATCTTCAAACAATATCAACGTTTCGTTGTAGATTTCTGCTGTGAAATTTATGTTCGTTTTTTAATTTTCCTTGCGTATTCGACGGACAATACCTTCAGCCATGTGTGATTTGTGTTTCTCCCATAACTCTGTTGGAGATAAAGGAGAGAAGGTGGTCAATATGATTGCAAACAATGCACGAATTTGATTTGGATGTGACGTGTTGGATGTGTCATTAATGCATCCATCCAGTGTCGGTAGTTCTCCAATAAATTCAGAGCTTGACATGCACTACGGAATGTGGCATATGTTACGCCGCTGATAAATCTCAATTGCTGGACAGACGTTGGACTGGGGACATTTACCAACAGCTTGCGAAGGAAGAAGCATTCATCTTGATTGGAATGCACCGTGTACAGTCTGCCTATCGTAGTGTTTGAATATGCCAGGTTGTCCGTCGACTCGCTCTTCTCGTTTATGTTGTTCAAATAATTTTCTACTGGCATTCCATGTGTAATACGTAGGCACTTCCGAATACAGCAATGTTTTCGCAAACGCGACATTTGACATAACGTGAATAAAGCAGTTAACGTTGTTGTAGCTGGTCGATTCATAGCTGTTTGTTGCACATTTGCAGCTGTGAAATAAACGTGTTGTCCAATTTCTTGTTTTCAAAACAAAAACCAAGAATTCTAACGAAATATTTCAATTCTTTGCCCCCAAAAAATGAGGTGATTTGATAAATTGCTATGCCCAAGATAACCATCCAAGTGCCGGCGGGGAAGTGGTTCATATAGCTCAGGCTATCACTTCCTTTTGTCTGGTCGTGATGGTCAAGCGGTTTAAGGCGTCCCTGTACATACCAGTTGCGTTGCTCCTGGGAGTATGGGTTCGAGTCACTTCTGGGGTGTGAGTTTTCATTCGCATATAGTCCTGGGGACCATTCAGGCTTGTTCGCATTTGTGTTCCTCACGTGTTGCCCCCAAAAATGAGGTGATTTGATAAAATGCTATGCCCAAGATAACCATCCAAGTGCCGGCGGGGAAGTGGTTTATATAGCTCAGGCTATCACTTCCTTATGTCCGGTCGTGATGGTCAAGCGGTTTAAGGCGTCCCTGTACATACCAGTTGCGTTGCTCCTGGGAGTATGGTTCGAATCACTTCTGGGGTGTGAGTTTTAATTCGCTATATGTCCTGGTGACCATTCAGGCTGTTCGCTTATATATATATATATATATATATATATATATATATATATATATATATATATATATATATATATATATATATTATATATATATATATAGGGGGTACCACCTCTGGTGCAATTATAGGGACCCACAGCCTCAGAGAAGGGAACACAGAGCATTCAGGGAAAAACTTGCCATTTAACTCTGAATACATGAGGGTGTTCGCTTCTCCTACCACCCCCCTTTTTTATGGTGTACACTTTATTAAGCAAGGTTATACAGTTACATATCTGATTGTATACAAAAAATGAGCATTAAGAGGACACAAAAATAGTTCGCTTCCTAGAGGCTGTAGATTTCCTCGAACTCCTCCGACGTTGGGCAGGAACCGAGGATGCAGCGAGCATTCCCCCTCTGGATCGCGACACTGAGGCGCTGAAAGAGAAAACTTGCCGCTCTAGGGTCTCTTGTGGTGTCAATGAGCTTGGAACCAAGATCCTTTAGAAACCTTCTTGCACTCTCTCCCCATGGGCCTAGGGTCTCAGACCCTATTGGAACGAAGTTGTACCGATGATCTAATTGCCTATACTTGGCTGACTTGTCTCTTTCTCTGTGTGTCGCCGCGGCTCCTGCTGTGCCGGCAGAGAGGTTGATGTATGTGGCTGCCAGGGTGGATACGCAAGTATAGTCCCATGCCAACTGTCTGCCACCCTTCCACGGACGCAGTGTGATTCCGTCTGGTCGGCCGGCAAAGCTAACAGAGTCACGGTTCAGAAGGTTGCGGGGCTCTCTCTCCGCTGGACACTGGGCAGAGGCAAGGCTTCTTTTAATGATGTCGTTTACTTCGTCGTGTCTAGTGTGCCAACCACCAGATTTTCCACAGTGCAGGCCATGCAATCCATATTCGTCAGCATCTGCCTCGCCGCAAATACACCTATGAACAGTGTGGATAGGGGCAGCAAGACGGAGAGCGACTGCAATACGGAGCTCCTGCGGATCAAGACGTGTGCCTGTCGCAGACATAGGGACTGCCAAAAGGAAGTCCCCTGCATGGGGAGCCTGCACAGCTGTGAGGCGTGCACGATCACTGGGGGTTGTTGCTGCCTCCAGCAAAGCTGTGGCTTCTTTGTCTGCAATGGGGCTGTCCCAACTGGATTGTTTCTTGGCTTTCGGCATGGCTGGTCTGAGTGCTGGGTCTGCCATGGCACCCCATTTCGTGTCGCATTCCGTGTAGTTGGGGTCCTGTATCCCCGCTACATCACTGAGGGTGTCAGGTAGAATTTCCTTAACCAGGTCATCTGATGCTGAGGAGGAAGACAGGAAGGCTGGGACAGCAATTTGGGTGGCGGTGCGGACACCCAAGCCACCGAGCCTAACAGGAAGAGTGGCTTGTTTCCACTGGCATTCGTTGAGGGAGAGATTAACAACTTTTTCCAGCATGGTCTTCAGTAAGAGGTCTCTTCAAGCTTTCGGTTGTCGTAAGATGGGGCGCACCTCAGAAAGTAGGTTAGCCTCGGAAGGGATAGGCATTTGGTGAGGAGATAAAAGCATCGTGGGCATCGATGTCACCTATTCTGTCTTCCATCCTCCTAAGGTCTGCGATTTTCTTGTCAAGGATCTCCTCAATGGCATTAGACCCGAGGGGGGCTCCAAGGAGGGTGCTGTTCTCGGCCCTAATGACATGGGCTCCAGGCAAGGCAGACCTTATTCTAGCTACGATGTCTGGGTTGGAGGAGACTACTTCACACTTGGAAGGGTTCAGGACAAGACCCAGGCTTACTTCTTGCTCCCTTATTTTCCTGATGTCTGCCAAGAGGTCGTCTACGGTGCCAGCTATAGTGCCATCATCCAAAACCAGATGTTGAACTCGCTGGACAAGCTTTCGGTGATTTCTTTTAAGACTAAGCAGAAAAGAAGGGGAGCAAGAGGATCACCTTGCTGAACGCCTTCACATGATCTGATTTCATGTTCACCAAAGAGCAGTTTTGACTCACCACTGTAGCACGATAGTATGAACGGGTAGAGGGGTCCGAAATGGCGGAAATGATATATATATATATATATATATATATATATATATATATATATATATATATATATATATATATATATATATATATATATATATATGCAAACAAGCCTGAATGGTCCCCAGGACTAGATACAACTGAAAACTCACACCCCAGAAGTGACTCTTACCCATACTCCCAGGAGCAAAGCAACTGGTAACTACAGGGCGCCTTAATCCGCTTGACCATCACGACCGGACATAAGGAAGTGATAGCCTGAGCTATATGAACCACTTCCCCGCCGGCACCTGGATGGTTATCTTGGGCATAGCATTTTATCAAATCACCTCATTTTTTGGGGGCAACACGTGAGGAACACAAATGCAAACAAGCCTGAATGGTCCCCAGGACTAGATACAACTGAAAACTCACACCCCAGAAGTGACTCGAACCCATACTCCCAGGAGCAAAGCAACTGGTAACTACAGGGCGCCTTAATCCGCTTGACCATCACGACCGGACATAAGGAAGTGATAGCCTGAGCTATATGAACCACTTTGCTCCTGGGAGTATGGGTTCGAGTCACTTCTGGGGTGTGAGTTTTCAGTTGTATCTAGTCCTGGGGACCATTCAGGCTTGTTTGCATTTGTGTTCCTCACGTGTTGCCCCAAAAAATGAGGTGATTTGATAAAATGCTATGCCCAAGATAACCATCCAGGTGCCGGCGGGGAAGTGGTTCATATAGCTCAGGCTATCACTTCCTTATGTCCGGTTGTGATGGTCAAGCGGATTAAGGCGCCCTGTAGTTACCAGTTGCTTTGCTCCTGGGAGTATGGGTTCGAGTCACTTCTGGGGTGTGAGTTTTCAGTTGTATCTAGTCCTGGGGACCATTCAGGCTTGTTTGCATTTGTGTTCCTCACGTGTTGCCCCCAAAAATGAGGTGATTTGATAAATGCTATGCCCAAGATAACCATCCAGTTGCCGGCGGGGAAGTGGTTCATATAGCTCAGGCTATCACTTCCTTATGTCCGGTCGTGATGGTCAAGCGGATTAAGGCGCCCTGTAGTTACCAGTTGCTTTGCTCCTGGGAGTATGGGTTCGAGTCACTTCTGGGGTGTGAGTTTTCAGTTATATATATATATATATATATATATATATATATATAGATATGTCGACGATATTTGTGCTTATGGCCGAGTGACCAAGACCAAAATGTTTTTCTTAATGAACTTAATTCTTTGGTACCTTCAATAAAATTCACATGCGAAAATGAGGAGAATGGTACTCTCCATTTTTGGACATTATGATTCATAGAGTCAATAGAAGGTTCAAATTTAATGTGTATATAAAACCTACCAACGTCGGGTCGTTTGTTCATTATTATTCGAATCATCATAGTAAAGTTAAACAGGAGGTATTTTCAGAAATGTTTCTTCGAGCTTTGAGGGTATGCAACCCTGAGTTTTTTGATGAAGAGATAGCTAAAATATATGAAATTGGGAAAAGTTTACAGTACCCTAAGATGTTTTTGGATTGTTCGTTTGGGAATGCTGAACGTATGTTTTATAATAATGTCTCCAAAGCGAAACCAGAAAATAGAAACTCATTGGTGGTACCTTATGCGATGGGATTTGAGAAACTTTCCCCAGTTTTTAAGACCCTTAATATCAATTTGGTGTTTACTAATAATACGATCAAGTCTAATTTAATAAAAAAACTCCCCTGGTACAGCAGGTTGTGTGTATTCGATTCCCTGCAATGATTGTGAGTCTGTGTACCTTGGACAAACAGGAAAATCCTTACAATTGCGTATGTCCCAACATGCTTAGTAATAAGGACTGCCCAAACGTCTAATGCTTTGTATCAACACAATTGTGTGATCACACTATTAATTGGGATGGGGCTAAAAGCATTACCTATTGCAATGGCTTTGTGGAACGGAATTTAATTGCGTCTGCGCTATTTAGTCAATGTCCAAATCTTCTCAATGTTAGTACTGGTATGTACAAACTTGACCAAGTTTTAAGTTACAATATTACACAACAGTTTAAGAAAAAACTCTTAAATTAAGGCATAAAATGTTTCATTACAATTGTATATCATTTATTGTGTGTCCTGAGGCTTTTTCCTTAATCTTTCATCCTTAATTCTCGACCACTAATCCTCTTTGATCTTTCCTGTTTCTGGTAATCCTTTCCTAGGGATGGGTGCGAGGACCGGGCCGCTGGAACGTTGAGCCCCGAAATCATCGCAAGGTAAGATCATTTTGAGGTTATTTAGATGATTTCGGGCTTAGCGTCCCGCGGCCCGGTCCTCGACCAGGCCTCCTTTTTGTTGCACATCCCCCAGGAAGTAACCCGTATCAGCTGTCTAACTCCCAGGTACTATTTCTGCTAGGTGAACAGGGGGGGGCATCAGGGGGGAAAGAAACTGCCCATTTGTTCCGCCTCCGCCGGAGATTGAACCAGGAACCTTTAGATTACCGGAAGTCCCGAGCGCTGTCCACTCAGCCATCAGGCCCCCCTAACGGATAGGTAACGAATAGTTTCTGTCAAGAGCCAGCTATGTGGTGTCAACCCCCCCCCCCCCCCGTCAAAAAAAATGTAAAATAAGTATACCGCTGCTTTCAGTTCTTTGAGTCTGATTTATATCATATCAGACCTGAATATTTGGATCAATACAAGTTCGATTAGAGAGATGGGGTGTAGCGAGTCAGGTTCAGTTCATATATTGGACCGTCCAAGTGACTGGAGATCCTTTCTCCCGTCCCATCCAGAATCCTTATCCTGACCCCTTCCAAGTGCTATATAGTCTTAATGGCTTGGCACTTCCCCCCCCCCCCCCTGATAATTCTATTCCATTTCCTTTCTCATTGTCCAGGACCTCCAAGCTATGGTCCAGCCTACCTTGCAAAAAAGGACAAAAATTCTCGGCCCGGGTCCGGCTGGGCCCATACACCACGCCCCTGACCACCTCCCGGCTCGGCCCACCTCAATACCGCCCTCCGGCTCGGCCCACCTCATCCAAGGCCTTGAGACAGTTAAGCAAGTCCCAGCTGTGTCTGGGTACAAGTGACAGGATGAACACCCAAGCGGGTTTTCTTCCTATTGGGGAGTGTTGTACATGCTGCTATGGCGGGTGTGTCCACTCACAAGATGAGTGGCGCTGCCCACAAAACTCGCCCCTCGGGGCAAAATTAAAATTAAAAAAATAATCCAGATTGATTGATGAAGATTAAGCACCCAAAAGGTGGCACGGGCATGAATAACCCGTAAGTGGTGGCCCTTTGAGCCATTACCAGTATCAAGAGCCTGATACTGGAGATCTGTGGAGGTGCGTGCGACTGCACCCTGCGTGACCGGGAGATGTCTCACGGAAAAATTGTTAACCAAATGGTCACGTCATCCAACCCCCGTTCGTACCAAAGTATACAACCGGTGCTGAGCTCAATAGGTGTACATTCGTGTAAACCAAATATAATTTGAACACAGAATCGAAAACCATTTAGCGTACAATTTAAGGGTGGTGATAGTTTACTAGTCAAACACTGAGTAGTAGTAGTAGTAAACAATTCCACGACTACCCCGACGGCTATTACATCCAGACCACTGACCTCCAACAACCCCAGCCTCCCACCCCTGGCTAGCCAACAACACCTGTGCCTCCACCACCCTGGCTGGCCAACACCGGGCCTCCACCATACCAACACCAAACCACACCTCCGCTCCACAACAACACCCAATATACCCAGGACACACCTACCTCTTAACACGAGGAGGGTCCCGGTAGCGAGGGGGGCGTAACTCCCACATCACCGCCGCCAGTGACGCTGTACTCGCGGTACACTGACGCTCGTGCTGGAGCGGCGGATGAAGTCCTACCACGGGGCCGAATTAAGAGGCTAATTGTGCAATAACACCATCCACGCACAGGAGGGAGGCTGGACCACAAAGATGCCGCCCCTACGCCCCCCTGCTGTACCTGGAGCGCGGGGGGGGCGTGGTGGTGGTGGTCATCCCCCCAATCCCCTCCTACTCCTCCTGGTGATGCAAGGAGTTAAGGAAGGGGATTGGCGACGGGAATAACGCGAGAGGGAATTAATGTGAGATGAATAAAAATGGACAATGAGAGATGGTAAAAAATAGGGTAAATAGTATGGTAATGTGAAAGGAATGAAATTGGTGAAGAGAGTCCGAGCTTAGGAATAACGAGCCAATAGGCTATAGCCTGGTGGATCAGCACTCATCAGAACCTTGGAACAATCCCATTCCAAGGTCATTGTTGTTCAGAACAACCTTGCGATGCTTCGGGGTTTATAAACTGTTAAATAATTGCGGGAAAAAAAAGCTGTTATTTAGGAAAGGTGTAGAGGTTTCGTAGGGAGTTGGGTAAGTGCCTGATGCTCATGTCCACCTAGAGGTGGGTCATTCTCCAGTGACTCATACACACACACACACACCACACACACACACACACACACACACACACACACACACACACAACACACACCCACACACACACACACACATGGTACTCATCCAACAACACGTCGTCCTACACACCTGTCATACCCCCCCACAAACACCTTCCAAACCAACAAACACAGGTTTGGAGGTGAAGGGAGATGAGGCTCGCTTGCCTAAACATTATCATAAGTGACTAATAAGGAACCCAGATTCCCTTTTTCAAAGCTGAGTAAGTACCTGAGTAACTCGATACTCACGAGTACCCAATAACCCAATAAAGCCCCCCTGGATCACCTAGCTAGCTGAGTAAGTCACAGTATGTATATATAATATATATACTATATATATATATATATATATATATATATATATATATAATATATATATATATATATAATATATATATATATCCTACACTCAGTCGCCTGCCACCGAACCCAAGAGCTAGGGACTTACATACAGGCAACAATTTAATTAAACCCGATACGAATGAATAATTTAATTATACCTGATATAATTTAGCCTTAATCACATCGTTATGATAGCGAGGGAACAGGTACAAGCAGGAAAGAAAGATACAGACATTGTTAGCCTTCGACGTCCGTTGTTTATAGCCGGTGTGACCTGTTGCTTATGAGCCGTATATATATATATATATATATATATATATATATATATTTATATGCAATTGACGATCGATCACTAAACACTGATCATTTGTATGCGGAAAACCACAAAGAATTGTGGTTTATCGTCAATTGCATCAATGGATACCACGTACCAGTTTCTCTCCTTCTCCTCTCTCTACCCTTCTCTTAAGCCTTTTGTTACTAAACTTTGTTCTGCTTTAGTGAAATCTCATTCCTTAAAACTTCGCCTCCGTTTCCTTCGAAAATGCCTCAGTGAACAAGTGCTTCCCCGTTCATTATTACCCAACAGAGTTTTTAAATTATCAGATCGGCCGTTTGTGAGATTCCCCGCATAGTGCTTAAGAAAAATATCGAGTTACTTAAACTACAAGTACGTGAATGTTTTAAAGTGGTGGATAACTGTAAGTAAGTATGCCTTTCTCCAAGCCATTCCGCCTGAATGGAACCGCTGTTTGATGGATTATTGTTACACTACCTGAGATCTACCTACAGAAAGGTGAGTACTAAACTGGATTTAAAATTGAAGAGCTTATTCAACAAAGTAACTGGAGTAAACACGCCAAACGTGATTTTGTCCTCAACCTCTCGGATAGACAACTTGATAACAACACGATTACTGCATTAGGATATGGCCTGAGCTTTGCCACGTCTAACGGGACAGTTAATTTTGTAGATATTGCCAAAGGTTTCTGTAATCTCGAAAAGTATAGTGATGTCTCAGTTGAAGATATTAATGTGTGCAAAGTATGATGTATGTGTTTTACTTAACAATTCTGTACCTAATTGTTCAAGTCGATTTATTCATGCGTTCAAAAATCTCAAAAAGATAATTCATTACATAATACCAAGGTTGATAAGTCAAATGCAGTAGTTTATGAATAAGGATGACTATGTTCGAAAATGGAGTTACTTTTGGAAGATAGGATACTTACCTATTGGTTAACAGAGATCCTACTGAAAAAGTGATCGCACATTTTAACAAAACTCTCAAAACTTTGTGCAAAGGCGATAAAGAGTTGATTTCTAGGCTAACAAGTCGATCTCCCTCTCTACCTTATATGTATAGTAGTAGGCATCCATCAATCCCGTAGGGTTATGGAGTTGTGCTGGGTGTCTCTCCAGGGCAAGGCCTGGGCAGTAATTATGAGGATCAGCTGTTCAC
>WNGS01022740.1:0-21082 GCA_020271785.1 Procambarus virginalis
CGTGTTGTTTACCTGTGACCACAAGGGTCTTTTGTGCACCATACCAGCTTATTTGTACAGTTGGTGAATAAACAGGTAGATATTTATATATAATGTGTGTATATAGCATAATAACACCACAACCAATATTGTTGGAGGAGAAATATTAGTGCGTGTGGCCCTTTGAGGTGGCCGCCGATCAGCTGACTGTGGAGTAGCTACGTCTTTGTGCGTTTACTCACCATACAAGCTTAGATGTACAGTTATGGTGAACAAAACATGTAAATACGTAATATAACGTCTGTGTATAGTGAATAAATGCAAAAACAGTATTGTGGGAGGTAAATGAGGTGAGTGAGGTGGTGTTGAGGAGGGCGTGGCAGTGAGTGGCTCGCTGGTGTGTGGCGGCCACTCCTCGTTGCTTTTTTGACTCACAAGACAAACTTAGTAGTTCGTTATGGTGAACAAAACATGCAGATACTTATATAAACCTGTGTATATAGTGTAACAACAGCAAAACTATTTGTTTATTGTTTTATGAACATAATAATTGAATCACTTATATGCACACCATAATTTTGAGTACAGCGATGGTTCACACTTTTATAATATAAATATACCACAATTCACTGTATGGAATAATATTACAAAACTCAAAAAAACTAAGAAAAAATAAATCAGAGACATGAAATAATTAGGAAATAATATATTTGTGGCAATGCCGTCTGACAGCTCGGGCGGAGTAGACCTCGTCTGGCGAAGGCTCTGCCAACGCCCCTTTTTGCCACACTTCCCTACCCTACTGCGGCTAAAATATGCTACCTACGATTTTTTTGTATTTTTTCCGTGATCAGGGAACAACAATAAACAATTCTATAAGACGAAAGAATTTTTGGATTTTTTTTTTTGTTGCGCCTGTGGGTGTGAATTCCATTTGGGCCCCTAGCGGTTTGAGGGTTAAAGATTTCTCACATAATTTATAGGTTGTGTGGGGTTTATGTTCTCCAATTCCACATTCCAAACATGGCATTTATTCACATTAAATTCCATTTGCCAAGTATTGCTCCATATACTTATTTTGTCCAGTCTTCTTGAAGGGCCTGACAATCATCTAGTTTCTTATCTTCCCTATTATCTTAGCATCATCAGCAAACATGTTCATGTAATTCTGTAATCCCTCTGGTAGATCGTTTATGTAGACAATGAATATTACCGGTGCAAGAACTGAACCCTGTGGTACTCCACTCGTGACATTCCTCCAATCCGATACCTTGCCTCTGATTACGGCCTCATTTTTTCTGTCAGTTTAGGAAATTTTTCATCCATCCTGTTAGTAGCTTACCTGTCACCCCTCCAATATGTTCCAGTTTCCAGAACAACCTCTTATGGGGAACTCTGTCAAAGCCTTTTTTTAGGTCCAGATAGATGCAGTCAACCCAACCATCTCTTTCCTGTAAAATCTCTGTTGCTCGATCATAGAAACTGAGTAAGTTCGTTACACAGGATCTTGCAGATCGAAAACCATACTGTCGGTCTGATATTATATCATTTCTCTCCAGGTGTTCTACCCATTTATTTTTAATTATTTTTTCCAATATTTTGACTATTACACTTGTCAATGATACAGGTCTATAATTAAGGGGTCTTCCCTGCTTCCACTTTTGTAGATTGGAACTATGTTAGCCTTTTTCCACACATCAGCTACAACTCCTGTCACAGGGATCCTGAAAAATCAGCTGAAGTGGAATGCTGAGCTCAGGTGGCACATTCTCTCAGAACCCTGGTGAAACTCCATCTGGACCACTGCCTTGTTCTTACTTAGCTCCTTGAGCATTTTTCCACTTCGTCTCTAGTCACCTCTATGTTCTCAATGTTTGTTTCTCTGGAATTCTTATTGTGTCTGGTTCCCTAACATTTCATTTTGTACAAACACACTTTGGAACTTTTCGTTTAGTGTTTCACACATTTCCTTTTCATTTTCCGTGAATCTATTTCCCATTATCAACCTCTGAATTATCCTTTACCTGCAATTTGTTGTTTATGAATTTATAGAATAGACCTGGTTCTGTATTACATTTGTCTGCAATCCCTTTTTCAAAATTTCTTTCTGCCTCTCTCCTCACTGCTGTGTAGTTGTTTCTCGCATCTTTGTTATCGTTGGTATGTTTGGGGTTTGGCCTCTTCCTGTATTGATTCCATTTTTGTGTCTTTTGGTCTCTGGCCCTCTCGCAATTCCTATTGAACCAATCCTGTTTCCTAGTTCTGCATCTCTATTTTGGTATAAATTTGTTTGTGCCTTTATCATATATTTCACAAAACTTGACATACATCTCATTCACTTCCTTGCCTAGCACAAGTCTGTCCAATATACTCACTAAAAAATTTCTAAGGTTGCCATAATGTTCCTCCCTGAAGTCAGGTTTTTCAACTGCTTCATCCTCCTTATTTCTTCCAGATTATAACGCATTGCATACTTTATTCCCCAAAAAGACATGGTCACTACTGAGTAGCTACGTCTTTGTGCCTTTACTCACCATACAAGCTTAGATGTACAGTTATGGTGAACAAAACATGTAAATACTTATATATAACAACTGTGTATAGTGAATAATGCAAAACAGTATTGTGGGAGGAGAATGAGGGTGAGTGAGTGTAGAGGGAGGGAGTGGCAGCGTGTTGCTGGCTGGTGTGTGGCGGTCACTCCTCGTTGCATTAGACTCACAAGACCAACTTAGTGTTTTCGTTATGGTAAACAAAACATGCAGATACTTATATATACCTGTTATATAGTGTAATAACAGCAAAACATTTGTTTATTGTTTTATGAACATCATATTGAATCACTAATATGCACACTAATTTTGAGTACAGCGATGGGTCACACATTTTATTATATAATTATCACACAATTCACTCTATTGAATATATTACTGCAAAAACCTAAGAAAAAATCAGAGACATGAAATAATTAGGTAATAATATATGTGGCAACTGTTGCCTGACAGCTAGAGTGGAGTAGACCTCGTCTGGCGAAGGCTCTGTCACGCCCCTTTCTGGGGGGAGCCCCGTCGGCTCCCCGGAGCTATCCCAGGCTGATATGCTAATGTCAGACTTTGGCATCATTCATGTGTATGGAGTTCTTAGGCCTACCGGGACCACGGCCAGAACCGGGCCCCCTCAGAGGCAAGGGGAGCAATGGCCTATAGAAGCCCCCGTGTGGTTGGAAGCATTCTATGTCTGCCATCGACCGGGACAGGCACCCAGAAAGGTAAGCGCCCCAAAACAAACCCCTATTCTGGTTAAAATTGCTACCAAAGTCGAACTAGTGAATAGAACTCCCCAACAGAAAACAAGCAACTAGTATGACGTCACCGTCACCCGCGCCGCTGTCTGCGCAGCTCCCCCCTCCCCGGGAGGGGGAAGGGGGAGCCCCAGACCTCACACGCCGGCTATCCACCCATCAGTTCTTCGGCTGATGCTATAGGCACCGGTTATGTGCTCCGGCTCCAGTGGTTGTTTCAGCACTGTACCTAGAGTTGGTGTCTGTTTTTTTCTAGGTGGTGCGTGAGCCGTGAGTGATTCTCCAGTACTCGGGCTGCATGCGCCTAGGGTTCCCTTCCCTAGGTGCCCTGTAAGTACTGCCCTTGGGACTTGGGGCCACCTTCCACAAGTTCCTTGGGGTCTGCCCCTGCTAGGCCGTTTACTGCTTGGTTTTCGGCCGCTCTTTGTGTGCTCGGGTGTTCTGTCTCCCTTGGTCGCCTTAGGGTAAGGGGCAGTTTTGCACTGGTGGGACGCAGGGTACTGTGCAGCTTGTCTTTTCCCAATCATAGCGGCCGGCTCTGTTCCGCTTGGGTATGCTGTCCTCTTGCGGGGTTTTCTTTTTCTTTTTGTTTATCTACCTGGTGGGGGGTCTGCCTTCGTTCTTGCCCCTTGGTCCCTTGTGTTCTGAGTATTTCTGGTGGCACCCCCTGCTAGGTCCCCCGTGAGTGTACACATCCCGGGGGTTCAGCTCTTAGAAAGTTGTTGGTAGTTTTGGGTGCCGGTTAGCAGTACCCCTGCCTGGGATTACCTGAGCGCGAGTCCTCTTATAGTAAACGCTCGGGACCCTGGGAAACCCCTGGGGCGCGTGGGTCCGATGGATGTGACCCCAGAGCCCCCCCCTCGCTTCCAGCGAGTTTGAGGGTTGCTCACCCTTGTCTCTGGGTGACTCTGTTTTGCCTCCGTCTGCTGCCTGTGGGGTCGGTGACACCTTCGACCCGGAGTCCTGCGAGTTTGTTGCTCGTGTGGCTCGTTACCCAGTTGTGCTAAGCTGGTGCGGGCAGCAGGGCTTGCACTTGAGCCTTGGTGGTGGCAACGCTCTCGTGGTAACTCCCCGGGAAACCCGGGGCTGCCCCGTTTTGGTTCTTGGTTTTTCCCCTGGATTCCCCTTCCTGCCTGCATCCGTTTCCTTACCGTCTGTAGGTTCAGGGCGGGGATTGTTGGTGTTGAGACTCGGGCAGTATCGGGGAAATCCCCTTCCGGGTAGTGACGGGGGCATTTGAGCCTGTTCCTCCAGCCGTGTTGTAAGAGTCTGCCAGTGGGCTCCCTTCCTTCGTGTTTTCACGGCTGCCCCGGTTTTCTGGTACGGCCGGGCTTGGGGGGGACGGCTCGGCCCCGGGCCTGTCGTGTGGGTTTCCGGGGCTGGGAGGGGCTGACTTGGGGGGCCTTGGCCCCGTTGGTCCCCGTGGGGGTTTTTTATCCCCCCTCTAGGCGGGGCTTGTGGTTACGCAGAGTAGGGTTTCCTCCCCACTCGCCGTACGTGCTGTTTGGGCGTCAGCCCCTCCCCGGGCTCGGTTCCTTGGCCTTTGAGTCGGTTGGTTCCGTCCTGTGGGTGGATGTTTCCCCCCACCCCCTTGTTGGGACGGTGTTTTCGTCATGTTTCCCCCCCGTTTTGGGGTTCTACGTGACTACTGGTCTCGGGTGCGCCTGCGCCTTTGTGTGCCTTCGGGACTGGATTTGGCTTCCGTGTTCTCGAGGGTACGGGAAGGTTTTTCGCTACTTCCCGCGTTATTGGAACGTCGTCGGCTCCTCGTTCCTGTCGCCGTTTTGGGCTCTTTTAGTCCGGTTGGGCTCCTTGTAGCCCTGTTGGGCTATTTTGGGCCGGTTTGGGCTCCTTATGGGCCGGTTGGCCACTTGTGGCCCTGTTGGGCTACTTGTGGCCCTGTTGGGCTACTTGTGGCCCTGTGGGCTACTTGTAGCCCTGTTGGGCTACTTGTTGGCTTGCTTGTGGCCCGGCTTGTGTGCCCTTTTTTTTGGGGCTCTGTCTTCGCTTCTTCTTTGGCCGGTTTTATGTTCCTGCTCTCTTTTGGCTCCTTTTCTAGTGCGGTAGTCTTGGTTGCCGCCTTCCCCCGCAGGGCCGGTTGCGCGTTTTCGGCCAGCGTGTCGTGCGCCGCGGAGTTTGTTTTGGTCTGGGTGGTGTGGGTGCTGGTGTTAGACGCCTTTTTGCTCCAGTGCTTCGCCTCTCGCTCTCTCCCTTGGCCGCGATGTGCCCCTTCGCTCCGGGGGTGTCCTGGGTTCCAGTTGTGGGGTGGCTGCCGAGTTTTTCCCTGTGTCATGGGTGGGGCCCGCCTTCTTCGCCTCTCACCTGCTCTCCTGCAGGTCTGGCTTTTTCGTCTTCACCTGGCGGTACTCCCAGGTTCTTCTGGGCTCGGTTGAGTCGTGTCACTTCGTGCCACCGTTCGCCAGGTGAGTTTTCTGCGGTCTGGCATCTTTTGGCAGGGAACTGGATGCGGTGTTATATACCTGTCTTTATTTGGGTATCTTTTGTACGACTGAGACCGTTCGCACACCAGTGTCTGTCCCCCTTTTTCACCCCTTCCTGTCCCACTCTTGTGCATGTCCAACCCATGCTAGGGTCATTAAGGGGTTCCACCTTTGTTAGTGTTATGAGGTGGGGGTTGTGGTGTTGGTTCTGTACTCGCCTGGTAGGGCTCCTGGCTGTGCTTGCAAGGTTTTTGCGCTCTGGTGTTTGGGTCCCGCCTATGTAGTAGTACTTGCGGGATAGTACCAGTGGAGTGCAGTGGTGCTATAGGCACCATCGGGGAACACTGTATATCCATCTGAGGTCTGCAGTTGTTACACGACCTACTTGCGAGCATACGCCTTCTTGCTGGTACGTTACCTTGGGGTTTTCCTTGAGGTGCTTCCGGGGCTTGGCGTTCCCGCGGCCCGGTCGTTGACCAGGCCTCCTGGACTGTTCATCCTGGCTGTTGGACGTGGCTGCTCGCTGCCTGATGTACGAGTCTCAGCCTGGTTTGATCAGGTATCCTTTGGAGGTGCTTCTCCAGTTCTCTCTTGTACCACCCCGTCCTCGCAAGTTTAATAAGTCATTATTGATTTATTAGTTACGTGCATGGGTGACAAGCATCATAGTTTCCCTTTCAAAACTTCATGGAAAACACCGACCTTACTTAACCTATTTAGCATGTTAACGTAAGCATCTTATGGTTTCGTAATTACAGTTGTTACTTAACCTATTATAGGTATAACAACGCTGAACACTGTGGGGGATTGCCAGTTATGCCCCTTATGGTCCGTCCGTGGACTTCCGGGGCACGCTTGCTTGCTTTCGAATTAGTTATGGCCATCCTGGTTGTGAGGAGTCTGTGGGCCTGCAGGCCGCTCCATGCGGCTGCCTGGTGGGCCTCCTCCTGGCCGTTCTAGCCTGGCCTCGGGCCAGGCTTGGGGTGTACACGAGCTCCTAGTTCCCCATCCAGCCAATTTTGAGCGGGGTTTCTCCGCCGTCGGTCGCCTGGTATGCGGGTTCATGGGCCTGCTGGGTTCTGTTGTGTACTCACCTAGTTGTGCTTGCGGGGGTTGAGCTCTGGCTCTTTGGTCCCGCCTCTCAACCGTCAATCAACAGGTGTACAGTTTCCTGAGCCTATTGGGCTCTATCATATCTACACTTGAAACTGTGTTTGGAGTCAGCCTCCACCACCTTCAGTCAGTCAGGTGCTGTCACAGTGAGAGGTTGTGTTAGCTGGAGCTCCGAGTGAAGCAATAATATTCAGCAATAATGGAGGGTTTGGTGAGGGAGTTGGTGAGTCTGGTTGGAGCTCTGAGGACAGAGCTGGATTCATTGCGGGAGGAGGTAAGGCAGCTTAAGCAACGACAGGATGAAGCAAAGGAGGAGACCGGCATTAGGGAGACCCCGTCTTGGCATATCGTAAAAGACAGGGGTCTTAAGAAGACCTTGGCAAAAAAGACACCTAATACCATAAAGATTAGAAACACATTTGATGTGTTGGAGGACGAGTGCTGTGGTGAACCTATGGTTCAGCGTGGAGGTAAGGGCATAGCGGCGAGGAACATTGAAGCGCGTGTCCCTCAAAGTGCCCCAAGAGAAAAGGGAGGATCGAAGCGAATTTTGGTTGTGGGAGATTCCCAGGTGAGGTATTTGGACAGAACGTTTTGTGCCAGAGATAAAGGAAACAGATTAAGGGTTTGCTATCCTGGAGCTGGTATTGGTGATATTGTTGGAAACATGAAAGATATTATGACGGGAAATGGGAGCAAACCCATTATTTGTATTAGTGTAGGGGGTAATGATGTTGGGAGAGTTAGAAGTGAGGAACTAATACTGAAATTCAAGACAGCAATAGAATTAGTTAGGAGCAAGGGAGGAATCCCGATCATATGTGGCATTCTTCCAAGAAAGGGAGTGGGAAATGAATGGATGTCGAGGGCACTTGGTGTCAATTGCAGGCTGGAAAGATATTGCAAATCTAATGCAATATCTTATATAGACAACTGGGAACACTTCTATGGAAGAAATGAAATGTATGCTCGGGATGGGGTGCATCTATCGAGAGCTGGGGTTGTTGCTGTTGCAAATTCGTTGGAAGAAGTGGTTAGAGGTGTTTGTTTGGGTTTAAACTGTTAGTAGATAGAGGTATGGGAATTGATTTGGAGGAAGGATGTAATAACAGAAAAACAGCACAGAAAAAATAGATATTATTGCACTTACCGAAACGTGGATGAATGTTGATAATAGAGAACTATTAGCCGAATATCAAATAAATGGATTTAAACTATTTCACACAGATGTTCGACGGTGTTCGACTGGTGTGGGGAGGGGAAGCACACGTGAGCACGAGCTCTGTGAAAAACACTATATATCTCGGGATATTTCAGTGATACAGGAACTAAACACAGTCAGATAACTCATAAAGTGCGTCTCAACTTATTAAACAATATACCATAGTGATTGACATCCGACTTTTGTGCTTTAAGGAAATAACAAGTGAATTTTGTTGAGTCCACCTCGTGGTGCCAGAACCCACCCCATAGGCCCACATCCTGTGTGGCCGCCGTGTGTGTGTGTGTGTGTGTGCTTACTAGCAAATTGGTTTCCAACAAGTGTAATAGGGGAATGTGGATCGAGAAATTAGTAATAGAGAAAGTGAATACTATTGCAAGTCGGGAATAAATCAGAAAATCCCTTATTGTAATACAAGCGAATTAATATATCAGTGTTATAACCCAAGTAACTGGCAACTGAAGGCCTCCAGCCGCGGCTGGGACAACAAGTGTCAACGGTACAGCCTCTGGGACCCTCCCTCACCCTCGACCGTGTGATAAGTACTGACCATACTGTAGAAATAAACATATATGCTATTACAAATATACGGTATACATATAATATTATAAATATATAATATAAATATATTATTATAATATATATAATATTATAATATTATTATAATATAAATATTATTATATTATAAATATATAATATAAATATATATAAATATATAAATCCAGCCGCGGCTGGGACAACAAGTGTCAACGGTACAGCCTCTGGGACCCTCCCTCACCCTCGACCGTGTGATAAGTACTGACCATACTGTAGAAATAAACATATATACTATTACAAATATACGGTATACATATAATATTATAAATATATAGATATATACAACAAAACAAGGCAAAATGGGAGTAAATAAACAAATTTGTGGCCACTGTAACATCTCCTTAAAGTCGAAGGCAACGGGAATTGAATGTTATATCTGTAAGAATAGATTCCATTCGGCTTGTACAGGAGTGAGTAACACTGCGGCACTGAGAGCTGGCCACTTGCTCTGGGTGTGTAAACATGACCAGCCAGCTTGGAATATCCTAAAAAACCTTCTAGATAACATGACGCATGAACGGAAAACATCGTTCATTGGAAGCCTACCAGCCATCCAGAAGGAGTGGGAAAGGAACAACAATTGTAATATACCAGGGGCGGAGGCTATAGTCAGGGATGAAACTGAGGCTGAAACTCAGGAAGTTGTAAACTCTGACTCAGTAGGCCCGGATGTGGATGACAGTAAACTAGAAAGTGTAACAGACAGCTCGCTCGGTAGGTACAGACACTACAACGGTTCCCGATAGAGAGAGTCAGAACAGAAGGACAGACTTATGCAAATTTTATGCAAAGGGCATATGCAGACATAGATATGCTGGTAATAAGAAAGGATTAGAATGCAGTTATCAACATCCCAAAAAATGTTTAAATATGCTTAGGAAAGGTGAGTGTCGATTTGGATCAATATGTAGGTTTTTCCATCCTGAGATGTGCCAAACCTCACTGGAGGACAGAAAATGCTATGACCTCAGCTGCCCATACTTTCACGTGAAAGGCACGGAACGCTACATAAAGAGTGGCAAGCAGGATAATGAATTTGGAGGAAATTCGATAAATTTTTTATACCAGACCGAAAGAGAATTCAAAAGGAGGAGCATGGAGAATGTATGGAACTGGATGCCAGACCCACTTGCATACCAGAATTACAGATACAACTACACACCGAAAGGGAACCACAACTACAACAGGCAACTGCCCTACAACAATCAGCACTGGTCAGAACAAACTCAATATGTCCACGCATAATGGGCTTGCCGAAAAAGTCTCCCAGTCAAACTATCACTAATAGAGTAACCTCATTCATCTTTGCCAACATACAAGGACTGAAAACAAGAACAAACAATAAAGTACAGTTCATAAATGGCCTCCTCACGGAGTCAAATGCAGTATTTGGAGCTTTCACAGAAACCCATGCAGGGGAATTCTTGGACAGTGAGATCTGGATTCCAGGATATAACCTATACAGGTGTGATAGGAAAATTAGGTCACATGGAGGAGTGGGTCTGTATATTAGGGAAGACCTTGTGTGCTCGGAGCTCCTAAACGTTACAAATGAGGTGATAGAGGTACTGGGATTAAAAATAGAGAAAATAAATTTAGTGATTATTCTAATATACAAACCGCCAGATGCAACGGCTGAGGAATTCACAGAACAGATAAACAAAATAGAGAATAGCCTTGATAATTTGGAGAACCCAATACCTGATATTATCTTCTTAGGTGACTTCAACTTGCCTAGTCTCAGGTGGAGAATAGCAAACAATAATATTATACCAGGGAATCTATCAGGACCTAACCAACCACAGATTAGAGAACTACTTAGATTCTGTGACAAATTTTCACTCACTCAGCAGATATCGGAGCCAACGAGAAATGAAAATATTCTAGATCTGGTCTTTACGAACAATGAAGACATTATCAGAGACATTACGATATCAGATACCACATATTCAGATCACAAGCTCATTGAAGTGCAAACTACCATCAATACTCAGAATAGACCTAAAACGTTGATAAAGCGAGAGGGGCTATTCAGTAAATTCAATTTTAATAATAAAAGGATAGACTGGGAGATAATAAACAGGGAACTTAAAAACATTCCATGGGAAACTGTTTTAAGTAATAAAAGTCCTACAGAAGGAATAGAAAAACTGACTTCGGAAGCGTATCAAGTCTGTCTGAAACATGTTCCTTTGAGGAAAGCCAGAAAGAGATCCAACGTAGAAAGAGAACGCAGAAGACACTATAAACGCAGGAAAAGAATAACGGAACTGCTTATGCAGACACGAATTTCCCGTCAAAGAAGGAATAATTTAAATAGGGAGATTGAAGAAATCGAGCGGAAATTGAAACACTCATATGAAACTGAAGAAAGGCAGTTAGAACAGAAAGCAATTCAGGAAATAAAGAAAAATCCAAAATACTTCTTCACATATGCGAAATCAAAAGCAAAAACTACTGCCAGTATTGGACCTATTCGTACAAGTGAAGGTTCATACACGGAGGATGACAAAGAAATTAGTGAAATCCTAAAAAAGCAGTATGAGGACATGTTTAGCACTCCAATAAACAACATGAAAGTAGAAGATCCAGACAATTTCTTTATGCGGGATATCCAAACCCCTGTAAATATAACTGATATCAACACGAGCGCACTAAATTTTGAAAGAGAAATTGAAAACATGCCCATGCACTCGGCCCCAGGTCCAGACTCATGGAATTCAATATTTATAAAGAAATGCAAAGTGCCGGTAGCACAGGCACTCAGTATAGTGTGGAGGAAGAGCTTGGACACGGGGGAGATACCAGATGCACTTAAAGTAGCAGACATAGCCCCTCTACACAAGGGAGGGAGCAAAGCATTGGCAAAGAATTATAGACCAGTTGCACTAACATCGCACATAATAAAAGTATTTGAGAGAGTGATTAGGAGTCAGGTCACCAATTTCATGGAGACCAATGACCTTCACAACCCAGGCCAACATGGATTTCGAGCGGGAAGATCGTGCCTCTCACAGCTACTTGAGCACTACGATAAAGTCACTGAGGCATTAGAAGAAAACAGAATGCTGATGTGATATACACGGACTTCGCAAAGGCTTTCGATAAATGTGACCATGGCGTGATAGCACACAAAATGAAGTCAATGGGAATAACCGGTAAAGTAGGACGCTGGATACTCAGTTTTCTGTCAAACAGGACTCAGCGAGTAACGGTCAACCATATAAAATCTAGTCCAAGTGCAGTTAAAAGCTCTGTACCTCAGGGTACAGTCCTTGCACCGCTGCTTTTCCTTATTCTCATATCAGATATAGACAAAAATACAAGTCACAGCTTCGTATCATCCTTTGCAGACGACACAAAAATCAGTATGAAAATTACCTCGGCTGAAGACATTGAAAAACTTCAAGCTGATATTAATAAAGTTTTCGACTGGGCATCAGAAAATAATATGATGTTTAACAGTGACAAATTCCAGGTACTCAGGTACGGTAAAAATGAGGACCTTAAACATAATACAGGGTACAAAACACAATCAAATGTGCCCATAGTAGGAAAACAGCATGTAAAGGATTTGGGAATAATGATGTCTGACGACCTAACGTTTAGGGAGCATAACCAAGCAAATATTGCGACAGCCAGAAAAATGATAGGATGGATTACGAGAACTTTCAAATCCAGGGATCCCATCACAATGCTTGTACTCTTCAAGTCACTTGTGCTGTCCCGTCTTGAGTACTGTTCAGTACTCACTTCCCCTTCAGAGCAGGAGAGATTGCTGAAATAGAGGGAATACAGAGAACATATACAGCACGTATAGACGCGATAAAGCACCTAAATTATTGGGATCGTCTCAAAGCTCTCCAAATGTACTCACTAGAAAGAAGACGAGAGAGATATCAAATAATATACACCTGGAAGATACTGGAGGGCCAGGTCCCAAATCTACACAGTAAAATAACAACGTACTGGAGTGAACGATATGGAAGAAAATGCAGAATAGAACCAGTGAAGAGCAGGGGTGCCATAGGCACAATCAGAGAACACTGTATAAACATCAGAGGTCCGCGGTTGTTCAACGTCCTCCCAGCAAGCATAAGAAATATTGCCGGAACAACCGTGGACATCTTCAAGAGGAAACTAGATTTATTCCTCCAAGGAGTTCCGGACCAGCCGGGCTGTGGTGGGTATGTGGGCCTGCGGGCCGCTCCAAGCAACAGCCTAGTGGACCAAACTCTCACAAGTCAAGCCTGGCCTCGGGCCGGCTTGGGGAGTAGAAGAACTCCCAGAACCCCATCAACCAGGTATCAACCAGGTAGTACTGTAGACACTTTATTTATCCGGGATTCGAACAACCTGGAAAACGCCTTTATACTGTACAGCAAAATCGTGACCGGGAGAAAGTTCTCAATATCCGGGCCAAAAATGGCATGGGAGCAGATCTGAGTTATCTTGAGATGATTCGGGGCTTTTTTAGTGTCCCAGCGGCCGGTCCTCAACCAGGCCTCCACCCCAGGAAGCAGCCCGTGACAGTGACTAACACCCATGTACTATTTTACTGCTAGGTAACAGGGGCATAGGGTGAAAGAAACTCTGCCCATTGTTTCTCGCCGGCGCCTGGGATCGAACCCAGGACCACAGGATCACAAGTCCTGCGTGCTGTCCGCTGGCCGACCGGCTCCCCTAGATAATCGTGAATTGTCCAGATGTGAAAGCCATGGGGCGGGCTGTACCATATTAATCCCGTCTGGCTGTGGTTGGCTGGCTCGAGGAGCATGGTGGAGGAGGGGGTGGGGTGGGTGGGTCTTGTCTAGGGAGAGGAGAGCATTGGGAGGGACCACCTGGGTACAGGAATTACCATTAATTTTAGAACAATTCATCATAGCCAAAAACAAAAATACTAGTAATTATGTAATAACAAATATACAAGTTTCCTAAAAACAATTTGCACCGGCTGAAGTTTCCTTCAAAAAAAGTGAATTTTTCCTCCTGGCGGCCTATAACGTGTTATAGCTGCCCCAAGTGGACGTGTCCAATCCTGGTCAACCCATATGCTCCCGTCCCTCGTGTTATACCACAGTGCTGCGCCTTCAGTGAAATATTTTTTTAAATAACTTTTTTACTTTTATTTTCATAACAACTTTGAACATTTTTGGCCAAGACTATGTCTGGTAGCAGCATCAATCATTCTGGAGGTGTTAAGAGGAAGAAGGTTGTCCTAACAATTAAAGCAAAGTTACATGTTATACAACTTTGTGAAAATGGCCGGTCAACTTCAAGTGAAGTGAAGCCTGAGGCAAACCAAAGAGCTGATCATACAACAGGCCAATGAACACAGAAGGCAAGCTAAACTTGATTCTTATATGGTAAGAAAATCAAGCCCAGCACCTTCAACAAGTGAGGAGTCACAGGCAAGCCCAGCACCTTCAACAAGCGAGGCGTCACAGGCAAGCCCAGCGCCTTCAACAAGCGAGGTGTCACAGGCAAGCCCAGCGCCTTCAACAAGCGAGGTGTCACAGGCAAGCCCAGCGCCTTCAACAAGCGAGGCGTCACAGGCAAGCCCAGCGCCTTCAACAAGTGAGGCATCACAGGCAAGCCCAGCGCCTTCAACAAGTGAGGCGTCACAGGCAAGCCCAGCGCCTTCAACAAGTGAGGCGTCACAGGCAAGCCCAGCGCCTTCAACAAGTGAGGCATCACAGGCAAGCCCAGCGCCTTCAACAAGTGAGGCGTCACAGGCAAGCCCAGCGCCTTCAACACGTGAGGCGTCACAGGCAAGCCCAGCGCCTTCAACAAGTGAGGCGTCACAGGCAAGCCCAGCGCCTTCAACAAGTGAGGCGTCACAGGCAAGCCCAGTGCCTTCAACCAGTGAGGTTTCCGCAGCTGGCAGTCAAAACTAACTTTGCTTAACACTTTCACGTTCCACAGACGACACTCGCGTCACACATTTTTCTACTGAATAGGTTCCAACGACGCCATCTGCATCACTTAATATAAAAAATTGTAAAAAAAAAATTACTATCCGATCTTCATTTTTTTTTAAATGAGCGCCATTGTTTTCCCACAATCCTCCGTAGGCCGCATGGCATTATGGGTCACGCCATGCGGTCGGCCTAGTGCTTTGTTTACAGCAGTCGTGACTGGATCTACGCGCTCTCGCGTCCAGTACCTGTGCACCTCTCTTGCCCGTTTACGAGTCTTTATTCGTTCCCGTGTCTTGGAAACCCATATTACTTGAAAACATGGATCGTGGTAAAGGACAGAGCACTTCTACGCCCAAGAAAGATCGAAAAACCACCAAAGACGGTAAGTTGACGCAACTGTACGAAGCGTACAAGAATGTGAAGCTCACCCCCAGTAAATATCCTGCTTTATTGGATCATTTGTCAGATGTTGAGGCAGATGTTGAAGGGGACGAACGTCAGAGTGATTTCAGTAGTGATAGTGAGGACACAGTGACGTCAGAAGAGTTCGATTACTCTTCGACTTTTGAGAGTAGCGAGGAGAGTGAGGAGGAGGAGGCGGATCATGGCCGGCCCAAGCCACCCATAAGGAGGCGTGCAGGACGTCTTCAGCAGCCGAATCCCGATGATGCCTGGTGTACTGACAATACACCACCAATTGTAGACAGTTTCACTGCCACACCAGGCCTAACTGTCCCTGTTCCGATCACTGCCCTGCAATTTATACAATTATTTTTGACACGTGCCCTCATCCAATTTCTCACAGTGGAAACCAACCTGTATGCCGGCCAGTTTATTCGGAATGCTTCAAGGCGCACCACGAGGTTGTGGAAAGACGTATCAGTGAAGGAAATGGCCAGGTATTTGGGTTTGTCAATGTTGATGGGTATTGCACGACTCCCGACAATGAGAATGTACTGGCAAACTACACGGTTGTGGCATATGAGGACCTTCAATATTTTCATGACTGCAAAACGATACCAACATATTGGCACGTTTTTTCATACTTATAACCAGCTTGCAGTTCCTCCAAACAACAAGAACCGCGTGATAAAACTAAGCACCATCATTACCTACTTGACCAAAGAAATTTGTCACATACTATGTTCCCAATAAAGAACTCAGTTTGGATGAAGGTACAATGTCGTGGCGCGGTCGTTTATCCTTCAAGGTTTACAACCCCAATAAACCTGATAAGTATGGGGTAAAGTTGTACATGCTAGTTGAGGCAAGGACTGGATATATTATTGATTTTGAAGTGTATAGTGGAGTTGGCAAGACAACAGTGGAGACAGTGATGGGCCTCATGCAACCCTTATTGAACAAGGGCTATCATCTATACATGGACAATTATTATAACTCTGTCAATCTAACTGAAGTGCTAAGGGAAAATGGTGTGTACACTTGTGGAACACTGAGGTTGCAGCGTGGCGCCCCAAAAGATCTGCAACAAATTGCAAAAAGGAAATTCGCTGTTGATCAAACTATTTTCAGGCGCAAGGACAACACTTTCGTTATCCTATGGAAAGACAAAAGAGTGGTGTCATTGATCACAAACTGTCATAATGCAGACACAAGAGGTACAAAGAAGGAGGAGAGTGAAGAAACGTGACGGAACATCAACAGTTGAGATTATAACAGTCAACAAACCCACAGCCATTTGCGACTACAACACCAACATGAAAGGTGTTGATCACTTCGACCAAATGATCAAATATACAGGTTCACCAGGAAATCACATAAGTGGACTAAGAAGATCACATTCTATTTCCTTCAAATGGCTCTACACAATGCCTATGTGTTGTACAAGATGTACACAACTGATACCAAGAAACTGACCCTACTCCAGTTTCATGATACCAAATCCTGAGCTGTTGAGAGGTGGGCCCTGTTGAGGTGGACTGGATGAGTGGCCTGACACTGAAAGCCCTATCCCACATGCTGCTGACTATCAAGATCCTGCAGCCGATTTGGCAACACCTGGCCCATCTGGAGTGCGCCGTCCTTTATTTCCTCCTCCTGCACGCCCAGCACAAGAGTCATCTTCATCAGACAGTGAAACTGAAACGCCTGAACCTGAACCTATTCCTCCACCTGTGAAGAATCCCCGTATTGTTGATTCAGAGGATAGGCTAACAAGAGGTTGAGCCACGCTTTAGTGATAATTGCTAAACGGAAACGCTGTCGTGTTTGCATGAAGTCAGGAATTAGGAAAGACTAAGTATCAGTGCAAGACATGTGGAGTTGCACTATGTCCCTCCCCATGCTACACAAAATACCATCGCAAGAGGGTATTTTGGAAAGCAAAGAAATAGCGCCTCTGCAACCATCCACTCCACCTAACGTAACATCTGTTGAGCAACTTCAGGGACATTTTCCTGAAGCAGGTGGAGTGGATAAACAAATGCTCAACTTATTGACCTTCCATCATCACATCGTGGGTAAGTACACTTTGTATTCATCATTGTGAAGTTATTACTTTATTACTATTACTATACTTGGCTGTGGGTACTTCTATATATCTTCCGGTTCTTAGTGTTCAGATTGGTATGTCTACATAGTGCATCTTATTGAGAGTATTTTGATACCAAAATGGACAATGTAGCACAAAACTTCCATTGGAAATATATTTTTGTTTGGCGGGTGTATTGGGTGTAGCGGGTGTGGAAATGGGTGTATGGGCGGGTGAAGCATCGCTGTGTTTGGGGTGTTTGGGGGTGAGGCGCGCCCATGTGACTAACTTTCATGGATATGTCTGTGTAGGCAATTTTATTGCGATGACAGCTGTATGATCTGGTGCTCAGATCATTGGTTCTCCCTTCCCTCTCCCTCTCCTCCCTTCCTTTTTCCTTCCCCTTTCTCCCCTCCCCTTACCCGTCATTGTCTTCCCCCTTCACCCCCCCCCTGTAGCCCATTTGTCAAGGTCCAAGGAGTTGACCTGAGGGGTTGTCTCGTGCTGCCGCCTGTCTTCCCCCGATACCATTGCCTTCCGTCTTTCTCTCACTTCTCTTCCTCTCACCCATTTCCTTCGCTTTACATTTCACCGTCTCCCTCCACCTCTAGTTTTTCCTTGCCTCTCCCCTCCACTCTCACTCGTCCTCCCTCATCTCCATCTCCCCTTCTCCTCTCCTTCCCCTCTCCAACGGTCCCTACCCATACCAGGCGAGTCAAGTGTCCCTCCCTTTATCTTGCTGGAGACGGGCTGGAACATAAATAATCAGTTTTGGTAAACATTGCTGGGAGGTGCACTAGTTGCGGGAATCTAATACAGTGGTACCTTGTTCCCATCGCACAGCCGGGGAGTACTGACTCAATCTTCAGGAATTCATGTAGCCTTCCACGGCACCTCAGGTAGATGATTGGCGGAAGATAAGAGCCAAGTCCTTATTGGCCCTAGAGAGCCAGACCTCAGGCCTAAGTGTAAAATGGTTGGCCAATGCCAAAATAATGGGTGGAGCCCTGGGGCTGTATTGGATGGTGGGAGGTGTAATCCTTCCCAGCAATAAGCTGGTAAACAAAATTTCATTTAGTGTGTCTTGGGAGTTTTCGGGACTGGAGGGCAAGCCAGCCCGCACCCAACGGGGCTGAGGGCCGCCATCAACATCTGGCCGCAGTGTGCGATGAAGGTAGTGTGCTCCTACGTTTCTTGCATATTGGCGATTGCATTTTCCATTGCCTCGTTTATTTTGGTAGATGTTATTAGAGTAGGCTATATGTCAATTGTGATTTAAATATCCAGTTACAATAATAAAATAATTGTTAAGTTCATCTTGGTGAGTTATCTGTCCCCTGGTGTTAATATATGTTATTCATGCGATTTTCACGTGCTGTGTTAGAACTTCCCTGTGTTTCTCCATTCTTGGAATAATAAAGTAAAGCGAGAGCCTCCCCGTTCAGTTCAATAAGACTAAAATAATCCATTCAATTTCAATCACTGGTCCGTTGAGTTCCCTGATTATCGAGTCCCTTCCTTCCTGGGGACCGATAATTATAGACACATTCATTCCTTTGGAAGGTGGTGGCAGTGAAAAAGGGTAATTAGATTAATAATCCCTTTCCTTGTGATATTCCTCATTAATATTCAGCTTATATTCGTGACAGTCCAGCGAGGGGTCATACTGGTCCGTTATTAGTGTTTGCTGGTTATTAAGTGTGGACAGAGATATTACAATAAATGATTTAATAATATTTCAATCAGGGTATATTACAATTACCATACTATGGTAGTCATTACCATGGTAGTAGGCATTACAAGACTGAGGTAGACGTTACAATGGTAGAGCAGCCCTTAACCCATTACAATGGTAGCAGCGGTGTTTCAATAATTTCTTGACGATTATTGAAGCCTCACGCGTCTGTCCGTTCGGTTATGCTGTGTGGTGAGAGTGCAGCCGGGGCCCATGAGATAGAGTCGACGGTAATCCTATGTGGTGCGATTCGCATAGAGTAGGCGATTCTAGGGTCTTGAGAGGCTGGTAAGGTAGATTACAAGCACTTAAGTGCGCTAGCAGGCAGTTAAGTGTGGAGGCCGCCTTGGGTAGTTGGACAGGGTACTTTTTCTCGACCCTCTGCAATTACGGACAAGGGTGTTGCATGGTGGTTTTGCAACAACAATTCTAGGTTTCGAATTGTCTGAGCGGGGAAGTATTAGGACGCTAATTATTTATCCCCGAGGGCGTGTTAGGCGACCCAATCGCTAGCTTTCTACGGTACAACCATGAAGGTGCCGAGAGTTACTGAGGGATGGCGTAGTAGATTGTCTAGCAACGGAATTACGGTGGTGTCGGACAGTTAGATCCGTCGGTGGTTCCGCTATCTAGTCTAACCGTTGACCGCGAAGGACAGGATTTATTTGGTACTGTCGGGATATTGGTGAATGTTGGTAAAAGCGACAGGGCGGGCCGGGACGGGACGGTTATAGGTTAAATCGAGATTCCTTAAGTACTACATTAAGTTCCCTGTATATTAAGTTCCCTTTCAGGTTAAGCGTCCCTTCGTTAGTTAAGTAGTCACCCTTGTTAGGTAATTTTCGTATATAAGTGTTATTATTTTCTAAGTATTTGTTTTATATTTCTTTTATATCTGAGGTTGTGTACAGGTATGCAGTATAAATTCTCTGGTAGAATTACCAAGGTGAGTGGTTCACTGTTTTCAAGTGAAGTGAAGTGCAGTGCATTAAAGTGGATTCGTGTATTCGTTAATTCAGTGAAAATCGTTGAAAATTGTTGTGATGATATATTTCAAAGTCGTTTGGAAAATCTCAGTTTTTGGGAATAAATTCTAATTTTGTGTCTAGCCATACGATCATTGGGTCGTCAGTGTTAATTCCAGTGTGCGATTACAGTGATCCAAGTTAGAACGTTGAGAGACCAAAAGTCGATTTTTGGTCATTTAAGCGAATTAGCGTTGGGACTCTGATTTTTTTTTTCTTTCTAGCGGTTCTCAGCGCTCAGTGAGGCAGCGCTCAGTAATTGTTTGCGCTCAACCAAGTGTCTAAGTGTCTTGCGAGTGGTATATTCAGTTCAAGTGATACGCAAACTACACGTCGGTATTTAATTTGTAATTCTGAGAAAAGAAATACTTGGTTAATTAAGGATTAGTGCGGAGACTACTTTCTGAGGAGTCGGCTTCGTGACAGTGTGCGCGCTTTTAATTTTTGTAAACTTACCAACGTGTCCAAGTGTCCAGTGAGTGTTATATTCGGTAAAGTAACAAGTCCCCTACACGCCAGTATTTAATTTATAATTTTGGGAAAATAATTACTAATTTTTAATTAAGGTTCAGCGCGACTCTGTATAGCTGTGAGTGTCGCGGCGATGTGTTAAATTCTCAGTATTCTTCTACGCAAGCGGCGGTGACCCAGTGTAGGCTACGTTAACATCGAGTTCATCAGTAACGTAAATAAGTGATTTATCATTAATTTTTGTTAATTAAAATACTTAATTATATGTGAGCGCCGTTGTCAGCGTCGGGCGTTAAGAATTAAATAATTGTTGAAGATATAAACATCGCGCCAGTGGTAACTGAACGATAACGTCATTCAATTCTAGCGCGCCTAAGATTTACTAGAAAATTGAAAATTTAGAAAATTTGAGAGGCTCAGTTAGCGTAAAGTGTGAGATTAAGTGTGTGCTGATAAACGAGACTTAGATTATTTCCGATAAATTAAACAGAGTTGAAACTAAATTATTTACAATAAATTCAGGGTAGTTCCTTTCGCGATAATATTCACTATATAATTTCAGTATATTTTGTTCAAGAATGCGGTAATTATCAATATTTTTCTAACATTTATATTGGTCTTTCATTTAGAGACAAGAAATTTCTTACTTTAATTCTTTTATAATTGCGTTACCAGTCCATCGAGTGTCAAATAAAATAGTAAACTCATTACATTTTATCAAGATTAATTGTAGTAATTTCTGGCGTTTAATAAATACGTAACGTAACCTACTATTTTTAGTGTATT
>WNGS01022746.1:0-11381 GCA_020271785.1 Procambarus virginalis
AACCATGGGAAGATAGATTGGGGGAACAGAGACCCACATGGAGGCTCAGACACATGGAGAGCTAAACTACTGGATGTGGCAACAAGAAACTTTCCAAGTCAACACGTCAAGGGACCGACAAGAATGAGAGGAGGGGATGAACCAGCCTTGCTTGATCTGATATTTACCCTAAATGAGTCGGATATAAGGGAAGCTAAGTTGGAAGCCCCATTGGGAATGAGTGATCATAGTGTATTGAGCTTGAGTACCTGGTTGAGCTAGGAATTATCACCCCCAAAAAAGAACTGGGAACCAAAGGGCTGGCGTACCGAAAGGGAAACTATGAGGAGATGAATAAATTCCTATGGGATATACATTGGGACACAGAACTCGGAACCAAGTCCGTACAAGACATGATGGACTATGTCACCCAAAAATGTCAGGAGGCTGTAAGCAGGTTTGTCCCAGCCAGACAGGAAAAAACAGAGAAGCAAAGGAAGAATTTGTGGTTTAATAGGGAATGTATGAAAACAAGGAGCTGAACAAAAGGGCATGGAGGAACTTCCGTAATAACAGAACACCAGAAAGTAGAGAGATACCAAAGAACCAGGAACGAGTATGTTAGTGTGAGAAGAGCAGCTGAGAAAAGGTATGAAAATGATATAGCTAATAATGCCAAGACCGAACCAAAGCTACTACAGTCACATCAGGAGGAAGACAACAGTGAAGGAACAGGGGATGAAACTTAGGGTGGGCGAGGACAGCTACCTCGGAAGGAGGAAGGGCTGGCAAGCGACGCCATTAAGCTCTAGAGATAATCTGGAAGCTGGTCAAATTACCACCTCATTAACCCACCATCCGTTCCACTACAGACAATAGGAGGACGTGACTGCTTCATCATATCACAGACATCAGTTTCGTAAGTCCAATTCCCTCGTATTTTGTGATCACATTTAACCTAATAGGTAGGACGATTTGTCGTTATGCTGCACGCCCATAAAAATAACCAGCAAGTGTATTTACAAGGCTTTACCACATCTAATTTAGAAATATGTGGTATTTTAACTCTAGGCGATTTCTACATACTACTCGCCTTTCAGCTTGGAATTGCTGATAATTAGGAAGATATGATGCTGCGTCAATCAAGTGTTCCCATGATAGCCTGATGAAACAAGTTTCTCCTGATGAATATATCCCGGTGCATGATAGCTTTAATTCATACAGCTAAGCAGTTATTTCGTACTTGTAGTTTGTAGAATATTATATTTTATTAATCCAAAGATTATTTAAAATCTCCAATATTTCATATTCTCCAATATTTCATGTGTATTAATCTTCATTTATTTGTACTTGAAATGCACTAATTTCTCTGTACTAATCAAATCCCCCAAAGCGTGTGGAGGGATTTGGATTCGTAATTTATAATAACTACAGTTCATTTATTATACAGTAATATATTTCCATCATACTTATAGGACATCCATAAGCAATGGTTCTCAAATTATTTCTTTTTCTTAAGGATGGTCCTTCGAATGATTTGTTTCATTTATTATCAATATCTTGGAGCCAGATTCCCCCACAAGCAGAACGTATAAACATAGCTGGCTCTAAAGAGAGAGAGAAAACATGTTCAGGAGTATTGTAACCACATCACAAATTGTAAATTTATTTTAGCAATAAGTATTGCTCACTTAACTTTATGATGATTAAAGTAAAATTAAGAGTTTCATATAAACATTGTATCTGAAATACCTGCAATCTGACTCTGACCCTTGGGGACATCCTGGTTACCTCAAGGTCAGGTAACCTTATGGCTGCAGTTGCTACCATCACCACCTGTGATCGCCATTGCGTCCTTTTATATATGTTTAATAATTTCCTCTCTAGTAACCACTAAACTTGTTAGGACGTCATATGCACATTCTACGTAGATTTGTAATGCTATATGCATAAAGTTCTTCGGTACTTTCTTATTTTGTAATTTAAATTTTCTTTATCAGTTATTTGATTTATTTTTAATAGCCAGGTGCTGTCTGTAATCTTTGTTTCATCTGGTGAAACACTGAAGGCTTTCTTTGCTTGCCCTGCAATACGTACTTTTTTCATCTTATTTTTGTCATAAGTCGTTTATATTGAGCCTTCTGTTTTCTGATTAGGTTCCTCAGTGCCATGGTTATACATTTTGGGTCACTACTATTTTAAACCGGTAATCTATAGCGTTCCACGTTCCTGGGCTTTATTTGTAATTTTTAAATAAAAACATTACATAATAATCCAGTAACCACCTCGGTAAACCAGACAAGGCCCAAGAACTGCCCAACTCCAATGTTCAGGTCTGCCAAATTTAAAATTCCCAAAGAACCTCTAAATATATGAATCAGATGTGAGAAAAATCTGGCGCCTTAAGTTTCTCACATAATTTTTATGTTCAGGGAGGACACCATGATCATAGAAGATATCATGCCAAACCTAACAGTAAATTGAGCCGAGAACCACATCACAACTGGAGTCATGGAACAAGACTCAAGCAGACACAACGACTAACATCAGAGGGTGTCAATAATAAATGTTACAATTGTGGAGGAGACTACCCACACCAAGATAATGTTTGTCCTGCTCGAGGTAAGAAGTGCTATGAGTGTAGAAAACTAGGTCATTTTGGTGCTATGTGTCGTTCCGCACTAAAGAAACCACAATCAATAAATAAAAGCAATGTACGAGGATCAAGTCATAGGAGTCGAGGTGGCAAACACAATATTGCACCTCAAATCAAGAATGTTAATAATGTACAAGACAACATTTCATTACAACCAGTCTCGGATGACAATGAATGTGATTACATTTGTGGAGTACAATCAATCACAGAATGGAATGATCTTCCAAACAACCCAGAGACTATAGTATACATTGCTGGCATTTGTCTCAAAATTCTCATTGACACTGGATCAAACATTGACACCATTGCTGAGTGCCACTATGAAAAATTTAAACAGTTCCCAAAGCTTGAAAACTACAATGGCAAAGCCACTGCCTATGCTTCAAAGGTAGCCTTACCAGTGATTGGAACTTTCACTGCAGAGATTAAGTCAAAGAATGCAATGCTCATTACTACATTCCATGTTGTTAGGAATGCAAAGGAGTCTTTACTCAGTTACAAGACTTCAACCAAATTGGGGCTACTTCAGCTTTCTAATGCTGTAGCAGTGGAATCTGCAAACAATGTTGATGCTATTGTTGCTGAATTTTCTGATCGATTTAAATCCATAGGTTGTTATACTGATAGCAAAGTACATCTGCATATCAACCCAGATGTAATTCCAGTTGCCCAACCACCATTCCATACTCGCAAGAAAGTCGATGCCGAACTGGATAGGCTGATAGAACTAGATATCATTGAACCGGTAACAGGCCCAACACCATGGGTAAGCCCAATTGTCACTCCACCAAAGCCGAAGAATCCAGATGAGATACGCATTTGTGTAGACATGCGTGTTCCCAACAAGGCAATAATGCGTGAACGCCATCCTACACCCACTGTAGATGATATGATTTACCGCTTGAATGGTGCAACTGTATTCAGCAAGTTAGATTTAAACAAGGGCTATCATCAGCTTGAACTTGATGATGAGTCGATTCATCACAACGTTTACGACACATCGAGGTCTGTATAGGTACAAGCGCCTGAGTTTTGGTATTAACAGTGCTGCTGAAGTATTCCAGCACATCATCAGCCAGGTATTGCAAGATATACCTAATGCTGACAACATGTCTGATGACATCATTGTTTATGGCCGTACCCAAGCTGAACACGACAAAGCTCTTCGTGCAACATTGCAACGCTTACGAGAAAAGAATTTGACGCTAAGCCGAGCAAAGTGTGAGTTCAATCAACATAAAATTGAATTTTTGGACATGTACTTAGTGACAAAGGTCTGTCTCCAGATCCTAAGAAAGTTGCAGATATCAAGAATGCTGCACCTCCTTCAACATCCACTGAAGTACATAGTTTTCTGGGAATGGCAAACTACTGTTCTCGCTTCATTCCAGATTTTGCTACCATTACGAAGCCTCTACGTGAGCTCCTGAAGAAAAATGCATCATGGTACTGGAGCGATATCGAGCAAAATGCATTTGATGCTGTGAAAGATGCACTAGTAGAAAATGCGACTGCTGCGTACTTTGATCCATCAAAGGACACTGAGTTAACGGTGGATGCTAGTCCTGTTGGTTTAGGTGCTGTTTTAGCCCAACACAAACCTGGTCAACCAGATTCCAGAGTAGTAATTGCCTATGCCAGCCGTTCTCTCACAGATGTTGAGCAACGATACAGTCAGACAGAGAAGGAAGCTCTTGCTCTTGTATGGGGCTGTGAACACTTCAATGTGTATCGGCTTGGTGCACCCTTTACCACGATAATCACTGACCACAAACCGTTGGAGACCATCTTCAATAATCCAAAGTCCAAACCACCAGCTCGCATTGAGAGATGGGCTCTTCGTCTGCAACCATACAACTTTACGGTGAAATACAAGCCGGGTGCAGGCAATCCCGCTGATTACATCAGTCGACATCCTGCCAACAGTTTCACCATCACCAAGCATCAGCAAGTTGCCATGGAATATGTACACTCTGTAACCTGTGATGCAGTCCCTAAGGCTCTCACTCTTGATGAAATCCGTACTGCAACCATAGAGGACCCAACTCTGCAAGCAACAGTGGATGCATTGACTAAGAAAAAGTTTCCACGCATCCCACCCTCAGGAGTTGACCAAGATGCATTCAAAGCACTTGAACGTATCCAGACAGAATTAAGTGTTACGCAACAACGCGACACCGTGCTGCGAGGTACTCGTATCGTTATTCCAGCTGTTCTCCAGCAACGTGCTCTGAAGCTTGCACATCAAGGACACCAAGGTCTTGTAAGGACCAAACAGCTGCTACGAGAAAAGGTGTGGTTTCCTGGCATTGATCGTCAAGCAAAGGACATGCATGATGCCTGTGTCCCTTGCCAAGCTGCAGTGGATACTTCAAGACCAACACCTCTACAACCTTCACCACTACCTGCTGCACCATGGATGGAAGTATCGATGGATTCTGTGGACCGCTACCAACTGGATAGTACTTGATGGTAGTCATTGATGATCACTCACGTTATCCAGAAGTAGAAATCATCACTTCCACATCTGCAAAGGCTGTCATCCCGAAGCTCGACAAGATCTTTTCAAACTTTGGCATTCCTGAAGTTGTCAAGACGGACAATGGACCGCCATTCAATGGACAAGACTTCGTCAACTTTGCTGAGCATATTGGATTCAAACACCGCCGTGTGATGCCACTACATCCTCAAGCAAATGGAGAAGTCGAGAGATTCATGCAACCTCTCATGAAAGCTGTACGCTGTGCTCATGCCGAAGGACGATCCTGGAAACAAGCTATGTATGCTTTTCTCAGGAACTACCGTGCAACACCGCATGGAACACTGGGCAAGTCGCCTGGCGAACTTTTATTTGGACGTCCTATGAGAATCGCACTACCTGTCATGCCAGCCAAGGTAACGGATAAACGTCTCGCTCAGAAGGATGCACTAGCCAAGGGCAAAATGAAAATTGCTCATGATCAACGTGCAAAGGAACAATTCATAAAGGTTGGAGATACTGTTCTCGTTAAAAAGAAAAAAGAGGGAAAGCTAGATATGCCGTATGATACAAAACCATATAAAGTGATTAGTGTAAAAGGAACTATGGTAACAGCGAGTAATAGAGATCATAGTATAACACGTAATATGGCTTATTTCAAAGTGATTCCAACTAGTGTAGAAAATGATAAAGTGCAAAGTCGTGCAAAAGAAAAAGAAAAAATGAGTTATAACTCGATAAACAATTCATCGAGGGATATGCTTGAATTTGGGGACTCTCGTCCTAAACGTCATGTTAAACGCCCTACACGATTTGCTGATTAATTGTTCCTATGTAATGCAAAGTATTTACTTATTATGCTAGACTAAATTTAATATTGTTTGAATAATGCAGATCTCTCATTCAATATTTTGTAACTTTGTATTAGTTTCTTTCATGTTTGTTTAACATTGCATATGTATTTTTAACATTGAAATCCTTTGTGGTAAAGATTAAGATTGTTTAAATTCTTTGTGTGCTTAATTAATGTTAAATGTATGCAATATCTCTTGACATGTTAATAACTTACTTTGTGTCAATAACTTTGCTTTGTGCTACAAGCATGGTAGACATCCTGTATTCATTCTTTTTAAAGAAAAGGAGGGATGTCATGTTCACAGAAAACGGTACCATCCGTTTTCTATGTGCGGCGGCTGGACGCCAGTAGAGAAGGTAAACAAAGAGCGCACAGGACGCCTGCCAAGCTTGGGAGCTACTATAGTCATGTAATCAGTTTAAGTATTAAAGTCAGTAACCAGGAATGACTTTACATCAACCTTACTACCAAGACTATCTCAGCTATACACAGATACCACAAAGTGGAGGGTCTCTCTTGGTGTGGGGGGTGTGTTGGCTGTCTGTGGTTGTTTTCTCCAACAAATCCGTCGGTGGTGGTGGGGAATTGGGTGACAGGGACCTCATTTGTCTGTGTGCCTACTGGATGGGTAGATCTTGGTGTGTCCAGTGATATTGGCATAACCTAGGGAGAGACGGACTTCGACGATGTCATCTGAGAGGCAAAGCTCAAGGCATCCAATACTGTGGGGTTGCCACTTCCTCTGTGTTGTTGGGCTGTCGCTGCTGCCAATGCACGTGCCTCGGCTCTACAACCTCCCGAGAGGCTAGACTGTGGACTCAATCCTGCTTCACTTCTAGACTGCTGCTGCTGTCAATACTGATCACGTGAATTATGACCAGACACAATTTTGTTATGCATACCAAGAGAGGCAACTGAAACATTCAGCAGGCACTTGGCGTAATAATTCCTCTATAGAAACGGGAGAACTTCCTGACTGAAAGAAAATGGCGAATGTGGTACCAATATACAAGAAATGGGGAAGACAGAAACCATTACACAGACCCCCATTACTAACAAGTAATGCCAGCAAGCAGCAAGACAGACAGTAAGAGAGGCTGGCGTAACAGTAAAAGTTCTATGGTGGGTCAGAGAATCTCAAGAAGGAAGCAAAAGGGCAGAGACATCAGAGTGGAGAGAGGTTACCAGTGGAGCACCACAAGGTTCCTTTTTAGGTCCCCATACTGTTTCTAATTTGTCAATCACCTGACAGGAAATTGGCTCCTTCATATCAGTATTTCAGATGATGCAAAGTTGACGAGAAGAAAGGACAGTGATAGCTTGTGAGGTATTTAATCAGATTTGGACATACTTCAGAAATGTTCTGAAAAAAATGGCTGCCTAATTTTAACCCAGCCAAATGCAAAGTTACGAAAAATGTAACTGGCGTATTAACACCAGCAACATAGGAAAAAGGGAAAAAAATTTCTTGCATCAGGAGGAAAGTCCTGGGAGTGAACATGACCCGATTTGTGCTGCCAGAAGTCTACATTAGCTGAATAACAGCTGCATAATGTCATGCTGAACAACTTGAGTGCATCCTACAGAAAATTTGACAAGGGGGCTATTTTAGGCCCTATATACAGCGAAGGCGAGACCTGCACTTCGATAGGCATTCACAACATGGAACTCCTACCTAAAAAAGACCATAATAAACTAGAAAAGGTACAATGATACGTAAAGAGACTCGTTCCTTAGTTGAAGGGTGTAAAATATGAGGAAAGATTGTGGGAACTCGACCTTACCACACTCTAGGAAAGGAGAGAGAAGGGAATATGATAATATAAAAGATTCTAAGGGAAATTGACAAGGTAGACAAAGCAGTATTTTTCAAAGCTAGGAACAGCAAAACGAGGGTTTATAGATAAAAACTAGAGGCCAATGAGTCACAAGGACGTCAGAGAGATGTTTTTCAATGTTAGAGCTGACAGTAAGTTGTCAATTTACTGGTAAGATGATAGTCGTTGAAGCTAGTTAGATTCAAAGTTTTAAATATAAGTATGATAAAGTTGGGTGAAAAGAGAGCGCAATAATCTAAGAATGTTATGGAAGGCGAGCGGCTAGGAGCCTTGCTAGCAGCCTCCTCTAGGGGGGAGGTGCATATGTAGTTGACATGACAAAGAATGTCATGAATCGGTAAATTAGACAACCGAAAATTAGAAAGGCTGAGTCCAAGAGCTAAGAGTTCGAGCCTACAGCCACACAGTAAATGCACATATACACACACAGGACGCTGAACACCGTAACCGGTTGCTGTACCTGGCCCCTGGCCTAGACCCCAACATAACAGTTACAGAAGGCGTTATGGAGCTTCCAAGCTACTAGGTGGGTGTGGTAGTGGGTTTAATGTCCAGTAGTGAAGTATGTGCTTTTAATACATACTCACACTTGCTCATACTTCACATTAATAGAAATAAACTCTATATTAATATTGTTGAAGTGACTTTACTTGTGAATTATTTGTGAGAGGCGGCCTCATGTCAGGTGAGGTGAATGACGTCACAGGTAGTTGACCCATCAGGCCAAGCTAGTCAAGAGGCGCGGCGGGCAGTGTGGCGCGGGCCGGCGTGGGGAGAGGTGCTGCTCAGCGCCCGCCTCATTGGTTTTACTAAATTAGTCACCTGGACAGTCCTGTGCATGAGGTTACCTGCGCCAGGCTTACAGGCAAGTTACTCTAGATGATTAGTTTTATTGTATTAAGTATTATACCTTTGTCTATTAATAGACTTTTACCTAGCTTAACACTTTTGATGAAACTTATTAAAACAAAATTAAATTCTAAAATGAACAATTAAATTCTAAAATGACTGCTGTGTGATTAACTGTCCACGACAGCTCGGGTTTCAACTTCATAGTGAAATTGACTGTTCGACCAAATGCAGGTGGAAAAAATGCAAAATTATTATAGTAGATAAATTCTGGCAGTTATAAGGCGTTTCTTGTGAACGATCAGATTTCAATCCTTGAAATACGGACCAAAACTTAAAATCAAGCAAGCGTCACACAACATCCCCCCCCCCCCCCATCCTATGTGAATGAAACTAGCCATCCTGAGTCAGTGTCGTCCACGCTGCCGCCAACCCCAGAGACGCCTTAATTAACATTAACGTCCAGTGTAACCAAGTACTATATTTTTTCCAATATAAGTAAACATTAATCTATATTTATATTGTGTATAGATCTATGATAGTTGAATTAAATTATTGCACTTACTACACTACATATTAGTGTATTACAACCTGTCACCCTCGCCTAATAAATAATAATATAAAAGGTCATATCAAAAACTATTTTAATTTGTGTGTAAAATGTATGAACTGTTGTGGGTCAGTGCATGAACGAGCATAGACTGAGGACAAGTTAAATGTGAAGCGTTCTTCACGTTCATGTTTGGCTGCCGGGTTAACGACCACTTGGCCGTTGTTGAGAACGTTCATGTTTGGCTGCCGGGTTAACGACCACTTGGCCGTTGTTGAGAACGTTCATGTTTGGCTGCCGGGTTAACGACCACTTGGCCGTTGTTGAGAACGTTCATGTTTGGCTGCCGGGTTAACGACCACTTGGCCGTTGTTGAGAACGTTCATGTTTGGCTGCCGGGTTAACGACCACTTGGCCGTTGTTGAGAACGTTCATGTTTGGCTGCCGGGTTAACGACCACTTGGCCGTTGTTGAGAACGTTCATGTTTGGCTGCCGGGTTAACGACCACTTGGCCGTTGTTGAGAACGTTCATGTTTGGCTGCCGGGTTAACGACCACTTGGCCGTTGTTGAGAACGTTCATGTTTGGCTGCCGGGTTAACGACCACTTGGCCGTTGTTGAGAACGGGCTGTGGATGAGTCAGGTCTGAGGTTAGGTTTTGCCATTGTCGTAAGTCAGCTTTTAGATGAACCAAATTCTGACCTGATATTGTCTTGCAGGATGTTTCTCAAACGTTATGTAACGATTTTTAATTTACTATTTTGATCAATTTAGTATTTTGATGCATTTAATGTGTAATTTCAGGTATGTACGAGGGTGCATCAGTACAACGGCACTGCAGGTATGGTCGGTCACAAGAAATTGGTCTCTTACAATGCTACTGCAGGTATGGAGGGATTAAAGATACTTGGAAAAACTTTTCAAATCGCAGTTGGTCATTATGTAGTAAATACATATTCCCACCTCAGTACAGTAGGTGAAGGGAACACGTTTAATAATTTTAACACTATACCTTGAAGCAGTGATCCTCTAATAGGTATAGTCTAAAGTATTCTATGCGTTAACCACTTGAGTGGTAAAAAATTCTTTTGGCCCATTATTTGAACATTTAGTTGTGGTGTTCCAATCATTCTAATCCTCTTCTCCCCCCCCCTCTCTCTCCATCCATACTTCTGTTAGCCGATCTTTTATCCCACCAGTCCAATCAAATGTATATAAATGAAAATACCCAAGAGGGTGATGCTTCAGCTGGGGTTAGGGGAGACTAACAAAATGAAAGTTTTAGCGTGAGGGGAAAGCGCCAGGGCAAAACCTGCAACCTGAATATACGTCGGACACAGTTTTGGGAGGCTGAGTACTTGGGTGGCCAAACGTGCCCTCTGTCCTGACCTCATGAACCCAGCATCGCCTGGCCAATTTCAATAAAGAGTCTAGGGGAATTAATAAAAAGGCTGGTTACAACAAAGCCAGTTTACTGGGCATATAATTAGGGCACCGTAGAACTAATATATACATAACTGACGCACTAAAGATGATACTTCCATCAGAAAGAAGAGAGATTCAACACATGGCTCAACTAGTCACATAAATCAGTTGTCACTCTACTAGCAAATCACTATTAACTTAGTGTCACACTCGGTCAACTATCAAATCGGTTAACCTACACATCAGTTAACAACTCGGTAACAAATCAATATTGAATCGGCTATCATATCAGTAATGGCGAATACATAGGCATAGCTGACATCAGGCTCCATCTCAGCGCAGTGGTACACTATCCTACGTAACAGTTAGGAAGGGTGACACTTGCAAGTGGGCAAAGGAATCGGTCACATTTTGTAACACTATAACAAATACTCCCTTATCCATAAGTCCCCACAATCACCTACCATCTGACCTACTGATAACTAGGTTAGCCTGAGCCATTTACATAGCATTACTCCGGAAACTCGACATTAGGATAATAAATGCAACATTAGAAGATAATATACTATACACCCAGAGGACTAAACGTATGACGTCTGCCTCTCTGGAAATCAGGGAAGCAGTGGACTAGTCAGCGGTCTGACAGCCAAAATGACTTTGCCAACATGGCAAGTCGCTCCACTCTTCATTCCACGAATACAGAATAACAGTGGTCATATTTTACAAGAAGTCCATACAACTGTACATAA
>WNGS01022756.1:0-19358 GCA_020271785.1 Procambarus virginalis
TTCGCAATTCTGTAAATACCATATTCAATTTCAGTGGGTACCATTGCCTTATGTCTATAGTGACTTGGCAAGGTATGACTACATTTTTTGGACTACCTCATTTATTTTGAAGCCATTTAGTGTTTCACTTGTATTTAAACTCAGTTTTCACTAATTAGTAGGATTTTCTGCCTTTATCCTCCCATAGTGAGTACCAGGTACAAGATTTCCTGCGACCTTATTCATTTACCATCTTGAATTAACTTTAATTATAATAATTCCCCACAGGATAGGTATCAGTTGCCACGTTTCCTGTTTCTGACCTTCACCATATTCTCACTATATATTCGTGTCTCCTTTGTTTGCTATATTTTCACCATGTTCGCTTACAAGCTTTCAAAGCAAATCCAGAAGGTGAAATAGGGAACTTACGTCATGCAAGAAGGGTCGAATTGATAACTCTTGCACACGAGTATCAATTGGAGTTCCCCCTGGGCCAACAAATATACCGTAAATAATCTAATTGTAGATCATTTTTGGATGAAGGGAAGATAGATTCTGATACTCATGACCAATACACTATTTCAGATAAAATGACTTGACAGCAATCAAACTCAAGTTAGAACTTGCTAAGATCGAGCGAGAGCAACAAAAAAGGAAGCAGCTGCAATCAGAGAGCGGGAAGCTGCCATAGAGAACGTGAAGCTGCCCTCAGAAAGGAAGAACAAGAAAGGAAATCCGCCTCAAGGAAAGGGAGGCCGCACTGAGAAAGAAGAAAGTGAAAGAGGCCCACTGAAGAAAGAAGAAAGTGAACGTGAGTTGGCCTTATACAACAGCGACTCGAGATACAACGGGACCACGACAAACGACAGGCAGAAGCAGCTCTAAACTGTCGTGACCGAGAACTCACGAGGGACGCTGCACACCAAGCTCAACTCCAACAAGCGGCAGCTAGTCTTCCTCCCAGTTTCAATATCTCCCATGCAAGTAAGTTAATGCCCCCGTTCCTCGAAACGGAGGTTGATGTGTTTTTTACCACTTTTGAGACCCTTGCTGTTCAACTTAATTGGCCTGACGACCAATGGGCTACCCTTCTCCGAGTACATTTAACAGGTAGAGCAGCAGTCACACTCAGCACTTTGGCTTCGGAAAACGACTACACCACCCTGAAACAAGCTGTGTTGGACGCCTACCTTCTCTCCACCGAAAGCTATCGACGAAAGTTTCGTGACTACGTCAAGGCAAGTACCACCACCTTCTTAGAATTTGCTAACACCAAACGAAGATATTTCATGAAATGGCTGGAGGCAGCACATGTCTCTACTTTTTCAGAGCTTGTCAACCTCATACTGGTTGAAGAATTTTTGAGACGTGTACCTCCTCCTGTCCGCCTATACTTAGCAGACAAGGAAGAGACGGAGTTAGTGAAGTGTGCGAAGTCAGCTGACACTTACAGCCTCATCCACCGGCTGACTCCAGAACCTACCAGCAAGAAGTCTTGGTACAGTTACGAGAAAGCGAGCCCAGATCAAGGTACCTCTCAACTGTACTGCAGGTATTGTCGATTATATGGACACACCATTGACAAATGTGGTAAGTCCCAATCTAAAGGTAACATCGAACCCCCTAAGTCTAAACCTACTCACCCTAAGTCCGGTAAGCCTGTAATGAATGTTGGTGTTCATGCTAATGATCTCTCTCTCTTTACCAAGCATCTATATCCAGGAACTATCTCTACCCACGGTTCAGATTCAGAGGGACGTTTCGGACTTAAGATCCTACGGGACACAGCGGCTCTACAATCGATCGTCTTGAAATCGGCTGTGCCCAACGTCGCCTACACAGGAGAGACTGTGTTCATCACTGACCTTACTGCTACAACTCCTTATCCACTTGCCCGAGTTTACCTGGATTGTCCCTTCGTGACCGGTGAAGTCCAAGTCGCCGTCAGGGAAAAGCCTTTTCCCATGCCTGGAGTGCAACTTCTCCTGGGCAACGACTTGGCAGAAGACCAACAACCAAACAACCTGATCGTCAAGGACATATCCGAGGTAAGCAACTCTGTGGTGGATAACCCGATTTTTGAACATTTTCCAGTAAAGGTTCAAGAGAGTGATGAAGGTTCTCCTCCTGTTATGGTGACCACCCGTGCTCAAGCTGCACGTCCACAGCCAGCCGACTCTACTGCTACCGCTGTCCCTCAGGACCCTTCGAAACTACCCCCTAACCTGACCGCGGTGGAGTTCCGTAAGTTACAGAGAGATGATCTTACCTTGACACCATTATTCTTTCAGGCTGAAACCCAATCCGACAGTGTTCCTGGGTTCTTTATGGAGAACGAAATACTCTATCGCAGGTATAGACCCAGTAACTGAAGGACGAGGACGATTGGGCAGACGTTGAACAACTAGTGATTCCTACCAGCCTGCGGCCCACGATTCTACACCTGGCCCACGGCGCTTTGTCACACTATGGGTTCAACAAGACTTACCATGGAATTCGACAAGACTACTACTGGCCAGGTATGGTAAACGACGTCAAATCTCATGTCAAATTATGCCACGTGTGTCAGTTAGCCGGGAAACCGAACGTTTCCATTCCCAGAGCACCACTGATACCCATCCAGGTGCCTGAGGAACCGTTCCACAAGCTCATTATCGACTGCGTTGGTCCTTTGCCTCGGACCAGTGCAGGCAATGCATATATCTTAACCATCCTGTGTCCTACCACCAGATTTCCGATAGCAGTTCCAGTGAAAAATATTACAGCTGCTACAGTGGTGAAGAATCTACTGAAAATCTTCACCCAGTATGGATTTCCGAGGGAGATTCAGAGCGACTGTGGCACCAACTTCACCAGTGATCTCTTCAAACGGACTCTGGAGGAGTTCAACATCAAACAGGTACTGTCCAGCCCCTATCATCCTGCTTCACAGGGTTCTCTCGAGCGTAGTCATCAAACCATCAAGGCACTCTTAAAAAGTTCTGTAATGAGACCTCAAAGGATTGGGATAGGCAAATTGATCTCATCATGTGTATTTTCAGAAGTCTTCCCAACGAGTCACTAGGAGTATCTCCTTATGAGATGCTCTACGGACGTAAGTGCCGTACACCTCTCAAGGCTTTCAAGGATTCTCTACGTGATGACACCTTCAGTGAGCATCAGAATGTGCCCCAGTATCTTCAAAATCTCCGACACATTCTAGAGAGGGTCCATTCCTTTGCCAGCAACAACCTACAGAAAGCCCAGGAGAGGATGAAGACTCGTTACGACCAGCACTGTAAAGTAAGGAAGTTTACACCAGGAGACTTAGTGCTTGCCTATTTCCCTATCCCAGGTTCTCCTTTACAGAACAGGTTCTCAGGACCCTACCGTGTTAAGGAGTGCCGGAACAACTTCAACTACGTTCTCGAGACCCCCGATAGGCGGCGGAAGACCCAGCTGTGCCACATTAATTTACTCAAGCCCTACCATGGGGTTCCTCCCACTGTGTTAACCAATTTCACCTCATTTACAGGTCCATACAGCCACAGTGAGACCTTCCCTGCTTCTCCTTCCGAGAGCACTGACACTGAGACAGCGCTCTCTAACTCAGAAATCCTTACTAACCTTCACCATCATTTTCAGGATGATAGTAGTACTCCACTAATCAAACTCATCAGAGAACATCAAGAGTTGTTTCGAGATGATCCCTAAGAGTGTACTCAGCACGACATCCAACTGCTACCTGGCACCCAGCCGATTCGCCAACCATTCTACCGAATCAGCCCGAGCAAAACGGAAGTCATGCGGGCTGAGGTACAGTATCTCTTGGACCATGGACTGGCTACCCCCTGTGAGTCCCCCTGGGCCTCACCATGCATCCTGGTACCCAAACCTCACGGCAAAATCCGTCTGTGTACGGATTATAGGAAGTTGAACCAGGTCACAGTGAAGGACGCCTACCCAATACCCAGGATAGACGACATTTTGGATGCCATTGGTAATGCCCGCTACCTGTCTCAGGTAGACTTACTAAAGGGCTACTACCAGGTGAGTTTAACGGAGCGAGCTAAGGTACTGTCCGCCTTTATAACCCCGTTTGGTCTCTACAGGTACAATCGCCTTCCCTTTGGACTCTGCAATGCCCCAGCCACCTTTCAGAGAGCTGTCAACCGCGTCATCCAGGGCTTGGACAACACCTACGCCTATTTGGACGACATCGTGGTAGCATCCAACACCTGGAGCGAACACCTGCTCCAGCTACAACGATTGTTCTACAAGCTCCTGAAAGCCGGCCTCACCATCAATCTGGATATCAAGAAGCCTTTCATCCTCCATGTCGACGCCAGTGGTACCGGCATCGGAAGTGTCTTAATGCAGCAGCGAGGCGAGGAGGTTCTACCTGTCAGCTACTACAGTTGCAAGTAGAAGCCTCATCAGAAGAACTACAGTACTATAGAGAAGGAATTCCTGTCCATCGTCCTGAGCTTACAACACTTTGCACCATATCTGCACGGTGCTAGGTCCACTACCATCTATTCAGACCACAACCCTCTGAGATTCTTACATCAAGCCCAATTTAATAACCAACGTCTGCTGAGATGGGCTTTATATCTTCAAGGCTTCAATTTAAAGATCTGCTACATCAAGGGGCCTGATAACATCATCGCTGACGCCCTCTCCAGAGTGCATGAGGTAGAGGCAGCTCCACCTCCCACTCTACCTCCAGTGAACATGACTCACCCGAAACAGCAGGCTTCGGGGGAGAGTTGTGACGATAATCTCTTATCAGAGATTTAGCCTGCTATTTTCGTATTTCATCACGTTCTCAACAATATGCAAGATACGTTTTGTAATGGCTAAACGTATATATCAAGACAGCCACACGCACCTCGACTCCCTCCTCCCCCCACTCCATTACCTGCTGTACACCTGGTCGACGCGCCGAACCCTTCAACTGCCTAACTAGCGACTTGCGGCCATCCAGCTTTCTCATTGGCCGCCAACCAACACGCCACTCCAGTTCCTCGCCAATCACAAGTCATCGCCAGTTATTGTTGGAGTCCCTTGCGTTTCTGCCAGCCAGAATATCGTGTGCTCTCATACTATGAACACCTAAGTGACTCACCTTGTGTGGTCAAATAGAGGTTTATAGATAGTGCATATATTCCAGCATTCATATTTTATTTACCTTTGTATGTCAATTCTCCTCCCCCATTAACGTAATCTATTTTCATGTTTATTTATTTTTCCACTTGACATTTTTTACCATTAAGCCAAGATTTTGCATTTACTTCAATTTGTTTTTTTATTGTTATTAAACTACATTGTTTATTATTGTGTTTTATGTTTCTGACCTTACCACAGATTACCAACCACGCAGTCATTCTTTTTTTTTCTCTTTTTTTTTCTTTTCTTTTTTTTTAATATTTATTATGTGGCCCAGCACTGACACCTGCTAGTTGGAAGACTGCCGACCACCATTTCCAACTCGTTACCGTCACAGTATGTTAATATTTTGGAGGGTGGAGAACGGATTAATTCAATTCCCTTTATTTCTTATGGGAAAAATCGCTTCAACTTACGATCCGTCTCTGGGAACGGATTAGCAACGTAAGTCGAGGCCCCATTGTATATGTATATTAATTACTAAATGCTTCTTTTTTATATTATTGGCTCTAAATACATATAATTTACCCTCTTATAACTATTACCACAATGACTTCAATTTTATAAAATGTAATAATTTTTTGAATGCTTAATTTGTCTAGTTATCAGATTCTTACCTTACAATATTTGCAACTTACCCATTTATCTGTTGATACTAACACTTCAATTTCCCAAAATGTTATAAACCATGAACTCTTAATTTGTCAAATTATCTGAATCTTTAATTCATTACTTTCTGAATTATAAATTAATAATTTAATTTCTCACTTATATATCTGCCCATTAATATTAGCTACTAGTCTTGTTTGCTGTCTAATACTCCAGGATTGTTAATGGATTCTTAAGCTTGAAGTACATCAGTGTTTCCTGGTGATATGTGTTTGTTTCTATTGCATACCCTTATCCAACTTGTCTTATTACCATATAATATTACTGTATTACAATCTTAAGAGATTACTGATTTTTTAATTTGATTAATTATGTTTCCTTTTTAATTAATTATTTTGAATCCGAATCTATTTATTTATTCATAATCTTAATCTAATTGTCTAATTCTCACTTTGTTCTCTTTTTTTTTTTTTGCCTGTGTATTGTCTGTTTATATTGCATATCCTTGTCCATGTTGTATTATTACCATATAATATTCATGTATTACAATATTAATCTAATTCTTAACTTAGCTAATTATTTGTATTCCATTTGATTAATTATTTGAATCTCAATTCGTTTACTCTAGAAATCTTAATTTGATTAATTATCTAATTTCCCACTCTTCTGTTCTTTATTATTTTTACTTTCACATCTGGTAAATTTTATTACTTATATACAATATCTGCCAAATTTTATTACTTACATATCTGCTGAATAATATTTACAATCACTTCTCTACTCCTGCATTTTTTCTTTTCAAATACAGTGCATCATCACTCTAACAGACCCCGCTCAAACGAATTCCCGGATGGTCCAAATGAATTGCATTTGGCACTAAATGTTTAGTGGAACATACAAAAATTCATTTGTGTTGTTCCACTGATGGTGATGACCTAGTCTGGCATGGCAGGGCTGTGAGAGCTGTGTATTGTACACACTCTCCACATCGTTCACTTCAATATGCATATCACTAGTAGCAGATACCTGTGTTAGGTCTTTTTCCAGATTTGGGATATCAAAATAATTGGCATGCCCATCTTCAAGCAATATGTAACGCCAGTCCATAAAGGAGGCAATCCGGCGGACATAAACAATTATAGACCAATATCAAATCTACCCATTCTATCAAAAATATTTGAAAAAATTATTTACAAACAGCTCTATTCCTACCTCGTAAAATTCGACATACTCAGCCCCTGCCAGTTTGGCTTCAGGTCCCAAAAGAGCACCAACGATGCAATCATTAGTCTCCTTGACGTAATCTACTCAGCACTTGACAAAAATGAGTTTCCGATTGGACTCTTCATTGACCTAAGAAAAGCCTTTGATACTGTTAATCACAACTACCTCTTACTTAAACTCCAGCATTATGGAATCCGAGGCCTTGCCCTTGACTACATCCGATCCTATCTTAGTGACAGACACCAATATGTAACTATCAATGAAACAACTTCTTCCACTCTACCAATTACCGTTGGAGTGCCACAGGGCAGTATCTTAGGACCTCTTCTATTTCTTATATATATAAACGATCTGCCTAATGTCTCTAATATTCTCAAACCTATATTGTTTGCTGACGATACTACTCTTATCTATTCAGACCTCAACCCACATACACTAAATAATGTTGTGAATAATGAATTAAAAAAGTCCACTTATGGATGTCAACTAACAAACTAACATTAAACATCGAAAAGACTTACTACATCTTATTTGGAAGCAAATCATCAAATGCAATTCAGCTACAGATAGACAACATTAACATCAGTAATAAAAATGATGGCAAGTTTCTTGGCCTATTCCTAGACAAGAGACTCAACTTCAGCACCCACATTCAACACAACTAAGAAAGTCTCTAAGACAGTTGGTATACTCTCCAAAATCAGATATTATGTTCCTAACTCTGCTCTCCTCTCTCTCTATTATGCTCTAATCTACCCCTATCTTAATTATGGTATCTGTGCATGGGGGTCTACCACTGCAAACCACCTTAAGCCCATCATCACCCAGCAAAAATCTGCTATCAGAATAATAACTAACTCTGCTTTCAGACAACACTCAGCTCCCTTGTTTAAATCCCTAAACTTGCTAAATATTAACTCCCTCCACACATTCTCTTGTGTCAACTACATCTACAAAACCCTGTTCTTAAATGCAAACCATGCTCTGAAACTCTCTCTGGACAGATGTAATAGGACCCATTATCACCACACCAGAAATAAATATCTCTTTGATATCCCCAGGGTCAAACTTAATCTGTGTAAACACTCTATGCAAATTAAGGGACCTAGTCTATGGAACTCACTCCCTAGTGAATTGAAAAACTGTAAAACTTTTGCCTTATTTAAAAACAAAACCAAAAAGTACTTAATTTCATCTTCTTAGTTTCCTACACTGAGCTTTATTTTTTGCTCTGTATCTAGTGTTACCCAATCTCCTAATTCTTATGTATTTAACCCAAACAACCTTATCATTGTGTTCATTGCTGTCTTCCTTTATGTGCTAGCCATTTGCTGTATTGTGCCTACCAAATTTTGTCAACTACCATTCAAGCTTTCATTGCAATCAATCTTAGCTACCTAAGTGCTTTATTATACTGTACCTACAATTTTCTCTCATCTTTTTTTTTCTTTTTTCTTTTCTTGCAATGTAACTGTTATCATTTCTTTTTTATAATTTTTGCTAGTATTTACCTACTAAAAATTTTCTTAGATTAAGGACCTGCCCGAAACGCTGCGCGTACTAGTGGCTTTACAAGATTGTAATTACCATATTATATATTCTCACATTCCCAATGTACCTTCTTGTATATGAATAAATAAAATAAATAAATATGCCTTGTATTCCAACATCAGATGATGTTTTCTTAAAAACATGGTCAACTAGGGCTGGGAGCTCGATATTGATGAATACGACATGGTTGCTACCTTGAATATGAGCCTGCCCATGACCGTGAGGAATGCTGGGAATTTTTTTCAATTTGGCAAACACCTCAGGAATCCATCTTGTACCCAAGTCAACACCGCGTTGCACAGGTGTTTGGGAGCCAGAGGCGCGTGTGCCACCCATTGTTGCTCACTCAGTACTAACCCAGCCAGCAGCCCTAGGACATTCTGGGAATTTTTTCCAAGATGGCTGCCTCTCACTGTAGGTACTAAGAGTCCATTTTGTACCCAACCTACCGTGAGCGTGCTTCGACCGTATACGAAGAAATAAAAAATACTTTTGTCAGTTGGCGCAGTAATTGGCGAATGGCATTTGTCGTTTGGTGCAGTGCAGTTGTTAAGGTGCTATGCACACCCCTGATTGAGCAAAATTATGCGCTATTTGCATTTCAGAGGGTTAATACACTCAACATAACTGGGTAATAACACCATGATTAACCCTTAAACTGCACAACACGTCATATGATGTGTTGAGTAACTTGCTATAAATTGTGCAAATGACGTGATGGGATACCGCACAAGATTTGAATGGCCAGCGGGGTAAGGGGGACCCCATATGCTGCCGAGGGGCTATAGTAAACCAGCTGCCATTTTGTAAAAAAAATCCAGCTCACGCTACCAATGCATGGGAGGCCCCAATTACCCAGTGGTCACCATGGCAAACGCACGGCCAAACGCCTCCCGAGCATGCACCACGCAATCACTTACTAAAGAGCAAATAACTAGTGGATTATTTTCTGATGGTGAGGAAAGTGATTTTTGATGACCCTGACATTGATAAGGACTACAGACAATGGACCGATGATAGCAGCACAGACAGTGAATATGAGATACAGTTTCCTCCCATGGCGAGGCCTACATGCTCACCCGTGCCTCCTCGCCCAGTGTCTACTCCAATTCACCCACGACCACACAGTTCTTGTGCTTATTTAGAGTATGAGGATATTTTGGGCGACGAGTCAGAGGAAGGTGACTCATTTTCTGGTTTTAGTGAAGTGGATTCAGAGCATAGTGTTACTATGCCTGTTGCTAGTACCAGTGGTGATACCGGGCGAGAATTTGTCGTGTCAGCAGCATCTCGCCCAGCCAAGCGCCGCCGCATGCACCACATGAAGAACCAAGATCCTCATGTTCACGTGATTTCACCTCACGTTCACATAGCGGCCGTACTTTGTGTAGACAGGCTTCAGCTCTTGGTCCACGGTGTGCAACGCTTCCTCGCTGTCGTGCCGCTGTTGCGCCTCGCAGGACACCAGGTGTACTTGTGTGGAGTGATGGTGACGATTTTATTCCTCTAATTCCTGCCTTTGACAATAAAGAAGTTGGGATTACAGACCTTTTCCCTGATAATGGTGAGGACATGTGTGAAATGGATTACTTTACAGCATTTTATGATGAGCCGCTCATGGAATATATTGTACACCAAATGAACCTTCATGCGACTCATCTCATTGGAAAAGAGATAACAGAATATTCACGATTGCAGCATTGGAAAAACACTACTGTAGGTGAAATGTATGTATTTTTGGCAATATGTATGTTGATGAAACATTGTATCAACACGCTATCACAGATTATTGGAGCAAAGACCAGACTATTCCAACACCTTTCTTCGGGAAATATATGTCCTGAGACAGGTTTCAGATACTCCTCAGGTGTCTTCATTTTGCAAGTAATGAGGACCGAACAGAGGATGATAGACTTTGGAGAGTCAGGCACTATATGAATGAAGTGATTGGAAAGTTCAGAGATTTCTACGTACCAGCACAGAAGCTGGTGATTGACGATTCCCTTGTGCTTTTCAGAGGACATGTTGCATTCAAGCAGTATATTCCCTCCAAACGCAACAGATTTGGATTGAAATTCTTTGTTCTTTGTGACTGTGAAACAGGATACGTGTTACACATGATTCTGTATTCTGCTAGTGATGTAGACATTCCCGGTAACGACCAACATGGTTTCTCAGGTAGTGTGGTGAAGTCATGGATGGTACCATGGATGAACAAGGGCCACATTTTATACATAGATAACTGCTATACAAGTCCCTTGCAAGCTAGGTTCTTGATTAAAAATAGAACTGGATTGTTTGATACAGTAAAGCCAAGAAGAAGGGAAATGCCAGTGTTTGACAATAAACTTGAAGTTTGTGACTGCCAGCTAAGAAAAAGTGATCAAATACGCTCAGTTAGGTGGAAAGACAAGAGAGAAGTGAACTTGCTGACAACCGTTCATATGGTAGAATGATGAACAGTGGCAAGGTGAACCGAGTAACGCAAGAACCAGTATATAAGCCAGATTGTGTTCTTGACTATAATATCAACATGCGTTTGGTTGATAAATCTGACATGATGGTGGGCACTGTCGAGTGTGTGCGGAAAACATTGAAGTGGACGAAAAAAGTGTTTTTCCGTCTTGTTGACATAAGCATGCTGAAGAGCTATAATATGTATTTGGTGAAAACTGGACGTAAACCAAGTTTCCGTTCATTTGCTTTTACACTTGGGACCCAGTTATTAGCAAAGTTTGGCAAAGATGTTTCTGGTATACAAAGACCCATCATGAACCCAGTGTTGCAGCATGCTGCTACACCCAGGCTCGCTCACACGGAGGGCTTTCAAGCACACAGACTAAAACATTTGCCATCAGCTGAAAAGCATGCAATAGGCCAAGATGATTGCTTAGTTTGTAGAACAAAAAAGAGATGAGAAACGTAAACTTGTGCAAACATGGTGTGAAGCGTGTGCAGTTCCATTATGTGCTGTCAACTGCTTCAATGACTACCACTCTCTCCAAGACTTCTAAATGTGCAATAATAGTGCAAAAACCTGTAAATAGTGCGTGCATGTGTGTAAACATAATAATGAACAATGTGAATACATATTATATTGGCATAATGGGAAAACATTTTTGTGCGCATGTGTATACTCAATGTATGCAACATTTATTACCATTGAACATGAACTAACATTATATGCAACACAATTAGTGAATAATATTTGTGATAAAATACGCCTAGACACTATAAATAATGCAGCGAAAATAAATTTGTGGCAATTCTGGCTGCTTGAAGACTGCGCGCTATGCCTCTGGGACGCATGGGGGCCAGTGGCTGAGTGGACAGCACACTGGACGCGTGATCCTGTAGTCCCGGGTTCGTATCCCAGCACCAGCGAGAAACAATGGGCAGTTTCTATCACCCTGATGCCCCTGTTACCTAGCAGTAAACAGGTACCTGGAGTTAGTCAGCTGTCACAGGCTGCTTCCTGGGGTGTGTGTGGGGGGGGGGGGGGTAAAATAGTTAGTAACAGTTGAGAGGCGGGCCAAAGAGCAGAGCTCAACCCCCGCAAGCACAGCTAGGTGAATACAACTACGTGAATATACCTTGCATGAGCCAGCATGCAGGGTGTGACGTCATCGCTCATATTGTCAGCTCATTTATGTCATTTGTAAGTACAATTAATTTTTTTCTCTCTCGTGGTCAGGGAACACAAACAGGTTAGGAGGAAATTTTATGTGCCTGTGGGTGACAAGGGGCAAATATCCCTTAGCAACACAGGGGCTAATACACTCACCATCACTGGGTAATGACAATATGATTAATACACTCACCATCACTGGGTAATGACAATATGATTAATACACTCACCATCACTGGGTAATGACAATATGATTAATACACTCACCATCACTGGGTAATGACAATATGATTAATACACTCACCATCACTGGGTAATGACAATATGATTAATACACTCACCATCACTGGGTAATGACAATATGATTAATACACTCACCATCACTGGGTAATGACAATATGATTAATACACTCACCATCACTGGGTAATGACAATATGATTAATACACTCACCATCACTGGGTAATGCCAATATGATTAATACACTCACCATCACTGGGTAATGACAATATGATTAATACACTCACCATCACTGTGTAATGCCAATATGATTAATCACAGTCTATCCCAAGTTCTTTCCCAAGAGGCAGACAAGAGGAGCTCCAGCATATTTCAACAATCCTAAGTATTGTAGTACAGGATGACGATAGTGAGTGGTGTCCCAGAGAACATAAAGGTATAGTGCTTTTGAAAAATAGGTGAGATAACAGGAATGTGCCAAGGGAAGTGAAAAATTGGATGAGAAAAAGTTACCCGAAGTGTTTACAGTGCAGAGAACAACATTCAAGATGGCCGCCGGCAAGAGGAAATACACAACGGAGCTTGATTTTGCTGGATTCAGTGAAGAAAGCATTGAGATAACCAGTCTACACAACAAGTTGGTAAAATTAGATGCTTTAGTGACCTCTCATGTAGAATTAATTAGTAAATTGAAAGAAAGTAATGACCATTTGAATAGCAAAGTTGTATGTCTTGAGGGTGTAGTCAAAGACCTGTGCAAGGATAAGATTCAATTGGAAACAAATTGCAAAGCCATGGAAGAAGAAAATAGACTCTTAAAAATAGCTTTGGAAGAAGTTAAAGTAAATTTAAACATAGATGACTACAATAGGTTAGGTAAGGAATTTCATCAGGAGAAACAGCTTTTGTCAGCACAGATGGAGGAAGTTACACAGGGTATAGAACAGTGCAAGAAAGATATGCAACTCACTTATGCGCAAGTGGCCAAGGAGAAGGAAAAATTGGAAGAAGCAGTAAAGGAAGCCCAACACTGCAGCAACCAGGATAAAACAAACATTAGGCTAGAAGTGAGGAAAGAATTGGCATCTAACTCAAAGTTGGTGCAAAACACAGTTGATCGAAGTCCCTGATCATTTTTGGCTGCAAAGAAAAGGAGATAACATCTAGGTCAGAAAGAGCTGTAGAAGAAGCAAAAGTAGTAGATAAAATTGTTGGCCTCGTGGAAGGTCTTACAATCATAGAGAATGTGAGCGACTACAGGAGAATAGGCCGATATGTAAAAGGGAAAGATCGACCCTTGAGGATCACCCTAAATGGTGCCAAACAGATGGAAGAAGTACTAAGGAATGCTAAAAAATTCCGTAATGATGAGGATGGGAAAGTGTGGTCGTTAAGACGAGATCTTTCAAAAGAAGATAGAGAGAAGTTGAAACTGAACCTCGCCGAGGCAAAACGTTTAAATGAGAGCAGAAATGAAGAAGATATCAATTCTTCTTTCTACAAAGTGATAGGAGTAGGCAGACCAGTGAAGTGGTACATAAAGGCAAACCAACAAAATCATTAGAGAAAGGGGGAGTGAAAAATAAGAAGGGGAACAAGTTCCTGAAGATTGCATACACCAACATAGATGGAGTAAGGTCAAAGATACTGGAGTTAAGTGATATAATACAGCTGCAGACACCAGACATTGTTGCACTCACGGAGACAAAACTTGAAGATGTTATTTTAAATGAGGTCATATTCCCAAGGGGCTACTCAATTTGGAGACGGGACAGAAAAATCAGGAAAGGCGGTGGCGTTGCTGTGCTGGTGAAAGAACACCTAAAGGTGAACGAAATAATGACTGCCAATCCACAAGAAGTTGATATAATAGCACTAGAGATCTGCCATGAGGATGATAAACTAATGATCATAAATGCATATAGTCCACCGCTAAGCAGCACATGGTCAAAAGAGGAGCTAGATAGTAAACGAGAAGGTCTTATAACAATAATGAGAGAGATCATAGCAAGAGCGGATAACGATAGTTCACGGCTGTTGATAGTCGGCGACTTCAACTTGAAATCCATAGACTGGGAAGCATATGAAGCTAAAACAGAAGATTTCTGGACCTGTAAATTTGTAGACCTCATCCTGGAAACATTCTTGTATCAACATGTTAAACAAGCTACGAGGATGAGGGAAGGAGACGTTCCCTCCATGCTAGATTTGATATTTACCAGGAAGGAGGAAGAAATATTTGACATTCAGTACCTTCCTCCCTTGGGTAAAAGTGACCATGTCTTTTTGGGAATAAAGTATGCAATGCGATATAATCTGGAAGAAAATATGACAGTCGATGCAATTGAAAAACCTGATTTTAGGAGAGGACATTATGGCAACCTTAGAATTTTTTTAGTGAGTATAATTGGACAGACTTGTTGCTAGGCAAGGAAGTGAATGAGATGTATGTCAAGTTTTGTGAAATATATGATAAAGGCACAAAAAATTTATACCAAAACAGAGAAGCAGAACTAGGAAACAGGATTGGTTCAACAGAAAGTGCGAGAGGGCCAGAGACCAAAAGTCACAAAAATGGAATCAATACAGGAAGAGGCCAAACCCCCAAACATACCAGCGATACAAAGATGCGAGAAACAACTACACGGCAGTGAGGAGAGAGGCAGAAAGAAATTTTGAAAAAGGGATTGCAGACAAATGTAAAACAGAACCAGGTCTATTCTATAAATTCATAAACAACAAATTGCAGGTAAAGGATAATATTCAGAGGTTGAAAATGGGAAATAGATTCACGGAAAATGAAAAGGAAATGTGTGAAACATTAAACGAAAAGTTCCAAAGTGTGTTTGTACAAAATGAAATCTTCAGGGAACCAGATACAATAAGAATTCCAGAGAACAACATAGAGCACATAGAGGTGTCTAGAGACGAAGTGGAAAAAATGCTCAAGGAGCTAAATAAGAACAAAGCAGTTGGTCCAGATGGAGTTTCGCCATGGGTTCTGAGAGAATGTGCACCTGAGCTCAGCATTCCTCTTCAACTGATTTTTCAGGCATCCCTGTTTACAGGAGTTGTAGCTGATGTGTGGAAAAAGGCTAACATAGTTCCAATCTACAAAAGTGGAAGCAGGGAAGACCCCCTTAACTATAGACCGGTATCATTGACAAGTGTAATAGTCAAAATATTGGAAAAAATAATTAAAACTAAATGGGTAGAACACCTGGAGAGAAATGATATAATATCAGACAGACAGTATGGTTTTCGATCTGGAAGATCCTGTGTATCGAATTTACTCAGTTTCTATGACCGAGCAACAGAGATATTACAGGAAAGAGATGGTTGGGTTGACTGCATCTATCTGGACCTAAAAAAGGCTTTCGACAGAGTTCCACATAAGAGGTTGTTCTGGAAACTGGAAAATATTGGAGGGGTGACAGGTAAGCTTCTAACATGGATGAAAAATTTTCTGACTGATAGAAAAATGAGGGCAGTGATCAGAGGCAATGTATCGGACTGGAGAAATGTCACAAGCGGAGTACCACAGGGTTCAGTTCTTGCACCAGTGATGTTTATTGTCTACATAAATGATCTACCAGTTGGTATACAGAATTATATGAACATGTTTGCTGATGATGCTAAGATAATAGGAAGGATAAGAAACTTAGATGATTGTCATGCCCTTCAAGATGACCTGGACAAAATAAGTACATGGAGCGCCACTTGGCAAATGGAATTTAATGTTAATAAATGCCATGTTATGGAATGTGGAATAGGAGAACATAGACCCCACACAACCTATATATTATGTGAGAAATCTTTAAAGAATTCTGATAAAGAAAGAGATCTAGGGGTGGTTCTAGATAGAAAACTATCACCTGAGGACCACATAAAGAATATTGTGCGAGGAGCCTATGCCACGCTTTCCAACTTCAGAATTGCGTTTAAATACATGGATGGCGATATACTAAAGAAATTGTTCACGACTTTTGTTAGGCCAAAGCTAGAATATGCAGCGGTTGTGTGGTGCCCATATCTTAAGAAGCACATCAACAAACTGGAAAAGGTGCAAAGACATGCTACTAAGTGGCTCCCAGAACTGAAGGGCAAGAGCTACGAGGAGAGGTTAGAGGCATTAAATATGCCAAAACTAGAAGACAGAAGAAAAAGAGGTGATATGATCACTACATACAAAATAGTAACAGGAATTGATAAAATCGATAGGGAAGATTTCCTGAGACCTGGAACTTTAAGAACAAGAGGTCATAGATATAAACTAGCTAAACACAGATGCCGAAGAAATATAAGAAAATTCACTTTCGCAAACAGAGTGGTAGACGGTTGGAACAAGTTAGGGGAGAAGGTGGTGGAGGCCAAGACCGTCAGTAGTTTCAAAGCGTTATATGACAAAGAGTGCTGGGAAGACGGGACACCACGAGCGTAGCTCTCATCCTGTAACTACACTTAGGTAATTACTGGGTAATGACTATAATTAATACACTCGCCATCACTGGTAAATGACAACACCAACATTAATACACTAGTTAATGAAAATATCTTGATTAATACACTCACAATCACTGATTATTGACATCAACATGATACACACACTAGTAGTACAGTAAGAATAAAATTGTCCTTACCATCATTAAGGGGGCAAAAGTTGTTTGCTATCGTCCTGGGTAGCCGAGCAGAGAGACTGGAAGCAGTGTTACCTATTAAGGCAAAAATAAAACAAATTTAAGGTTTCAATGGCTAAATTTTTCCCACCAAAACATAGTACATGTTTAGAAAAATTTAATATTTTTTTAGGTATTATGCTTTGAGCAAGTAAGGAGGGTGGGCGGAATAAGGAGGGTGGGCAGGAGTAAGGAGGGGTGGGCAGGAGTAAAGAGGGTGGGCAGGAATGGGGAAGGGGGTATGGGCAGGTTCTTGACTGCCTCCCCTCCCTCCTCTCTAACAGCCTACGTAATACAAACCATGTGCATTGACCAATAAGCTGTTACAGCCTGGGCTGTAAAAAGCTGGGACTGGGCCAAAAATATTCGAATTATGTGAAAATTATATTTAATGTTAAACAAATCTCCAACTTATTGACTTAAGCATCATGAAAGTTTCATCCCAATATTTTCAGAAATGTTTTATACAATTTTTTTTAAAGGAGAACATTTGTTGATAAGGAGAACAGCTCCTATTAACTGTAACTGAGGGATAATGCAGTAATAAAGAGATGCAAGCACTTGTCCAATGTAAGAAGAAGAATAGTAGCAAGAAGTGTCCACAAAGTGGATATGCAGCTGGTGTCTGTATAGCATTGCGAGTAATACATACTAATTACAAAATAATGAATGTTATCATGCTCTATTTTGTTATAAATCATAAAAATGCATCGCCTAATGTTAATCTGTTACTTTCACCAATGTCCAAAAAACCAGCGGTGAATGTAATGAAACGCCATTTACTGGGTGAGTCCCGGAGGCTCCCCGGAGCTTACCAGGCTGATATGCTAATGTCAGACTTGGCATCAGTCATGTGTGTGGAGTTCTTATGAGCCTACCGGGGACCACGAGAAAGAACCTGCCCCCTCAGAGAGGCAAGGGGAGCAATGGCCTATAGAAACCCCGTGTGGTTGGAAGCATTCAATGTCTGCCATCGACCGGGTTAGGCACCCAGAAAGATAGACGTCCCAAAACAAACCCCTATTCTGGTGAAAATTGCAACCAAAAGCCGAACGAGTGGATAGAACTCCCCAAACAAAAACAAGCAAACTAGTATGACGTCATTCGTCGTCGCGCGCTGTCTGCGCAGCCCCATCCCGGGGGGGGGGGGAAGGGGAGCCCCAGACCTACTGCGCCGGCGATCCACACCCCAGTTCTGAGGCTGGATGTCAAAACACGCGAAAAAAAAACGCCGACCGGGGGGAGGGACGCCGGGGAGCCTCGGGACTCACCCAGAAAATGGCGTTTCATTACATTCAACGCTGGTTTTCTGGGGGAGTCCCTACGGCTCCAGGAGCTAACTACCCACAGAGGAAAAGAATAGGGACTTACCAGGGAGGCGGTTGCTGCTCACTCCTCAACCCGAAGTCAGACAACTGGCTGCATCCGCCGACCCAAAGCGACACTGGCCCGACCGGCCCAGGGGACATTGACAAGGTACCGAGCAGCCAGGACCCTGTTCGACCACAAAATCCCGCGCCCGAATGTCAGCCAGGACATATTGCAAAGACGGCGGCAAGAGCCCGAAACTTGTGGACGTCATGGGCATGGGGATAGACCGCAGGCTGGTAGCTTACCACAAACTGCGCCAACCAAGTATTCTCGATCGGTGGGAAACTGCGCCAACCGAGAAAACTCTTTTTTGATTTTCGGTACCATTCTAAATGTGTACGAGATTGGTTGTGTACGAAATGGACTCTTTAGGACCTCCAGTGAGAGGCAGCCATCTTGGAAATAATTCCAGAGATGCTCTAGGGCTCTGGCTGGGCTAGTACTGAATGAGCAACCATGGGTGGCGCACACGTCTCTGGCTCCAAACACCTCTCCGATTCAGTGTTGAAAGATAACGCTCTGTCGGTGAAATACAAACCTATTGTTTGAAGAACATATGGTCATAATATGGTGAAGCTAGGCACAATATGGACCTAACACAAAGGTCGGATGGTGCAAGTAATACAGCACCTATGAGGACGATACAGCGAGCATATCCAGTTGTAGCTCTGAGCGTCACCCTTGCAATCCTATGCTATCTACAATTATTTAGATGATACATAGATGAATCGTTTTCTCATCAGTGATGATGCATCTAATACAAATAGCATTGATGAACAGTGTTAGCAGCTTCCATGGTGGTGTTTTCCATAGATATTTTCAAGAATACCTGAATCTCTTCCTAACTGACGGACAATCTTTGAGGCTAGAGAATCTCTTTCTGACTGAGGGGGCTGGGAAAGGTCTTACCACTCTTGAGGTAAGCTGAAT
>WNGS01022767.1:0-11229 GCA_020271785.1 Procambarus virginalis
ATTGTGACGATAATCTCTTTCAAGGAGATTGAGCCTGCTCTTCCCTATATCAGTTACGTCATCTACTACAAGTGCAAGATGCACATCAAGATACGTCCAGCAGTAGCACAAAACGTTTTGACCGGGAAGCAAAACGTACCCTGCAAACCCCCCTTCACCTCCCACCCAATGGCTCAGTGCGACACTTCAACGAGCTAACTACCCATTCTCTGCCTGCCTGCTCGGGATTGGCTGGTGTCGCCAGCAGCACACCTGCCCTGCCCCACGCACGCCATCTACCCAATCAACGTCTGGGTCGCCCCAGCACCTTCCTCAGAATATCCCTGTGCTCTCTGAAGTGATATCTCTCTCTGGTATATTACAGCCTTGGCTTACGTGTACTAAAGGGAGGAGCAGCTATTCTCAGCACCTGACTTTATTTGCACCTTGTATTATTGTAATTTATCTATGTTCTTATTTTTTTATTTTGTGTTTGTTAACTTATTTCAATTCAATTAAGCCAGAGATTGTCTTTATTCATATTTTGCTTTACTAAATTAATTAAATTTTCATTATTTTTACTTTGTGTTTTGCGTGTCTTCCCTTACCTTACCACAGACAAACAGGCAAGCAGTCTCTTTTTTTTTTTGTTGTGTGACCAGGCATTGACACCTGCCATTGGAGGACTGCCGAACACCATACTCCAACACTTTACCGTCACATACATGGGGGCCTGTCATAGGAGCTTCACTCAGGTACTGGTACCAGAACGTAAATTTGTGGTAAGCGTACTTGGCTTTAATACACTTGCTTTTCAATATTTTCAATATTCAATTTTCTTATTCATATGGTGCTGTGTGTATTGTGCATTCCGGGAGTAGCATATGGTGAGTGTGAGACAACTTTGGATTACGTGGTGACTGTAGGCCTCAGTCATTCTCTTAATTGGTCATCTCTCCCTCCGTGTTATTACCCGTGTTTACCACCTTTTGTCCCTAGGATATTTCTCATATTTTCGGCAGATCATCATTTTGGGTACCCTGGTACTTTGGTTTGTCTTCGGGTCATAGCACCCAATCTTCTGCAATCCGACTCTAGGAGGATAAAGAGGGCCATAGTTCCTCTAGCACGGACTTTATTGACGAGTTGGGACCTCGGCAACAGTTCTCGTCACCAGTTGACACTCGCACCCCTACACGTCGGTCAGAGATGATGATATTTACTTAGGTAGGGAATTAGCTTTCTTTTTCAGAGCACAAAGTTCGCTAATTCTGTAAGTATCATATTTCATTTCAGTGGGAAAAACTTGCTTTATGTCCTATAGACTCGGCAAGGTATGCCTACATTCTTGGACTACCTAATTCACTTTTGGAGCAATTAAATGTTTCATTTGTTTTAGAAACTCAGTTTCACTTAGTAGGATTTTCTTGCCCTTATTCTCCTACAGTGAGTACCGGGTACAAGATTTCCTGCGATCTTGATTTATTAATCATTTACCATCTTGAATTAACATTAATTGTTAAAGATTCCACAGGATAGGTACCAGTTGCCACGTTGTCCTGTTTCTGACATTCACCATATCACAACAGTATATTCGTTGTATATTTATTTGCTAAATTTTCACCATGTTTCGTCTCCAAGCTTTCCGTACAGATCCAGCAGGTGAAATAGGGAACTTAAGTCGTGCCAAGAGGACCGAATTACAAACTCTTGCACATGAGTATCACCTAGATGTTCCCCATGGAGCCAACAAGAATGAAATATACAACATTCTCTTAGATCACTTTTTAGATGAAGGGGTAATAGACTCTGACACTCACGAACATTACACTATTGCAGATAAACAAGATTTGGCCACTATGAAACTTAAACTCGAACTTGCCAAGATCGAGCGGGAGCAACAAAAGGAAGCAGCTGCCATCAAGAAAGAAGAGCAAGAAAGAGAGATCCACCTCACGGAACGTGAGGCGGCCCTGGCAAAAGAAGCTATACAGCTCAAGGAACGAGAGTTGGCCCTATTCAAAGAGCGTGAGCGAGTACAGCTTGAAACAAAACAACGCCACCTGGAGATGCAACGCGAGCATGAAAGCAGCAAGCGGATATGGCCATAGAATGTCGTCAAAAAGAACTCACGTTGGAAACTACCCACCACGCTCAACGCCAACAAGCTGCAGCTAGTCTTCCTCCAAGTTTCAATGTCTCCCATGCAAGTAAGTTAATGCCACCGTTCGTAGAGTCAGAGATTGACGTATTCTTTACCACCTTTGAGACCCTTGCTAATCAACTTAGCTGGCCTGCTGACCAATGGGCTACCCTTCTCAGAGTACATTTCACAGGTAGAGCTGCAGTCACCCTCAGTACTTTGGCGTCTGAGAATGACTACCAGACCCTGAAGCAAGCAGTGTTGGACGCCTACCTTCTCTCCACCGAAAGCTACCGACGGAAATTCCGTGATCATCTTAAGGCAAGTACCACCACCTTTCTAGAATTTGCCAATACCAAACGGAGATATTTTATGAAATGGCTGGAAGCGGCACATGTCTCTACCTTTGCAGAACTCGTCAACCTCATGCTAGTTGAAGAATTCTTGAGGCGTGTACCTCCTCCTGTCCGTTTATATTTAGCAGACAAGGAAGAGACCGATTACGTAAAATGTGCGAAGTCGGCTGACACTTACAGCCTCATCCACCGGCTGACACCAGAACCACCTACCAGTAAGAAGTCTTGGTACAGCTACGAGAAAGTGAGCTCAGATCAAGCTGGCTCGCAATTGTACTGTAAGTATTGTAGACTCTATGGACATACCATAGATAAATGTGGTAAGTCTCAATACAAAGGTACTACTGAATCTACTAAACCCAAACAGACTCCTCCTAAGTCCGGTAAGCCTGTGATGAATGTTGGTGTTCATGTTAATGATCTTTCTCTCTTCAGTAAACACCTATATCCTGGAACTGTCTCTACCAACGGTTCAGATTCGGAGGGACGTTTCAAACTGAAGATCTTGAGGGACACAGCGGCTCTTCAATCAATAATCTTGAAATCAGCTGTGCCCAATGTCGCCTACACCGGGGAAACCGTCTTCATCACTGACCTCACTGCTACTACTCCTTATCCTCTCGCCAGAGTCCACCTGGATTGTCCCTTCGTGACCGGTGAAGTCCAAGTCGCCATCAGGGAAAAGCCTTTTCCCATGCCTGGAGTGCAACTTCTCCTAGGCAACGACTTGGCAGAAGACCTGCAAGCGACCAACCTGATCGTCATGGACAAACCCCAGGTGTGTCCCTCTGTATTGGATAATGCGATCTTTGAGTATGTTCCAGCAAAGGTTCAAGAGAGTGATGAAGTTTCTCCTCCGGTTTTGGTGACCACCCGTGCACAAGCTGCACGACCGCAACCAGCTGACTCTACTGCTACCGCTGTCCCTCAAGACCCTCTGAAACTACCCCCAAATCTCACCGTATTGGAGTTCCGTAAGTTACAGAGGGAAGATCTTACCTTGACACCATTGTTCTTCCAGGCTGAGACTCAACCTGACAGTATTCCTGGGTTCTTCCTAGAGAACGAGTTGCTCTACCGCAGATACAGACCCAGTAAACTGAAGGAGGAGGACGATTGGGCCAACGTCGAACAACTAGTGATTCCTACCAGCCTGCGGCCCACTATTCTACACCTGGCCAACGGAGCACTGTCACACTACGGTTTTAACAAAACCTACCACGGAATTCGACAAGACTACTACTGGCCAGGTATGGTTAATAACGTCAAGCAATACGTTAAAGAGTGTCATACATGTCAGATGGCAGGTAAACCGAACGTCTCTATCCCCAGAGCACCACTGACACCCATCCAGGTGCCTGCGGAACCTTTCACAGACTTATTATAGACTGTGTTGGTCCTTTACCTCGGACCAGTTCCGGCAACGCCTATATACTAACCATCCTGTGTCCTACCACCAGATTCCCCATAGCAGTTCCAGTAAAGAACATTACGGCTGCTACTGTGGTGAAACACTTACTGAAGATCTTCACCCAGTATGGATTTCCCAGGGAGGTTCAGAGTGACTGTGGCATCAACTTCACCAGTGATCTCTTCAAACGGACACTGGAAGAGTTCAACATCACACAGGTACTGTCCAGCCCCTATCATCCTGCTTCACAGGGTTCTCTTGAGCGTAGTCATCAGACTATTAAAGCACTCCTAAAAAGTTTTGCAATGAGACCTCTAAGGATTGGGATAAACAACTTGATCTCATCATGTGTATTTTCAGAAGTCTTCCCAATGAGTCTCTAGGAGTATCTCCTTATGAGATGCTCTACGGACGTAAGTGCCGTACTCCTCTCAAGGCTTTCAAAGACTCTCTACGTGACGCCACCTTCAGTGAGCATCAGAATGTGCCCCAGTTTCTTCAAAGCCTACAACACATTCTAGAGAGGGTGCATTCCTTTGCCAAGGACAATCTATTGAAAGCCCAAGAGAGGATGAAGACTCATTACGACCAGCACAGCAAAGTAAGGAAATTTAAACAGTGATTTTTAAACATAGCTCCACAGTGAGTCCTTCCCTGCTTCTCCTCCCGAAAGCACTGACACTGAGTCAGCGCTTTCCAACTCGGAAATCCTAACTGATATTCATAATTATTTTCAGGACAATAATAGTGCTCCTTTACAATGTTCTAATCCCATTCTCGCCTCGCCAGATATCACGAAGCCTTTCATCTTCCATGTCGACGCCAGTGGTACCGGCATCGGGGGTGACCTGAAGCAACAACGAGGCGAGAAGATTCTATCTGCTAGCTACGACAGCTACAAGAAACTACAGCACTATCGACAGGGAACTACTCATCGTCCTGAACTTGCAGCACTTTGCACCATACCTGCAAAGTACTCGGTCTACCACCATCTACACGGACCACAACCCTCTTCACTTCCTGCAGCAAGCCCAACTCAACAATCGACTACTTCTACGATGGGCTTGATAGCTGCAGAATTTCAGCCTGGAGATTGCTACATCAAGGAGTCTGACAAAATCATAGCCGAAGCCCTGTCCAGAGTTCCTGACGTAGAGGCAGCTCCACCTACCACTCTAACCTCCTGAAAACGCAACTTCTTCCAGAACCGCAGGCTTCGGGCGAGAGTTGTGACGATAATCTCTTTCAAGAGAGATTGAGCCTGCTCTTCCCTATATCAGTTACGTCAACTACTACAAGTACAAGATGCTACATCCAAAATACGTCCTGCAGTAGCACAAAACGTTTTGACCGGGAAGCAAAACGTACCCTGCAAACCCCCCCTTCATCTCCCACCCAACGGCTCAGTGCGACACTTCAACGAGCTAACTACCCATTCTCTGCCTGCCTGATTGGGATTGGCTGGTGTCGCCAGCAGCACACCTGCCCTGCACCACGCACGCCATCTACCCAAGTCAACGTCTGGGTCGCCCCAGCAGACCTTCCTCAGAATATCCCTGTGCTCTCTGAAGTTGATATCTCTCTCTGGTATATTACAGCCTTGGCTTACGTATACTAAAGGGAGGTAGCAGCTATAGCCAGTATTCTCAGCACCTGACTTTATTTGCACCTTGTATTATTGTAATTCATCTATATTCTTATTTTTGTTATTTTGTGTTTGTTAACTTATTTCAATTCAATTAAGCCAAGAGATTGTCTTTATTCATATTTTGCTTTTCTAAATTAATTAAAGTTTCATTATTTTTACTTTGTGTTTTGCGTGTCTTCCCTTACCTTACCACAGACAAACAGGCAAGCAGTCTCTTTTTTTTTTGTTGTGTGATCAGGCATTGACACCTGCCATTGGAGGACTGCCGAACACCATACTCCAACACTTTACCGTCACAATATATATATATATATATATATATATATATATATATATATATATATATAATATATATATATATGGAAATGTTCGTTTGTTCAAAATGGCTAATCTCCAAAAGTTCTTCACCAATTGCTTTGAAACTTTCAAACAATGTTCCATTCGCATTCGGCCAGGTTTTTATATACATACTATATAGATGTCACGTCTGTGACGGTAAAAAAAACATGCATTTCTGAAAAATTGTGTTTTTCATGTGTTTTTCATATGAGGGAAATCTTTGAAACCTCTTTACCAATTGCTTTTAAATTTTGACACAAGGTTCCATTCGAATAGGCGCGTCTTTATGCACCTATTCATGCATCTACTACATGCATGACTCACCTGTGTCGGGAAAAAAAACATGTTTTTTTAGAAAAACAGCGCCATCTGTTGGACGTAAGAGCAACACACGCTGTAATCTCCAAAAGTACTTCACCGATTGTTTTGAAATTTTGACACAACGTTGCATTCGAATAGGCGCGCCATTTTATATACCTACTATATAGATGCCACCCCTTGACAGGTAAAAACATGCGTTTTTGAAAAACAGCGCCATCTGTTGCACATAATAGCACATCCACGCTATACTAAATGTCACGAATTCCATTTCAGTGTTTGTGATTGCATTGATAAATTTTATTTTCATAGATTTCGATTTGTTTTATTTTATATTGAATTATTTTGTGTGACATTGTGTTGGAATTGAGCTGTTTTTTTTACCATACTGTTCATTTCGATTTTATAAGTATAGATGCCACACCTGTTACAGGTAAAACTATGCTTTTCTTGAAAAACAACGCCATCTGTTGCATGTAAGAGCAACACACATGCTATCTATATAAATAAAAATGGAAATGTTCGTTTGTTCAAAATTGCTAAAATCGCTTCACAAATTGTCTTGAAATTTTCACACGACGTTCGATTCGCCTCCGAGCGGGTTTTTATATGCATACTATATAGATGTCACGTCGTTGACAGGAAAAAACATGTTTTTTTTAAATGCTGTGTTTTTCTTGTGTTTTCATGTCGGGGAAATCTACGAAACCTCTTGACCGATTGCTTTTAAATTTTAACACAACATTGCATTCGAATAGGCTAGTATTTTTATATACTTACTATATACATGCCTCGCCTCTGACAAGAAAAAACATGCATTTTTTTTAAAACGCACCATCTGTTGGACGTAAGAGCATCACACTCTGTAACCTCCGAAAGTTCTTCACTGATTGCTTTGAAATTTTGACACAACGTTCAACTCAAATACGTGCGTGTTTTTATATACATACTATTTAGATGTCACACCTGTGACAGGTGTAAACATGCATTTTTTTTTAAACAGCGCCATCTGTTGCACGTAACAGCAAGAACACGATATACAAAATTTCTTATGATTCCATTTCAATGTTCCCGGTTGCATTGATAAATTGAATTGTCATAGAATTTGATTTCTTTTCATTTTGATATAATATATTTTTGTGACGTTGCGTTGGAGTCGAGCTGTGTTGTTTACCATACCGTTCATTTCGTTGGTATAGCTTATTTGTTTATTTTTCATGGTTTTCATTTCGTTTTTTTAACTGTTCTTAAAATTTTTCAATGCAATTGGTGGTGAATTTGAGCTGTGTCGATTGATCTGTGTTTGAATTGAAATATTTCGTTAGTATTTTTTGTTTTTGTTTTGGAAACAAGAAAATGGATAACACGTTTATTTCACAGCTGTAAATGTGCAACAAACAGCCATGAATCCACCGGCTACAACGTTAACTGTTTTCTTCACGTTATGTCAAAAGGACGCGTTTGCAAAAACACTGCTGTGTTCAGAAGTGCCTACATTTTACACATAGAATGCGAGTAGAAATTAATTTGAACGACGCAAACGAGGAGAGCGAGTCGACGGACAACCTGGCATATTGAAATATACTACGATAGGCAGACTGCACACGGTGCATCCCAATCAAGACGAATGCTTCCTTCTTCTCATGCTGTTGGTAAACGTGCCCGGTCCAACGTCTTTCCAGTCATTGAGATTTGTCAACGGCATAATTTATGCCACTTTCCGTAGTGCATGTCAAGCTCTTAATTTATTGGAGAACGACCAACACTGGGATGTATGAATTAATGAAGCGTCCAACACGTCACATCCAAATCAAATTCGAGCATTGTTTGCAATCATATTGACCACCTTCGTCTCCATCAGAGTTATGGGAGAAATATAAATCGCACATGGCTGAAGATATTATCCGTCGAATACGCAAGGAAAATTCAAATATGAGCATACCTTGATACCTTGAGGATACCTTGAGGTGCTTCCGGGGCTTATCGTCCCTGCGGCCCGGTCATCGACCAGGCCTCCTGGTTGCTGGACTGATCAACCAGGCTGTTGGACGCGGCTGCTACAGCCTGGTTGATCAGGTATCCTTTGGAGGTGCTTATCCAGTTCTCTCTTGAACACTGTGAGGGGTTTGCCAGTTATGTCCCTTATGTGTAGTGGAAGCGTGTTGAACAGTCTCGGGCCTCTGATGTTGATAGAGTTCTCTCTCAGAGTACCAGTTGCACCTCTGCTTTTCAACGGGGGTATTCTGCACATCCTGCCATGTCTTCTGGTCTCATGTGATGTTATTTTTGTGTGCAGGTTTGGGACCAGCCCCTCTAATATTTTCCACGTGTAAATTATTATGTATCTCTCCCGCCTGCGCTCAAGGGAATACAGATTTAGGCTCTTAAGTCGGTCCCAATAGTTTAGATGTTTTACCGAGTGGATTCTAGCAGTAAAGGACCTCTGCACGCTCTCCAGGTCAGCAATTTCACCAGCAGTGAAAGGGCTGTCATTGTGCAGCAGTACTCCACTCTAGAGAGCACAAGCGTTTTGAAAAGTGTCATCATCGGTATAGCATCTCTAGTGTGAAAAGTTCTTGTTATCCAACCTGTCATTTTTCTTGCAGTTGTGACGGCTACTTTATTGTGTTCTTTAAAGGTGAGGTCTTCCGACATGAGTACACCCAGATCCTTTACATTGCCTTTTCGTTCTATGTTATGATTTGCCTGAGTTTTGTACGTGGTTTCCGTTTTTATATTTTCATTTTTTCCATAGCGCATGAGCTGGAACTTGTCTTCGTTAATTACCATATTATTTTCTGTAGCCCATAGAAAGACCTGATCTACATCTGACTGGAGGTTCGCCGTGTCCTCTATGTTGCCTACTCTCATGAAGATCCTAGTGTCATCTGCAAAGGATGATACAGTGCTATAGGTTGTGCTCTTGTCTATGTCCGATATGAGTTTGAGAAAAAGTACTGGAGCAAGCACAGTACCCTGGGGGACTGAGCTCTTAACGGTTGACGGGTTGGATTTTATTTTGTTGACTATTACACATTGGGTTCTGTTGGTCAGGAAATTGTAGATCCATCTGCCTACTTTTCCGGTAATTCCTTTTGAGCGCATTTTATGGGCAATAACACCATGGTCACATTTATCAAAAGCTTTTGCGAAATCTGTGTAAATTACATCAGCGTTTTGTTTGTCTTCCATAGCATCTAATGCCATATCATAGTGGTCCACAACTGCGACAGGCAAGAGCGCTCTGTTCTGAAACCATGTTGTCCGGGGTTATGGAGATGCTGTGATTCCATGTATTTTGTGATCTTACTTCTTAGCACTCTCTCAAAAATTTTTATGATGTGCGATGTTAGTGCTATCGGTCTGTAATTTTTTGCCTCTGCCTTATTTCCTCCTTTATGAAGTGGTGCTATCTCTGCTGTTTTTAGTATATCAGGAATAACGCCAGTATCTAGGCTTTGTCTCCACAGAATGTGAAGGGCCTGCGATAGAGGTTTTTTACAGTTCTTGATGAATATGGAGTTCCAAGAATCCGGGCCTGGTGCGGAGTGCACAGGCATACTGTTTATGGCTTCTTCAAAATCCAGTGGGGATAGGGTGACGTCTGATATATGATTTGATGTTGGTATCATATCCATGAAAAATAGATTTCATAGAAATCTAGATTTCTATTAAATTTCTAGAAAAATCTATATAAATCTAGATTTATATAGATAGAAACATAGATTTCACATCAGAAATCTACAACGAAGCGTTGATAATGACTGAAGATTTGTGCTTAGAAATCGCGAACAAAGTTCCCAAAAAAATGAAAATGCCATCACCGAATCGATCTGCTTCTGCTTCGTTCGATGTTGAATTGCGTCGGGAACAAAATTACAACACGGGTGATCTGTTGTCATATGTGCAGTCAAACATTCCTCAGCTAACGCTTGAGTGAAAAGGTATTTACAATCAAATAATTCAAACGGTCAATAACGGGTTTGGAGAAATCTTTTTAGATGCACATGGAAGAACTGTAAAACCTGGGTAATTACATTGATTCAGGCAGCATTTCGATCACAAAATGGCATAACCTTAGCTCTTGCATCGTCCGGAATAGCTGCGACATTGCTACCAGGTGAAAGAACTGCTACTTCGGCTATGAAATTGCCATTGATCATGCATTCAACTCCCACGTGCAACATTTCCAAAGCATTGCACAGATGTAAATTTATTGTTTGGGATGAATGCACAATGGCCCCAAAAAATCGCTCGAGGCTCTTGATCGATCATTGCAAGATTTGTTTGGAAACATCAGACCATTTGGGAACGCATGAATGTTGCCAGCAGGAGATTTCCGGCAAATATTACCTTTAATTCCTCGATCGACACTAACGGACGAAATAAATTCTCGCCTGAAATACTCTACTTTGTGGCGCCACTTAAAGACGTTAAAATTAACTACAAATATGCGTGTCTAGCAGCAAAACGATCCATCAGCTGGGATATTCTCACATCAATTTCTGGAAATTGGGAACGGAAACGTGCTGGTTGATCTGACCTCAGGACTAATTTCATTGCCTCAATACTTCAACAATTTAGTGACGTTAAAAGAAGAATTTGTTGAAAAAGTATTTCCCAATGTTCAAACCAATTATAAGATTCTCGATTGGCCGGGTGCCGGTTGCTGACATTGAGGTGATCCCAGCTTCACATACCGCACAACCAAATGAGTCTCTCTCGCAGGACCAGCACCACAACCACCGACTTCTGAAGCCCATAAGCAATCCAGCTTGGATCGCCCCATTGCCGACCAAGAAGCTGCGACTTTGCTAGAAGCTGCGACAACACCACTTGACACTGCCCGACGTAGAGCTGTAGCAGTTCCCCATGCAGGTGACTTCCTATTAGCATCGCAGTTTAATCCAATTTAACCCAGTTCGGTTAAACTGGATTAACCGAACTGGGAATAATGAGCAGAATATTTCTTGAATTAATTGACAATGGCTTTCTTAAGCAACACATTAAGGAACCTACACAGGAAAATAATGCT
>WNGS01022781.1:0-14289 GCA_020271785.1 Procambarus virginalis
AAGGGCCCCAGGGAAGGCAGGGGGGAAGGCCCCAGGGAAGGCAGGGGGAAGGGCCCCAGGGAAGGCATGGGGAAGGCCCCAGGGAAGGCAGGGGGAAGGCCCCAGGGAAGGCAGGGGGAAGGCGGAGGGAAGGCAGAGGGAAGGCAGGGGGAAGGGCCCCAGGGAAAGGCAGGGGGAAGGCCCCAGTGGAAGGCATGGGGAAGGCCCCAGGGAAGGCATGGGGGGGAAGGCCCCAGGGAAGGCAGGGGGAGGAAGGCCCCAGGGAAGGCAGCGGGGAAGGCCCAAGGGGAGGCCCAAGGGGGGGCCCCAGGGGAGGGCCCCAGGGAAGGCAGGGGGAAGGCCACAGGGAAGGCAGGGGGAAGGCTCCAGGGAAGGCAGGGGGAAGGCCCCATGGAAGGCCGCAGGGAAGGGACCCCAGGGAGGCAGGGGGAAGGCCCAGGGAAAGGCAAGGGAAGGCAGGGGGGAAGGCCCCAGGGCAAGGCAGGGGGAAGGCCCCCAAGGGAAGGCAGGGGGAGGGCCCCAGGGATGGCAGGGGGAAGGCCCCAGGGATGGCAGGGGGAGGGCCCCAGGGAAGGCAGGGGGAAGGCCCCATGGATGTCAGGGGGACGGCCCCAGGGAAGGCAGGGGGAAGGCCCCATGGAAGGGCAAGGGGAAGGCCACCAGGGAAGGCAAGGGGATAGGCCCCAGGGAAGAGCCTCCAGGGAAGGCCCAGGGAAGGCAAGGTGAAGGCAGGGGAAAGGCCCCAGGGAAGGCCAAGGGGAAGGCCCCAGGGAAGGTCCCAGGGATGGCAAGGGGAAGGCCCATGGAAGGCCCCAGGGAAGGCAGGGGAAAGGGCCCCAGGGAAGGCAAGGAAAGGCCCCAGGGTAAGGCCCCAGGGAAGGCAGGGGAATGGCCCCAGGGAAGGGCAGGGGGAAGGCCCCAGGGAAGGCAAGGAAAGGCCCCAGGGAAGGCCCCAGGGAAGGCCCCAGGGAAGGTACAGGGGCGAAAGGGAATGTACCCCAGGGAAGCAGGGGGGGGGTAGAGGGGGGTAAGGCCCCAGGGAGAAGGCAGGGGTAAGGGCCCCAGGGAAGGCAGGGGGAAGGCACCAGGGAAGGCAGGGGGAAGGCCCCATGGAAAGCAGGGGGAAAGGCCCAGGGAAGGCAGGGGGAAGGCCCCATGGAAGGAGGTGGAAGGCCCAGGGAAGGCAAGGTAAGGCAAGGGGAAGGCCCCAGGGATGGCAGGGGGAATGGCCCCCAGGGAAGGCCCCAGGGAAGGCCCCAGGGGGGAGGGCCCCAGGGAAGGCAGGGGGAAAGGGCCAGAGGGAGGAAAGGCCCCCAGGGTGCCTGAATTCAGGGGAAGGCCCAGGGAAGGCCCCAGGGAGGGCCCCAGGGAAGGCAGGGGGAGGCAGGGTGAAGGGCTCCCAGGGAAGGCATGGGGAATGGTCCCCAGGGCATGGCAGGGGGAAGGCAGGGGAAGGCAGGAGTGAAGGGCCCCAGGGAAGGCAGGGGGAAGGCCCCATGGAAAGCAGTGGGGAGGGCCCCAGGGATGGCAGGGGGAAGGCCCCAGGGATGGCAGGGGGAAGGCCCCAGGGGAAGGCATGGGGAAGGCCCCAGGGATGGCAGGGTAAGGCCCCAGGGACGGCAGGGGGAAGGCCCCAGGAGGAATGAGATGCAGGGGGAAGGCCCCAGGGAAGGCAGGTTGGAAGGCCCCCAGGTAAGGCAGGGGGAAGGCCCCCAGGGAAGGCAAGGGAAGGCCCCAGGGAAGGCAAGGGAAGGCCCCAGGGAAGGCAGGGGGAAGGCCCCATGGAACGGCAAGGAGAAGGCCCCAGGGCAAGGCAAGGGAAGGGCCCCAGGAAAGGCAGGGGGGAAGGCCCCAGGGAAGGCAGGGGGAAGGCCCCATGGAAGGCAGGGGGAAGGCCCCCAGGGAAGGCAGGGGGAAGGCCCCAGGGAAGGCAGGGGAAGGCCCCCGGGAAGGCAGGGGGAAGGCACCAGGGAAGGGCAAGGGACGGCAGTGGGAAGGGCAGGGGGAAGGCCCAAGGCTGGAAGGCCCCAGGGAAGGCCCCAGGGAAGGCAAGGAGGCAGAGGGGAAAGGCAGGGGGCAGGCCCCAGGGAAGGCCCTAGGGAAGGCAGGGGGAAGGCCCCATGGAAAGCAGGGCGTGAAGTCCCCAGGGAAGGCAAGGGAAGGCAGGGGGAAGGCCCCAAGGGAAGGCAGGGGGAGGGAAGGCCCCAGGGAAGGGCTAGGGGGAAGGCCCCAAGGGAAGGCAGGGGGAAGGGCCCCAGGGAAGGCAAGGGGAAGGCCCCCAGGAAGGCGAGGGGGAAGGCCCAGGGAAGGCAGGGGGAAGGCCCCATGGAAAGCAGGGTGGAAGGGCCCCAGGGAAGGCAGGGGAAGGCCCCAGGGAAGGCAGAGTGAAGGCAGGGGGAAGGCCCCATGGAAGGCCCCAAAGGGAAGGGCAGGGGGAAGGCCACAGGGAAGGCAGGGGGAAGGCCCCAGGGAAGGCAAAGGGAAGGCAGGGGGAAGGCCCAGGGAAGGGCAGAGGTGGGCCCCAGGGAAGGCAGGTGGAAAGGCCCCATGGAAGGCAGGGGGAAGGCCCCATGGAAAGCAGGTGAAGGCCAGGGAAGTGTCAGGGGAGGCAGGGGAAGGCAGGGGGGAAAGGGGCCGGCCAGGGGAAGGCCCAGGGGGGGCAAGGGCCCCAGGGAACGGGCAGGGGGAAGTCCCCAGGGAAGGCAAGGGAAGGCAGGGGGGAAGGCCCAGGGGAAGGCAGGGGAAGGCCCCAGGGGAAGTGCAGGGGGAAGGCAGGGGGAGAAAGGGGCCCCCCCAGGAAGGCAGGGGAAGGGCAGGGGGAAGGCCCCAGGGAAGGCAGGGGGAGTGGCCCCCCCCCCAAGGGAAGGCAGGGGGAAGGCCCCAGGGAAGGCAGGGGGAATGCCCAGGGAAGGCAGGGGAAGGCCCCAGGGAAGGCAAGGGGGAAGGCCCCAGGGAAGGTAGGATGTTCAGTGCTTCCCTGAGCCGGAGAGAACAACACTCTCTCTGGAAGCGGATAGTAGGGGAGGGGCAAGGGCTGTGAAGGCTACTATATTCCACCAACCCCACTTCATTCACCAGCCACTTCATTCACTAGCCACTTCATTCACCTGACACCTTCCTTCACCAAGCCCACTAGCGTCGTGGGAAAGAGGGGGGAGGAAAACACTATAATTCAGGGACATTACGCCATCTTAAGACCGATATCAAAAGGCGCAAGTTTCCCCTCCTGACCCAGCTGATGGCGTGCTTCGTGTCCCGAGACTGGCGCCGGCTACGGCTTAACCGCCTTTGCTCCCATCTCCAAAATTCAGATACTAATAGCCATTTTTTTAGTCTTCATTTGTTTTTAGGATAACAGTGTTTTTGTCAATATCTGGTTACATTATACCTCCCGACTCTACGCTGCGGAGGTTTAGAGGTCAGATATAGCACAAACAAGAGGAACGGCTCCAGGCTCAACAAGCCACAATGTTGGGCTGAGAACAGGAGACCGTTTCTTCCTCCCACACTGGGTGGTTATAACACGTGGAAACCGCCGTACCCGACGAAGCCGTAAATCCAAAACCTCTGTTAACCTTTACAGCACAGCTGGAAAAGATCACCGAGACAAAGAGGGTAACCTTTGACAAGCCTCGCCGGCATCCTGTCCTCGTCGATGCCGCTAGTGGTAGTGGCTCTTCAGGTAAATTCAGGTAAATAACTTCTTGTGTTATAGTCTCTTCATTTTGTCAAGTCAAAGTCAGAGCCACGGTAGTGTCCGTCTGGGCCTGTAACATGAGCTGAACACGGGCTGTGGTACCCCAACGGCCGAAGGTGGGGTAGTGGTGGTTGTTGGTTGTGTGGTGTTGTTGTTGTGTGGTGGTGGTGGTGATAAGTGTAGTTGTTGTGTGGTTGTGGTGGTGTTGTTGTGGTGTGGTGTAGTTGTTGTGTGTTGTGGTGGTGGTAGTTGTTGTTGTGGTGGTATGGTAGTTTGTTTGTGTGGTGGTAGTTTTGTGGTGGTGGGTTGTTGTTGTTGTGTGGGGTGGTGGTCACATGTTGTTGTTAGTGGTGGTGTGGTTGTTTTGTTGTGGTGTGGTGGTGGTAGTTGTTGTGTGGTGGTGGTGTGTGTGTGGTGTGTTTGTTGTGGTGGTGGCGGTGTGGTGGTGGTGAGTTGGTTAGTTGTGGTGGTGGTGTGTGTTGTTGTGTTGTAGTTGTGTGGGTGGTGTAGTTGTTGTGGTGGTGGTGGAGTTGTTGTTGTGGTGTTGTCGTTGGTGTGGGATGTGTTGTTGTGGGTGGTGGTAGTTGTTGTTTTGAGTGGTGGTAGTTTTTTTTTGTGGGTTCGTTATTGTGTTTTTCGTTGTGTGGTTGTGTGAGTAGTTGTTGTGGTGGTGGTGGTAGGTTGTTGTTGTGAGTGGTGGTGGTAGTTTTGTGGTGGTGGGGTGAGTTTGTTGTGGTGTTGTGAGAGGTACTGGTGTGTATGTAGGTGTGTAGATGTGTGGTGGTATTGTTAGTGGGGTGGTGCTGGTCGTTGTATAGTGGTTGGTGGTGAAGTGTGTTTGTTAGTGGTGGGGTAGTTGTTGTGGTGGTGAGTGGTGTGTGGTGTTGTGCATGGTGTGTGGTAGTTGTTGGTGGGTGGTCAGTGTTTTGTTGTGTGTGCTAGACGTGGTGGCCGTGTAGTGGTGTGGTAGGGATGTGTGGTGTTTAGTGTGTGGTGGTGGTCGTGTGGTAGTGGTGTGTTGTGTGAGCTGTGGTGGTTGTTGGTTGGTGGTGGTGTGAAGTCTTGTTTTTTTTGTGGTGTAGGTTGTGGTGTGGTGGTCGATTAGCCATGTGGGGTGGTGGTAGTTGTGTGGTGGTGTCGTTGTTAGTTGGGGGGGTTGTCTTTGTTTGTTTTTGTGGTTGTGGCCTTGTTAGGGTGGTGGTGGTCTTGTTGTAGTTGTGTTTGGGTTAGTTTTGTTGTGGTGGTGGTGGTCGAAGTTGTTGTGTGATCGGTTTGTTGTTGTGTTTTTTGCGGGGTGTCTGTTGTGGTGGTGAGTCGTTGGTTGTGATGTGGTGGTGGTTGGTGGTGGTGGTCGTTGTTAGTTGTTTGTCGTGGTGGTCGTTATGCTGTTGTGGTGTGGTGGTCTTGTTGTTGTGTGTGGTGGTGGTGTGGTCTATGTTGTGGTTGTGAGTGGTCTTTGTGGGTGGTGTGTGTGGTCGTTGCTTTTTGGGTGGTGTCGTTGTGTTGTGGTGTGGTGGTGGTCGTTGTTGCTTGTGGTGGTGTGTTCGTATGTTGTTGGGTGTGAGTGTGGGTCGTTGTTGTTGTGGGTGGTAGGTGGTCAGTTGTTGTTTGGTGGTGGTCAGTTTTGTTTGTTTTTTTTGCCGGGTTATTGTGGTGATGGTGGTCGTTGTCGTTGTGTTTGGTGTTGTGGTTGGTCGTTGTTGGTGTTGTGGTAGTGTCGTAGTTGTTGTTGTGGTGGTGGTGGTCGTTTGTTGTTGTGGTTGGTGGTGGTGGTGGTCGTTTTTGTGGTGGTGGGTCGTGTTGTGGTGGTGTGGTGTTGTTTGCTGGGTGGTGGTGAGTCGTTTGTTGTTGTTGTTTGTGCTCGTGGGTGGTCTTGTTTTTGGTAGGTGGATGGGCGTTGTTGTTTGTAGCTGGTGTGGTCGTTGGTTGTTGTTGTGGTGTGTGCGTTGTTGTTGTGGTGGTTGTTTGTGTGGGGTAGTTGTTGTGGTGGGTGGTCGTTTGTTGATGGTGGTGGTACTTGGTTGGTGGTTGGGTGTGTTGTGGGTAGGTACTGTTAGTAGGCTGTTGGTGGTAGTGGTGTGTGGTTGTGGTGTGGTGTGTGTGGTGTTGTCGTGGCTGTGTGGTTGGTTGGTAGGTGTTTTGGTGTGGTGGTGCGAGTTGGGTTCTGTGGTGGTGGTGGTGTTGTTGTGGTGGTGGTGGGGGTGGTGTGTGTTGTTGTGTGTTGTGTTCGTTGTTGGTGGTGTTGTGTCGATTGTGTGGTGGTGGTTGGTCGTTGCGTGGTGGTCTAGATGGTCGTTATTGTGGTGGTGTAGGTGTACGCTGTTGTGGTGAGATTGGTAAGTAGTTGTTGATGTGTGGGGTGGTAGTTGTTGTTGTGGTGGGTGTGTAGTTGTTTGTGTGGTGTGGTGGTGTGTCAGTTGTGTTGTTTTGGGGTAGTTGTGGTGGTGTGGAGTTGTTTTGTGGTGGTCTTGTGTTGGTGGTGGTGTTGTTGTGGTGTGGTTAGTTGTTGTTCTGGTGGTAGTTGTTGTGGTGGTGTAGGTTTTGGTTTGTGGTGGTGTAGTGTGGTGGTGGTGGTAGTCTGTTGTTGTGTTGGTGTGGTAGTTGTTTTGGTGTGTGGTCGGTGGGTTTGTTTGTGGTGGGTGATTTGTGTGGTGGATGGCCTGGGTGTTATGGTCCTGGTGGTGGTAGAAGTCAACCTGTGGTGGGGATGGTGGTGGTTGATATGGTGGTGTAGTGGTGGTGGTGATAGTGGTGGTGTAAGGTAGTGGTGGTGGTAGTTTGGGTGGTAAGTGGTGTGATGTTAGAAGCCATGTTGGTGGTAGGTGGTGGTGGTATGTGGTCGGTGGTCGAAACCCATGTTGTAGGTGTGTGGTGTGGTGTAGGAGCCCTGTTGTGTGGTGGTAGTGGTGGTGGTAGCGGGGTGGTTTAGAGCCCATGTGGTGGTGGTGGTAGTGGTGGTGGAGTGGTGGTCGGTATGGTGGTAAGGGTAGGGGGTAGAACCATGTGGTGGTGGTGGTAAACCCAGTGGTGGTGGTAGAAGCCCAGTGGTAGGTGGTAGTGGTGGTGGTCGTTAAAGACCATGGGTGGTGGTAGTGGTCGTGGAAGGCAGCATGTGGTGGTCGGTGGTAGGTGGTGGTGGTAGGAGCCATCAAAATGGTGGTGGTGGTAGATTACCAGTGGTGGTGGTGGTAGAAGCCCATGTGGTGGTGAGTATAAACCCCATGTGTTGGTGGTGGTAGTGTTAGGTGGTTGTTTTTGTGGTGGTAAGTTGTTGTTTATGATGGTGTAGTGGCAGTTGTTGAGAGGTGGAAAAGACCCATTGGTGGTGTGGTGTTGGTGGTGGCTAGTGGGTTGGTGGTGGTGTAGTGTAGTCGTGTCTTCTTATAGAAACCCATGTAGTGGTGGTGTTTTTTTTTTCTACCACAGACGTAGCCACACATTTACAATGCCTAACCAGCAATATACTTTTCTTCTGTCCTCCATAGACAGGTTAGAGATGTGTTAACATATATTTCAAGGGTTTATTGAACAATCAACCACTGAAGGTGAGTCGGTGCTTTTAAAATGCTAAGCTAACCTACATACGTAAATACATAGATACACAGATTTACGTATGCCCTACATAAAGTGTTCGATGTTTCTTTTACATAGTGTCATTAATGTACATTTACAAAGGTGAAATGTAATTCTGATCAGCTTCCATATATACTTTATACCCATACATATACATACACACACACATATACATACATATACACACATGCATTCACATATATTTGTCTCTTTTACTCTGACAGGGTGAGATAGTGATAAAGAAACTAGTGTGCAATTAAGCACTTAATCACTGAAGGTGATTAAGGTGCTTTTACAAGCTCAGGTTATATAGTTACATCATATACATTGTATAATTAATCTATTACATGGTCAATCTTGGATACAAGTCCAATATATCATCAAGTGTTCCAGTACTCATATAGTAATTACACAGTTCAGCATACCTTAGCCCAGGAGGGCGAAAGTCAGTCAGTAAGGGACATTCTACAATATAATGTTCAAGAGAGTGCATGTTTTCTCTTTCACAAAGTTGACACATAGTGTACTCGACATTTGGGTTTTGAGAAAGCTGCCAGATACGTCTATATCCCAGGCGTATTCTGGCCACTATAACATCACATTGCCGGGTTCTTGTTCTATTAGTCCCATATGTGAATGTCTCCTCACGATATCTATCATAATATTTAATGCTACAACTTTCAGGTCTTTGTGAATTTGTTAGGTCGATGAGATCTTCATTAGATATTTGTTTAAGTATTCTCTTGTCACTGCTAATGAAACACCCATATCAATTTCTACCACTGGTTTTCTACAGGCTGTCTTTGCAAGCATATCAACAGTGTCATGCCTTGAGATGCCAACATGTGATGGTATCCATAGGAATTTAATTTCAAATCTGTTTTCTTTAGCAGCTAAAACACTGTTTCAAATTCAATTCAATTTGTATGTATATTAATATATATGTATATATATATATATATATATATATATATATATATATATATATATATATATATATATATATATATATATATATATGTCGTACCTAGTAGCCAGACGCACTTCTCAGCCCACTATGCAAGGCCCGATTTGCCTAATAAGCCAACTTTTCATGAATTGTTTTTCGACTACCTAACCTACCTAACCTAACCTAACCAGACCCTAAAGGGTCTGAGCGTGGTGTAGTGGGTTAAGGCGTTACCTGTCATGCCAGTGGCTGGAAGGCTTCTGTGCTGGCTAGGGTTCGAGTCTCCTGGTGGGAAAGTGTTCTATAGTTTAATAACTACTCTTGCGTGTTTAGGCAAGTTGGGCATTGCATAGACACAGTGTCTTCCCTTATTCAACAGGGACTTGATGAAAAAAACGTAAATTTGACCCCTCACTAGCTCTGGTGCTCTTGGGAGATGTTGGTTGAGGTGTTGAAATGCCCCGAAATTACCATCACTTTTAAGGGTCTGAGCGTGGTGTAGTGGGTTAAGGCGTTACCTGTCATGCCAGTGGCTGGAAGGCTTCTGTGCTGGCAAGGGTTCGAGTCTTCTGGTGGGAAAGTGTTCTATAGTTTAATAACTACTCTTACGTGTTTAGGCAAGTTGGGCATATATATATATATATATATATATATATATATATATATATATATATATATATATATATATATATATATATATACACCTATAACACACATGTTAAACCTTGTCAGCCATATACATACTTGAGTCATGTCGCCTCTTACTCTCTGGAGAACAGTAGTTAAGCTTATGAGTCTCTTCATAATGCCGTTCTTATGTTGGCCAACCTGGCATATGCCGCTGCTGTTATCCTCTTGATATGGGCTTCAGGGACGCGTCTGGCATGATATCAACCCCCAAGTCTTTTTTTCTCTCTGATTCTTGAAGAATTTCATCTCTTCCCAAATGATACCTTGTATCTGGCCTCCTGCTCCCTACACCTATCTTCATTACATTTGCTTGGGTTAAACTCTAACAACCATTTGTTCGACCATTCCTTCAGTTTGTCTAGGTCTTCTTGAAGCCTCAAGCAGTCTTCTTCTGTCTTAATCCTTCTCATAATTTTGGCGTCGTCACCAAACATTGAGAGATATAAGTCTATACCCTCCGGGAGATCATTTTCGTATATCAGAAACAAGATAGGACCGAGTACAGAGAACTGTGGGACTCCACTGGTGACTTCACGCCAATCGGAGGTCTCACCCCTCACCGTAACTCTCTGCTTCCTATTGCTTAGGTACTCCCTTATCCACTGGAGCGCCCTACCAGTTATTCCTGCCTGTTTCTCCAGCTTGTGCATCAGCCTTTTATGGGGTACTGTGTCAAAGGCTTTCCGAAAGTCCAAAAAATGCAGCCCGCCCATCCTTCTTTTTCTTGCTTAATCTTTGTCACCTGATCGTAGAATTTTATTAAGCCAGTAAAGTAAGATTTACCCTCCCTGAACCCATGTTGGCGATTTGTCCCGAAGTCCCTTCTCTCCAGATGTGTTATCAGGTTTTTTCTCACAATCTTCTCCATCACCTTGCATGGTATACAAGTCAAGGACACTGGCCTGTAGTTCAGTGCCTCTTGCCTGTCGCCCTTTTTGTATATTGGAACTACATTTGCCGTCTTCCATATTTCTGGTAGGTCTCCTGTCTCCAGTGACCTACTATACACTATGGAGAGTGGCAAGCAAAGTGCCCCTGCACACTCTTTCAGTACCCATGGTGAGATCCCATCTGGACCAACAGTCTTTCTCAAATCCAGATCCAGCAGGTGTCTCTTGACCTCGTCTCTCGTAATTTCGAACCCTTCCAAGGCTGCCTGGTTTACTGCCCTCTCTCCTAGCGCAGTGACCTCTCCTTGTTCTATTGTTAAGATCTCCTGGAACCTCTTGTTGAGTTCATCACACACCTCTTTGTCATTCTTTGTATACCTGTCCTCGCCTGTTCTAAGTTTCATCACCTGTTCTTTCACTGTTGTTTTTCCTCCTAATGTGACTGTGAAGTAGCTTTGGTTCCGTCTTGGCTTTGTTCTGCTATATCATTTTCATAATTTTTCTCTTCTTCTCTTCTCACACTGACATACTCATTCCTGGTTCTCTGGTATCTCTCTCTTCTTTCTGGAGTTCTTTATTTCAGAAGTTCTTCCACGCCCTTTTGTTCAGCTCCTTTGCTTCCATACATGCCCTATTATACCATGGATTCTTCTTTTGCTTCTCGGATTTTTCATTCGGGCCGGGATAAACCTGTTTACTGCTTCCTGACACTTTTGGGTGACATAGTCCATCATATCTTGTACAGACTTAGCTCTGAGGTCTGTCTCCCATGGTATATCCCTTAGGAAACTTCTCATCTGCTCATAATTCCCCTTTCGGTATATGTTCAATCATTTGGGTTGGACGGTAGAGCGACGGTCTCGCTTCATGAAAGTCGGCGTTCAATCCCCGACCGTCCAAGTGGTTGGGCACCATTCCTTTTCCCCGTCCCATCCCAAATCCGTATCCTGACCCCTTCCCAGTGCTATATAGTCGTAATGACTTGGCGTTTTCCTTTGACAATTCCTTCCTTCCTTCCTTCCTTCCTTCCTTCCTTCCTTCCTTCCTTCCCCCTTTCGGTATGCCAGAACTGTATTTTTTCGTAAAAAGTGTAATATGAAAGGTGACACATATATTAGCAACACAAAGTGTAATTTACCATTTGAGCGTTGGGCCAGATATTGCAACAATTTATATTATATAATTAGGTTGATGAGAAGACATATATAGAGAGTTAATATACACTAATAACAACTGAAATTACTTCAATTTTTCCCTCACAATCAACATTATACCTAACTGGACGATGTTGCCATCACGGGTGGCAACCACTTCTAACACCCAGCATCGATCTGACTTGAGTAGGACTCAAGTCACCTCGACACGTGACTCAAGTCAAGGACAGGTGACTTAGTGACAAGTGCTGTCAATACGTCATCTCCTCGAGACAAGTGCTGTCAATACGTCATCTCCTCGTGACAAGTGCTGTCAATAAGTCATCTCCTTGTGACAAGTGCTGTCAATACGTCATCTCCTTGTGACAAGTGCTGTCAATACGTCATCTCCTTGTGACAAGTGCTGTCAATACGTCATCTCCTTGTGACAAGTGCTGTCAATACGTCATCTCCTTGTGACAAATGCTGTCAATACGTCATCTCCTGGTGGCAAGTGCTGTCAATACGTCATCTCCTGGTGGCAAGTGCTGTCAATACGTCATCTCCTCGTGACAAGTGCTGTCAATAAGTCACCTCCTTGTGAGAGTACTTTCTTCATAAGTGGCTTTATAGTGCCTTGCGACAGCAAGAACAGATTGTAATAAATCAAAGCTACTGATATTTAATTTGTTTTTCAATTGCGCCCCGAAGATGGTGTTAACTGGGCAGCGCCACTCATCCTGTGAGTGACCACACACCGCCATAGTGACAGTATTGGGCAGCGCCACTCATCCTGTGAGTGACCACACACCGCCATAGTGACAGTATTGGGCAGCGTCACTCATCCTGTGAGTGACCACACCGCCATAGTGACAATATTGGGCAGCGTCACTCATCCTGTGAGTGGACACACCGCCATAGTGACAGTATTGGGCAGCGCCACTCATCCTGTGAGTGGACACACCGCCATAGTGACAGTATTGGGCAGCGCCACTCATCCTGTGAGTGGACACACCGCCATAGTGACAGTATTGGGCAGCGCCACTCATCCTGTGAGTGACCACACCGCCATAGTGACAGTATTGGGCAGCGCCACTCATCCTGTGAGTGACCACACCGCCATAGTGACAGTATTGGGCAGCGTCACTCATCCTGTGAGTGACCACACCGCCATAGTGACAGTATTGGGCAGCGTCACTCATCCTGTGAGTGACAACACCGCCATAGTGACAGTATTGGGCAGCGTCACTCATCCTGTGAGTGAACACACCGCCATAGTGAGAGTATTGGGTAGCATCACTCATCCTGTGAGTGGACACACCGCCATAGTGACAGTATTGGGCAGCGTCACTCATCCTGTGAGTGGACACACCGCCATAGTGACAGTATTGGGCAGCGTCACTCATCCTGTGAGTGGACACACCGCCATAGTGAGAGTATTGGGCAGCGCCACTCATCCTGTGAGTGGACACACCGCCACAGTGAGAGTATTGGCAGCGTCACTCATCCTGTGAGTGGACACACCGCCATAGTGAGAGTATGGGCAGCGCCACTCATCCTGTGAGTGGACACACCGCCATAGTGGAGTATTGGCAGCGCCACTCATCATGTGAGTGGACACATCGCCATAGTGACAGTATTGGGCAGCGCCACTCATCCTGTGAGTGGACACACCGCCATAGTGACAGTATTGGGCAGCGCCACTCATCCTGTGAGTGGACACACCGCCATAGTGACAGTATTGGGCAGCGCCACTCATCCTGTCAGTGACAACACCGCCATAGTGACCGTATTGGGCAGCGCACTCATCCTGTGAGTGGACACACCCGCCATATTGACAGTATTGGGCAGCGTCACTCATCCTGTGAGTGGACACCACCGCCATAGTGACTGTATGGGCAGCGTCACTCATCCTGTGAGTGGACACACCGCCATAGTGACAGTACTGGGCAGCGCCCACTCATCCTGTGAGGAACACACCGCCATAGTGACAGTATTGGGCAGCGTCACTCATCCTGTGAGTGAACACACCGCCATAGTGACAGTATTGGGCAGCGTCACTCATCCTGTGAGTGACAACACCGCCATAGTGACAGTATTGGGCAGCGTCACTCATCCTGTGAGTGGACACACCGCCATAGTGACAGTACTGGGCAGCGCCCACTCATCCTGTGAGTGAACACACCGCCATAGTGACAGTATTGGGCAGCGTCACTCATCCTGTGAGTGAACACACCGCCATAGTGACAGTATTGGGCAGCGTCACTCATCCTGGAGTGACACACCGCCATAGTGACAGTATTGGGCAGCGTCACTCATCCTGTGAGTGACCACACCGCCATAGTGACAGTATTGGCAGCGTCACTCATTCTGTGAGTGACACACCGCCATAGTGACAGTATTGGGCAGCGTCACTCATCTGTGATGACCCCACCGCCATAGTGACAGTATTGGGCAGCGTCACTCATCCTGTGAGTGGACACACCGCCATAGTGACAGTATTGGGCAGCGTCACTCATCCTGTGAGTGGACACACGCCATAGTGACAGTATTGGGCAGCGCCACTCATCCTGTGAGTGGACACACCGCCATAGTGGCAGTATTGGGCAGCGCCACTCATCCTGTGAGTGGACACACCGCCATAGTGACAGTATTGGGCAGCGCCACTCATCCTGTGAGTGGACACACCGCCATAGTGACAGTATTGGGGTCGCCACTCATCCTGTGATGGACACACCGCCTAGTGACAGTATTGGGCAGCGCCACTCATCCTGTGAGTGGACACACCGCCATAGTGACAGTATTGGGCAGCGCCACTCATCCTGTGAGTGGACACACCACCATAGTGACAGTATTGGGCAGCGTCACTCATCCTGTGAGTGGACACACCGCTAGTGACAGTATTGGGCAGCGCCACTCATCCTGTGAGTGGACACACCGCCATAGTGACAGTATTGGGCAGCGCCACTCATCCTGTGAGTGACACACCGCCATAGTGACAGTATTGGGCAGCGCCACTCATCCTGTGAGTGGACACACCGCCATAGTGACAGTATTGGGCAGCGTCACTCATCCTGTGAGTGGACCACACCGCCATAGTGACAGTATTGGGCAGCGCCACTCATCCTGTGAGTGGACACACCGCCATAGGGACAGTATTGGGCAGCGCCACTCATCCTGTGAGTGGACACACCGCCATAGTGAAAATATTGGGCAGCGCCACTCATCCTGTGAGTGGACACACCGCCATAGTGACAGTATTGGGCAGCGCCACTCATCCTGTGAGTGACACACCGCCATAGTGACAGTATTGGGCAGCGCCACTCATCCTGTGAGTGGACACAACGCCATAGTGAA
>WNGS01022788.1:0-11042 GCA_020271785.1 Procambarus virginalis
GTGTGGATAAAAAAAAGTAGTTAGTAAACAGTTGATTGACAGTTTAGAGGCGGGCCGAAAGAGCAAAGCTCAACCCCCGCAAACACAATAGGTGAATACAACTAGGTGAATACACACACACAAAACATGTTTCCTTAAAGTACACTAAGTCATGCAAATACTTGTTCTGAGCCTTTGGTAATTATTGTCATAGTTGCACAATATTAATTGTGTGTTTAACCTGGTTAGTAGCAGCCATCCATCACTCTCAGGGGAGACTATGGCACACAACAGCAGACACCCATCACTCTCAGGGGAGACTATGGCACACAGCAGCAGACATCCATCACTCTCAGGGGAGACTATGGCACACAATAAACATATAAAGTCAGGGGATGAGGCCGGATGACATCATTCTATCCTTCCCCAGACACGGCTGGACTATCCTTCCCCAGACACGGCTGGACCGCGATGCCTTGTGGGTTCGCCGACCTCTAGAAGGTCGACACACACACACGAGCTTATGGATATAACGTCCATATAGATTTACGAACATAACACTATAATCACTGATAATGGCGCGGGCATAAGACTTAAATAACCTTATAAACGGCAGGATTAACACGGACCATCCTCCAGGGCAGCCTTCATCCACCTCACCTGCAAGAGAACTGATCAAACTCTAGCATTATAGATCAATGAACATCAACTGATGTGGTGTTGGCCTTAAAGCCTATCAACCTCTGAAGGGTTATTAAGGCCTATTAACCTCTGGGAGAGTGATTTAGTCCACCACAATAGCTTACTGACCAGGCAGCAAGTATATTTTAGTCCTTGAGGGCTTACGTTAGTGTATATACACCGCGAAGCGGGATTGTTGTTGTTTAAGATTCAGCTACTGGGAACAAAAAGTTCCAAGTAGCACGGGCTATGGTGAGCCCGTAGTGGACTTACCTGGCACCAGGAGCGGGGCTGTAACTTGAGAAGAAGCGGGGTACACCTCTCTGTGTATATACACCGAGAAGCGGGGTAGACCTTTGTGTATATATGCCTTCCTAGTGTCTCCAGGAAATTGATAAAGAAGCCGGAAATCAATTATATCAAATCCACACAGGTCGTTCATCTAATCCTGTTAATGGCAGGGCTGCAGCAGCACACACTGTTATCAGCAAAGTCATCATTCTAATACAATGTGATAAGCAAAGTCATCATTCTAATACAATGTGATAAGCAAAGTCATCATTCTAATATAATGTGATAAGCAATGTCATCATTCTAATATAATGTGATAAGCAAAGTCATCATTCTAATATAATGTGATCAGCAAAGTCATCATTCTAATACAATGTGATCAGCAATGTCATCATTCTAATATAATGTGATCAGCAATGTCATCATTCTAATATAATGTGATCAGCAATGTCATCATTCTAATATAATGTGATCAGCAAAGTCATCATTCTAATACAATGTGATCTTTCTAAACTGACGTGAAACAAAGACCTGTTGAGAACTACAGTGTGCTTCTTCGATACTTCAGTGTGTCTTCACCGCCAGCAGAGCTGATTGCCATTCCTATATGGCAATGTCTAATCTAATGTGTCTTAGATGTTGATTGATAAAGATTAAGCCACCCAAGAGGTGGCACGGGCATGAATAGCCCGTAACCTCTTAGATGTTCAGATGTCTTGATATAAATATCCATGGAGACCTGGGATGGAAACAACAGTTGAGCAGCGGAGTTGTAGAATCTGTGGTGAGAGTGACGGACACCGCCTTGACCGCTATCCGAGAATATCTATCTTGAGATGATTTCGGGGATTTTAGTGTCCCCGCAGCCCAGTCCTCGACCAGGCCTCCACCCCCAGGAAGGAGCCCGTGACAGCTGACTAACACCCAGGTACCTATTTTACTGCTAGGTAAGAGGGGCATAGGGTGAAAGAAACTCTGCCGTTGTTTCTCGCCGGCGCCCGAGATCGAATCCGGGATCACAGGATCACAGGATCACAAAGTCCAGCGTGCTGTCCGCTCGGCCGACCGGCTCCCTCTAATGTCTAAGAGACATTAGAAATATTTGTTGAATAATAAACCCCACATTGTCTGAGTTAGGAAAACACCATTTTTTAAATTTTTGCACCCGCAAGATAATGGAAGTTCAGGGATTGATAAATGATAAACTTGTTTGATAAACTGTTCACTTGAGAGAGTTAAAAGTTCCAGCTCCGTCTTGGTACAAATGCCAGGATGAACAATCCAGCGGGTTTTCTTTCTATTTGGGGGTGTTGTACACGCTGCTATGGCGGGGTGTCCACTCACAGGATGAGTGGCGCTGCCCCCTTCACCACCCCCCTTTGAAAAAAAAACTTGACCTGTATCAAACCCAAATTTTAAAATCACAAAACAAAACGCTTCATGTATTGGTTTTTACGATATGAATTGTGTTCTGATTTAGCAAAAATAATACCGCGGCCTAGTGCTTGAGAAGACTAACTTGAAGCAGTCATTAAACTGAAAAGCTTCTTTATCTTGAGTTGAAGATCAATGTGTTGATAATGTTTCACCAATTGGAGGGTAGGAAGCACTGAATGTGTTGAGGTGACAAGCTACGGTGCTTACAGTAATTAAGAGGGATTTGTGTCATGTCATGGAAATTATGAACCCGATTATGCATGTCTGTCAATGTGTGTCATGCAGCCACGTGACGTTGTCAAAGTTCACGACTTCCGTTACGCCTTAAAGCTTATCGAGATGTCTAATAATTCCAGCGACTGAACCTTTGAAAGGATGCAACTCACAGTCTTTAATCTTGTTCATCTATAATGTGCCCCATACCCATCCCGTGGGCGGTAGTGGGCCCCATACCCATCCCGTGGGCGGTACTGGGCCCCATACCCATCCCGTGGGCGGTAGTGGGCCCCATACCCATCCCATGGGCGGCAGTGGGCCCCATACCCATCCCGTGGGCGATAGTGGGCCCCATACCCATCCCGTGGGCGGTAGTGGGCCCCATACCCATCCCATGGGCGGCAGTGGGCCCCATACCCATCCCGTGGGCGGTAGTGGGTCCCATACCCAGTGGAAATTGTTACAGAGGCACGCATACTTGGCTCGTGATCTGAACTCCAGGTGTTTAGTTAATATATACATCAATCGCCTTTAATAGGCCAAGTGGTGCAAGACAAAAAGCCTACAACAGTCACTCAGCAGTTGACAAACTCCCGCGTACCTATTTACTGCTCGGACCCTATTTCATAGGGTGTAAAGGAGAATATACTGCCTTTGCTGCCCGGACGCCATGTCGACTGTCCCTTTGCAGTGTTGGGCACTAATTTGCTCCAGACCTCGATAATGTCACGACAGTACACAAACAACGCTCTGCCTGCCCTTGCTGTCCTGTAAGGGGATTGGAATCTTTTCATTTGCTTTAGTCTTTACTAACACACTGCCGCTGCACGTGGTTATAAGGATAACGCAAGGTCGTGTTTTGGTTGAACCACAAATACAAAGCTTGGCGTGACGCAAGACTCCTGTGTTTCAAGGAATTTCAACAAAATAAAAATGAAAAATATTTTCAATTCATTTTAACAAAGCCCTGAGTACATGCAGGCATTCGAGTCTCAGTACAAACTGGTCACCATCTGCAGTAAATTAAGTCACTTTCAATCAGAGCGTTCGACTGTGCTTCAAACACTGCACAGTTGCTCCCCCACAGCGAATATTACAGCTAGTTGTGTCCTGGATTGATTTATGCCCGGGAATGCGAGCGAAAGATAGAGGAGGAGGAGGAGGAGGAAATACCAGAGGAAGACTGGCATTTTCTTGACGGTGAGGAGAGATTCTTGTGGAGGGGGTGAGGGGGGAGCACACGTGGTGATGCTGGCTGGGGGAGGCGGGGTCGAGGAGGGGCAGGTGTAACGGGCCCCGTTGGGGAGGAGAGGGCATAAAAGGCATCGTGTTTTTCTTGAGAGGGGGTATATGGGGGGGGGGGGGTAAGGGGTCAGTGATTAATGAGAAACACGTGTTGAGGTCAAGGGGTGATGGAGGACACAGGTTCGGGGGGGGGGGGCTGTGGTAGTGGTGGACACAGGTGGGGGGGCTGTGGTAGTGGGACACAGGTGGGGGGGCTATGGTAGTGGTGGACACAGGTGGGGGGCTAGGGTAGTGGTGGGACACAGGTGGGGGGTCTATGGTAGTGGTGGAACAGGTGGGGGGGGCTGTGGGTGGTGGACACAGGTGGGGGGGCTATGGTAGTGGTGGACACAGGTGGGGGGGTCTATGGTAGTGGTGGACACAGGTGGGGGGGGGTGGCTATGGTAGTGGTGGACACAGGTGGGGGGCTATGGTAGTGGTGGACACAGGTGGGGGGGGGCTATGGTAGTAGTGGTGGACACAGGTGGGGGGGCTATGGTAGTGGTGGACACAGGTGGGGGGGGCTATGGTAGTGGTGGACACAGGTGGGGGGGGCTATGGTAGTGGTGGACACAGGTGGGGGGGCTATGGTAGTGGGGACACAGGTGGGGGGGCTATGGTAGGGTGGACACAGGTGGTGGGGGGGCTATGGTAGTGGTGGACACAGGTGGGGGGGCTATGGTAGTGGTGGACACAGGTGGGGGGGTCTATGGTAGTGGGGGACAGGGGGGGGGGTCTATGGTAGTGTGGACACAGGTGGGGGGGGGCTATGGTAGTGGTGGACACAGGTGGGGGGTCTATGGTAGTGGTGGACACAGGTAGGGGGGCTATGGTAGTGGTGGACACAGGTGGGGGGGGCTATGGTAGTGGTGGACACAGGTGGTGGGGGGGGGGCTATGGTAGTGGTGGACACAGGTAGGGGGGTCTATGTAGTGGTGGACACAGGTAGGGGGGCTATGGTAGTGGTGGACACAGGTGGGGGGCTATGGTAGTGGTGGACACAGGGGGGGGGGGCTATGGTAGTGGTGGACACAGGTGAGGGGGCTATGGTAGTGGTGGACACAGGTGGGGGGGTCTATGGTAGTGGTGGACACAGGTGGGGGGGGCTATGGTAGTGGTGGACACAGGTGGGGGGCTATGGTAGTGGTGGACACAGGTGGGGGGGGCTATGGTAGTGGTGGACAGGTGGGAGGGGCTATGGTAGTGGTGGACACAGGTGGGGGGTCTATGGTAGTGGTGGAACAGGTAGGGGGTTATGGTAGTGGTGGACACAGGTGGGGGGGCTATGGTAGTGGTGGACACAGGTGGGGGGGTCTATGGTAGTGGTGGACACAGGTAGGGGGGCTATGGTAGTGGTGGACACAGGTGGGGGGGTCTGGTAGTGGTGGACACAGGTGGGGGGGGGCTATGGTAGTGGTGGACACAGGTGGGGGGGCTATGGTGTGGGGACACAGGTGGGGGGGGTGTGGTGGTGGACACAGGGGGGGGGGCTACTATGTAGTGGTGGACCACAGGTGGGGGCTATGGTAGTGGTGGAAACAGGTGGGGGGGGCTGTGGTAGTGGTGGACACAGGTGGGGGGGGCTATGGTAGTGGTGGACACAGGTAGGGGGCTATGGTAGTGGTGGACACAGGTGGGGGGGCATGGTATGGTGGACACAGGTGGGGGGCTGTGGTAGTGGTGGACACAGGTGGGAGGGGCTGTGGTAATGGTAGTGGTGACACAGGTGGGGGTAGGTAGTGGTGGACACAGGTGGGGGGGGGGCTGAGGTGATGGAGAACAAAGGGGGGAAGAGTAGGGGGGATGGGGGAATCTGGGAATGTTGTGGATGGAGGGGGGGGGGGAGAAAGGTCAACCAAGCTCTCCCTTACATCCTTTTAATAAATTAGAAAAATACTTCGTCGTGGCCTGAGGAATGGCTAAACTTTTTGTTACCAAATTTTCCTTGTTCATTCTGTTATCTTAACTGACTTGCTTTTAAAGGTCCAGTCCTCTCTGCAACCTTGCTTGAATACATGCGTAAGATCCCTTGGGGGATTTGGCTTAGTTCCCTTGCTGCTTGCACAATATAATTCTATTCATATAATTCCCAATATTGAATAGTGGATCTGGAGAAGGCCAATTGAGACAGCTTCTTGTATAGAAAATAACATAGATTGCTGCAGCCTCAGCTAGTAAATCTATTATTCGGCAACCTCTTCCATAAATATACTCTATGTCCAAACCAGTATTTTGAAATTTGCATGCATTATTTTATGTTTTATATATATCTAACAGTAAGATATCAACACAAAATAATGATGTGTTTTGAACAAGATAATATTAAATAGTGTTTCTTTGACTTTTTAAAATGTTAATTAGGTTAATCTTTTTTAATTGGTCTTCACTGGAATGATTTCGAATTCGAGGGATTAACACTTGTCTTCTTTCACCTACGTTCTGGATTTGCTGTCAAATCTTGTCTAAAGTACTGTGGCCTCCCTTAAAAAAAATCAGCTGCGTTTCCTTACTAAATCTAACTTAATTTAGCCTCGTCTATTCGATCTAATAAAATCTAGCCAAAGCCTAGTTTAGGCTAACCCAACATTGATGGAGTGGAGGACACCACTCCATGGTGGGATTGAGAAGGGATGAGTAACTGAACGTACGACCCTTCAGTGTAGGATACATAAATGATGACCACAAGAGAGATTATAGAAGTAAATTTTCTAAATATGTTGATTTATTGGATTTGAGACACTTTTGAATAAGAAGGATGGATAGAAAAATTATGAACAATTAAATTTTGAGGGGAAACTAAAGTTTTTTCCCCACCTACCAAAGTCGTGGTCAATCCTTTACAAGTGTTAATCAACACACACATATTCTTCTATCCTCCGTGAACAAGTTTAGAGATCGATACAATACGTTACAAATACAATAGATGCTCAGTAGGCGAGGGACGAAGTGTGTATAGCAAAGACTAGTTGAGAGGAGTTTCTGTACTAACAGAGACGAAATAACGAAATTGTAACGTCATATAATGTAGTGGGTTACTGAGTACTTAAAAGGTGGCTAAATTGTTGTTACAATGGTAACCGGCCATACATTTTTATTGGTCGGGTGTTGTAAGGAATGAATTGCATTTTTAAGTGTCAAAAGCCTGTATGTAGCCTTACATCTTACATGTTCGTCCCGAAATATGTTGAACTGAGCATAAAACTGGTAGGGGAGTGAGATAACCAAGTCGTAAGAATAACGTTAAAAAATATGAGACGCAGGTGTCCTGAAATCGACCAACTGATTATTATGTACAAGCTTCAAAAGAGGGGAAAGTTATTTGTCTTGAAATATACCAACGTGAGGAATGAATCCGAGGCGGTTTGCCGAGTCATTCGTAAATTGTAATTTCGTGTTACATATATAAGAGTGGTTTCTGTTAAATATTTTTGGTATTAGCTAGGCTCATACGTAGGCACACACGGAAGTGATGGGGAGAAAAGAGTTGAAATGAAGTAAACGAGTTTAACATGTAGATAAAAGATGTAGTAGTGTGATACATGCAAGGTTGTGAGAGGAATCTGTGTGTGTAGAGTCAGATCTTATGCAGAGGTGTGCCAAGTGTTTGTAGCTACGTGGTGTTTTGACCAGAAGAAGTGTGTGTAGCAGCTGCCTAATTATAAGGTAGTTGGAAACGGTCCAGAATAGTCTGAAATGTCATGAAAGTTTTCATAAAATATTATACAATGAGAGGAGGGATCGGTAGGATTGACCGGTGGGTGGGAAAGTTGACTGACAGATGTGTTGGAAAAGTGATTGACAGCTCTGGAACAGTTACTTCAATGCAAACTAAACATGGAAATATTATATAAACAAGACGATGTAACCGATGAATGTGTAGAAGGAAGAATGTAACAAATTAGAAGTTAGGGAGAAAGTTGAATGTCTGTGTAATACGAAATGGTGTTTGTTACAGAAAGTTTAAATATAATCGTGATTGGATTAATGAGGAATCAAATGGAATGAAGGATGAATTATTGATCTGCATGATGTGATGTGCTTGATGTTACTAATTACTAGAGTGAATCTTTTAAAGAATCTCAAACGTTATATACGGTGATGTATCTGCGATAAGAACGCAAGAATTAAGGAAACTGCAGAAGGTCTATTGCCCCATGCGAGGCAGCTCCTAATAATACCCATCCACACTCGTTCATAATATATGTCTAACCTACGCTTGAAACAATCTATGGATCCAACATCTATTGCGCTACCCCGGGGACCGGAGACGATCAGTGGAATGTTATACATAGATGAAAGAGAGGGAAGGCTCCTCGTATATGGAATGAATGCCGCTAATATATTGAGGGCATGGGGGAGTGCTGTGAGGTGATGCTGGGTATGTCAAGAGAAGCCTCGCGGGTGAAGCGCCTGAGAATTCAGCCCGTCCTCCTAGAGTTTCCCAATATAAGAAAACGATCAATTTAAAGTGTCTGTTTGGTGTGTGGAGAGTTTTTCATAGGTAGGTTTGCCGTCTTCTTGTTAAGTCTAATCTTGTCGTCTAACAAGGCGGCTAACCTACTTATGAAGAGGGGGTTAGACAAACACTAAAGTCTTTGAAAATGTAATAAGTTATTACGAAACGTGTTCTAGCGTCGCGTCAGACTAGAAATAAAAATGAATTTTGGAGAACTGATTTTTCAATTACCACCGACAGTGAAAAGAAACATAAGAAATATAGAGAAAATTCGTGTTAGAATTATTAATCTTACTTTTTCGGTCATATTTAATAATATATGTCTACAGGAAAGACTGCTACCAAAATATACTAATATATATATATATATATATATATATATATATATATATATATATATATATATATATATATATATATATATATATATATATATATATATATATATATATATATATATGCATATATGTATATATTGCTTACATACATACATACATACATATACACAGAAGTGAGGAATACCTCTTTGAGAATATGTCCGTTGTAACGATTAAGTCAATATTCTTTTTTCACGGTTTCTGCATTTTTTTAATAGGATTTTCTTGTCATAACTATTTATTAACACATTCCCTAGACCTATTTCGATGATAATCATTAAACTTATCTAAGTTTGCTAGCACTAGGTATAATATATATTTTACTAGAGGGGGTACCAGGCCGGGGCGCCCAGGTGCCTTCTATCTCTCCCTCTTCTCTCTTCTCTCCTTAATCCTTTCTAGCGCTAAAGATTAACTTTCGTTGAGTTTGTCAACATTTTTGAAGGCACAGTAAAAGTGGATACAATTTAATGTTGTTGTTGTTGTTTTAGATTCAGCTACTCAGAACATAAAGTTCCAAGTAGCACGGGCTATGGTGAGCCCGTAAGGGTACAATATAATTTGAGAAATCAAATATATATAGCGGAGAGTGAGGTAAAACAAGGTGTCGCATGGATCAATAGGATTTCTGCAGTTTCCGTCCTGCCTGTGTTTTGATGGTGGGTTGGCGGTAGGCTGGATGTTGTCTCTATCGTGGAGAATGTAGAATGTAAGTTGAGTGTTGGCTGGCTCTTGAGAGTTGGTCGAGTTTGTTTAATATGTTGTGCTTTGCTAATGTCACATCTTCCGTTGTCTGTAGATCTATCTTGAGGTTATCTTGAGATGATTTCGGGGCTTTTTAGTGTCCCTCAAGGTAAGGTAAGGTAACCCCCGCGGCCCGGTCCTCGACCAGGCCTCCACCCCCAGGAAGCAGCCCGTGATAGCTGACTAACACGCAGATACTTATTTACTGCTAGGTAACAGGGGCATAGGGTGAAAGAAACTCTGCCCATTGTTTCTCTCCGGCGATCGGGATCGAACCCGGGACCACAGGATCACAGTCCAGCGTGCTGTCCGCTCGGCTAGATTATTTCAGTGTTTGTCAGGATATCGCTGGTTTGATTTGATTTGAGGTAATATTTCTGTAATGAACCCTAGCTGTATATGCACTGTCAGGTGCCATAAAACTTTTGTTGTTGTCTTACCTATATACTGATATCATTGGGGCTGACAATTCCGAAGTGGAAGTATGAAGGCATTAGCGACATTCGTCTCTTTGAAGGCGTTTTGTTTGGTGTCGGGAGAGTTCTTCGTGAGCAAATTGGTGATCTTGTTGCTCTCAAAGTATATTGTTAACTCGACCTCCTGGTTGGTGTTACGTGTTTGTATCACTGTCTTTCAGACTCGTTTTATGAGTCGTGGAAAAGAAGTTCATGTTGATTATGTTAATAGTAGGGACAGATACTGTGTTGCTGGTCGCTTCTTCTGAGGTAGCCTGGCGCCTCACCTTCAATGATCTCTTCAACATGTGTGTTAGAGTATCCACAAGCACCTGTCATACCCTACAGAGTTCCCCGTCAACCTGCTTCCATAGGGAGCTGTGTGTGCCGCTACACCCTCACCCCAGTCCTTCAACGAGACCGGTACACCCTCACCCCAGTCCTTCAAGAGACCGGTACACCCTCACCCCAGTCCTTAAACGAGACCGGTACACCCTCGCCCCAGTCCTTAAACGAGACCGGTACACCCTCACCCCAGTCCTTAAACGAGACCGGTACACCCTCTCCAGGTCCTCAGCGAGGCCCACTACACCCTCGCCCGAGCCCACCTCGCCACAGACGCCTGGTGGGGGGCATTACTCCGCTCCGGGAAACTAACCCGCCAGACAAATAATTTAGCGTCAGACACGTGAGGTACGAGGCCGGGGGCTTCTCGACCAGCCTCTGCAAGTGCAATTCTCCAATAATTGTCATGTTTAAGCTTCACCTGTCAACAATATGTGTTCTGAACGTGTCCATGTGGGACTTGATCACTTTGTGTACTTGATCTCTAACTCCTTGTGATTTTCTAAAGTGGGCTTAGTTGTGATTTATAAACTTGACGTCAATTTACCGAACATCTACGGATCTTCACACTCACCTAGCATTGATGTCACTCATATGGCATTGATGTCATCATCTGGCATTGATCTGACTCACCTGGCAAGGTCAGGCTGCCTCACCTGCAGCGCAGTTCGCCTTTATGTTAAGTCTACTGAGCGTTCCTCGACCTTGACTTCTTACACAAAGAACTTTCCTGACCTTGGCTTCTGCACCCTGAACTTTCATTGACCTTGGCTTCTG
>WNGS01022793.1:0-14529 GCA_020271785.1 Procambarus virginalis
TCATGCTGTTCACGATTGTCACAGCGCTTGTCCCACATCACCACAGCATTATTTCGTTCATCTAGAAATCTTCAAATGATTTCTTAGTTCCTTTTCAAAATAAACGTGTGTCAATTATTCATTTACAGGAATTAGTGACCAGGATTGTGGTTATATAAAATAGCGTTGTGCGTAGTTATTGTGGAAGGAGAATTTGGTGAGAAGGGAGGACGAGAATTGAGGTAGCCGTCGTTGTGTGTGTAATTTCCTATGGTAGTTACAGGATGAGAGCTACGCTCGTGGTGTCCCGTCTCCCAGCACTTTGTCATATAACGCTTTGAAAACTACTGACGGTCCTTGGCCTTCCACCACCTTCTCACTTAACTTGTTCCAACCGTCTACCACTCTGTTTGCGAAAGTGAATTTTCTTATATTTCTTCGGCATCTGTGTTTAGCCAGTTTATATCTATGACCTTTTGTTCTGAAGTTCAGGTCCGTCTCGGAAATCTTTCCTGTCGATTTTATCAATTCCTGTTACTATTTTGTGTGTGTGTGTAATTACCTAAGTGTCATTACCTAAGTGTAATTACCTAAGTGTAATTACCTAAGTGTAATTACCTAAGTGTAATTACCCAAGTGTAATTACCCAAGTGTAATTACCCAAGTGTAATTACCCAAGTGTAATTACCCAAGTGTAATTACCCAAGTGTAATTACCTAAGTGTAATTACCTAAGTGTAATTACAGGATGAGAGCTACGCTCGTGGTGTCCCGTCTTCCCAGCACTCTTTGTCATATAACGCTTTGAAACTACTGACGGTCTTGGCCTCCACCACCTTCTTACTTAACTTGTTCCAACCGTCTACCACTCTGTTTACAAAACTGAATTTTCGTATATTTCTCCGGCAGCTTTGTTTCGTTAGTTTAAATCTATGACCTCTTGTTCTTGAAGTTCCGGGTCTCAGGAATTCTTCCCTATCAATTTTATCGATTCCTGTTACTATTTTGAATGTAGTGATCATATCACCTCTTTTTCTTCTATCTTCTAGCTTTTGCATGTTTAATGCCTTTAATCTCTCCTCATAGCTCTTGTCCTTCAGTTCTGGGAGCCACTTAGTGGCATGGCGTTGTACCTTTTCCAGTTTGTTGATGTGCTTCTTAAGATAAGGGCACCATACAACCGCTGCATATTCCAGCTTTGGTCTAATAAAAGTCGTGAACAATTTCTTTAGTATTTCTCATCCATGTATTTAAAAGCAATTCTTAGGTTAGAAAGTGTAGCATAGACTCCTCGCACAATGTTCTTGATGTGGTCCTCAGGTGACAGTTTTCTATCTAAAACCACCCCTAGATCCCTTTCTTTATCAGAATTCTTTAAAGATTTCTCACATAATTTATAGGTTGTGTGGGGTCTATGTTCACCAATTCCACATTCCATAACATGGCATTTATTCACATTAAATTCCATTTGCCAAGTGTTGCTCCAAATACTTATTTTGTCCAGGTCTTCTTGAAGGGCATGACAATCATCTAGGTTTCTTATCTTCCCTATTAACTTAGCATCATCAGCAAACATGTTCATGTAATTCTGTAATCCCGCTGGTAGATCGTTTATGTAGACAATGAACACACACACACACACACACAGTGTGTGTGTGTGTGTAATTACCTAAGTGTAATTACCTAAGTGTAGTTACAGGATGAGAGCTACGCTCGTGGTGTCCCGTCTTCCCAGCACTTTGTCATATAACGCTTTGAAACTACTGACGGTTTTGGCCTCCACCACCTTCTCACTTAACTTGTTCCAACCGTCTACCACTCTATTTGCGAAGGTGAATTTTCTTACGTTTCTTCGGCATCTGTGTTAGCTAGTTTAAATCTATGACCTCTTGTTCTTGAAATTCCAGGTCTCAGGAAATCTTCCCTGTCGATTTTATAAATTCCTGTTACTATTTTGTACGTAGTGATCATATCGCCTCTTTTTCTTCTATCTTCTAGTTTTTGCATATTTAATGCCTCTAACCTCCCTCATAGCTCTTGTCCTTCATTTCTGGGAGCCACTTAGTGGCATGTCGTTGCACCTTTTCCAGTTTGTTGATGTGCTTCTTAACCCTTACACTGCTCAGGGGTCCTGGGGACATTTACACCCCTGTGCGCAAGAAAAAAAAAATTCCAAAAATTTTTTCGTCTTCTAAACACGTTAATTTGTGTCCCCTGAGCACGGGAAAAATAGCAAAAAAATCGTAGGTCACATATTTTGGGCGCAATTGACCGAGGAAGTCTGGCAAAAAGTGGGCGTTGACAGAGCGGTCGCCAGGGCCGGTCAGCGTCACCCGCGCTGACAGATGGGAGTTGCCACAAAGATATTATTACCTAATTGTTTCAATGTCTCCGATTGATTTTTTCTTAGTTTTTTTGCAGTAATATTATTCAATAGTGTGTATTGTAATATATTTATATAATAAAAGTGGTGAATAATCGCTATACTCAAAAGTATGGTGTGCATATTAGTGATTCAATTATTATGTTCATAAAACAATAAACAAACAGTTTTGCTGCTATTACACTCTATACACAGGTTATATATAAGTATCTGCATATTTGGTCACCATAACGAACCACTAAGTTGGTATTGAGAGTCGAAAAGCAACGAAGAGTTACCGCCACACACCAGCCAGCCACTCGCTGCCACTCCCTCAACACACGCACTAAACTTTCTCCCCCAACAGTACCATTTGTGGTGTTATTACACTATATACAGACGTTATATATAAGTATGTATATATTTGTTCACCACAACTGTACAGCTAAGCTGATATAGTTATTTCAGGCACTAAGAGTCGTCGCTATACACAGCTGGCGGCTGGCGGCTGGCGGCTCCCTCACTCATTCAAGGTCACACACACACTAAACTTTCTCCCCCAACAATACTGTTTGCTGCTATTACACTCTATACACAGGTTATATATAAGTATTTGCATATTTTGGTCACCATTACGAACCACTAAGTTGGTATTGAGAGTCGAAGAGCAACGAAGAGTTACCGCCACACACCAGCCAGCCACTCGCTGCCACTCCCTCAACACACGCACTAAACTTTCTCCCCCAACAATACCATTTGTGGTGTTATTACACTATATACAGACGTTATATATAAGTATGTATATATTTTGTTCACCACAACTGTACAGCTAAGCTGATATAGTTAGTTCAGGCACAAAGAGTCGTCGGTATACACAGCTGGCGGCTGGCGGCTCCCTCACTCATTCAAGGTCACACGCACTAAACTTTCTCCCCCAACAATACTGTTTTCAGTGTTATTACCCTATATACACATATTATATATAAATATCTACATGTTTTATGCACTGTAACTGTACACCTAAGCTTGTAGTGCGCCCAAAGAGCATAGTGGCCACTCTCTAAACAGCTTGACAAATCGTGCAGACGACGTCACCTCCGTCACCCAAATGGCTCCTCCGTCACCAGATGGCTCCTCCCAGCATAACCCTTTTGCTGTTATTACACTAATACACACATTATATATAAGTATCTACATTTGTGTTCACCATAGAGAACCACTGAGCTGGTATGGTGAATGTAAACAATAACAGGTGGCCACACAGTCAGTAAACGATGCTGTCTTCCTCAGTCTCTCAGCATCACTCCTCCCACAGCGCTAATTATTACAACAATCCTGCTATTATCACAACCCTGGTTATTTATATCACAGTCACGGGTCATCTGTAATATTGTCATCACTAAATAATAACAGTTATATATTTATTTTGACATTTTTCGGCGATGCTGTGGTCACAAGCTGAACAGCAATGCTGATCGCTCATGCTGCGTGCGCCAGCCTTGGTTGCTCCAACAGTACTGTGCCTCTCACACCTGAGAATATTGCCCACGATTTTTTTTTTAAATTGCGTCTGTTTACAAGAGCCCTGAGGAAGCTACTGTGAACCCCGTGTAGCCGCGGGCCATTTGAATCGGGAATGGCACCCTATGGCGTATATATACGCCATGCGCACCGTCGGACATGTTACTCAGGGCGTATATATACGCCATGCGCAGTTTAAGGTTAAGATAGGGCACCATACAACCGCTGCATATTCCAGCTTTGGTCTAATAAAAGTCGTGAACAATTCTTTAGTATTTCTCCATCCATGTATTTAAAGCAATCTTAGGTTAGAAAGTGTAGCATAGGCTCCTCGCACAATGTTCTTGATGTGGTCCTCAGGTGACAGTTTTCTATCTAAAACCACCCCTAGATCCCTTTCTTTATCAGAATTCTTTAAAGATTTCTCACAATTTATAGGTTGTGTGGGGTCTATGTTCACCAATTCCACATGCCATAACATGGCATTTATTCACATTAAATTCCATTTGCCAAGTGTTGCTCCAAATACTTATTTTGTCCAGGTCTTCTTGAAGGGCATGACAATCATCTAGGTTTCTTATCTTCCCTATTATCTTAGCATCATCAGCAAACATGTTCATGTAATTCTGTAATCCCTCTGGTAGATCGTTTATGTAGACAATGAACATTACCGGTGCAAGAACTGAACCCTGTGGTACTCCACTCGTGACATTCCTCCAATCCGATACCTTGCCTCTGATTACGGCCCTCATTTTCTGTCAGTTAGGAAATTTTTCATCCATGTTAGTAGCTTACCCGTCACCCCTCCAATATGTTCCAGTTTCCAGAACAACCTCTTATGGGGAACTCTGTCGAAAGCCTTTTTTAGGTCCAGATAGATGCAGTCAACCCAACCATCTCTTTCCTGTAAAATCTCTGTTGCTCGATCATAAAACTGAGTAAGTTCGTTACACAGGATCTTCCAGATCGAAAACCATACTGTCGGTCTGATATTATATCATTTCTCTCCAGGTGTTCTACCCATTTAGTTTTAATTATTTTTTCCAATATTTTGACTATTACACTTGTCAATGATACAGGTCTATAATTAAGGGGGTCTTCCCTGCTTCCACTTTTGTAGATTGGAACTATGTTAGCCTTTTTCCACACATCAGCTACAACTCCTGTAAACAGGGATGCCTGAAAAATCAGCTGAAGTGGAATGCTGAGCTCAGGTGCACACTCTCTCAGAACCCATGGTGAAACTCCATCTGGACCAACTGCCTTGTTCTTACTTAGCTCCTTGAGCATTTTTTCCACTTCGTCTCTAGTCACCTCTATGTGCTCTATGTTGTTCTCTGGAATTCTTATTGTGTCTGGTTCCCTAAAGATTTCATTTTGTACAAACACACTTTGGAACTTTTCGTTTAGTGTTTCACACATTTCCTTTTCATTTTCCGTGAATCTATTTCCCATTATCAACCTCTGAATATTATCCTTTACCTGCAATTTGTTGTTTATGAATTTATAGAATAGACCTGGTTCTGTTTTACATTTGTCTGCAATCCCTTTTCAAAATTCTTTCTGCCTCTCTCCTCACTGCTGTGTAGTTGTTTCTTGCATCTTTGTATCGTTTGTATGTTTGGGGGTTTGGCCTCTTCCTGTATTGATTCCATTTTTGTGTCTTTTGGTCTCTGGCCCTCTCGCAATTCCTATTGAACCAATCCTGTTTCCTAGTTCTGCATCTCTGTTTTGGTATAAATTTGTTTGTGCCTTTATCATATATTTCACAAAACTTGACATACATCTCATTCACTTCCTTGCCTAGCAACAAGTCTGTCCAATTATACTCACTAAAAAATTTCTAAGGTTGCCATAATGTCCTCTCTTGAAGTCAGGTTTTTCAACTGCTTCATCCTCCTTATTTTCTTCCAGATTATAACGCATTGCATACTTTATTCCCAAAAAGACATGGTCACTTTTACCCAAGGGAGGAAGGTACTGAATGTCAAATACTTCTTCCTCCTTCCTGGTAAATATCAAATCTAGCATGGAGGGAACGTCCCCTTCCCTCATCCTCGTAGCTTGTTTAACATGTTGATACAAGAATGTTTCCAGGATGAGGTCTACAAATTTACAGGTCCAAAAATCTTCTGTTTTAGCTTCATATGCTTCCCAGTCTATGGATTTCAAGTTGAAGTCACCAACTATCAACAGTCGTGACCTATCGTTATCCGCTCTCGCTATAATCTCTCTCATTATTGTTATAAGACCTTCTCGTTTACTATCTAGCTCCTCCTTTGACCATGTGCTGCTTGGTGGTGGACTATATGCATTTATGACCATTAGTTTATCATCTTCATGGCAGATCTCTAGTGCTATTATGTCAACTCTTGTGGATTGGCAGTCATTATTTCCTTCACCTTTATGTGTTCTTTCACCAGCACAGCAACGCCACCGCCTTTCCTAATTTTTCTGTCCCTTCTCCAAATTGAGTAGCCCTTGGGAATATGACCTCATTTAAAATTCATCTTCAAGTTTTGTCTCCGTGAGTGCAACAATGTCTGGTGTCTGCATCTGTATTACATCACTTACTCCATATCTTCGATCTTACTCCATCTATGTTGGTGTATGCAATCTTCAGGAACTTGTTCCCCCTCTCCTTATTCTTCACTCCCCCTCTCTCTATTGATTTTGTTGGTTTGCCTTTATGTACCACTTACTGGTCTGCCTACCCCTAACACTTTGTAGAAAAAAGAATTGATTTCTTCTTCATTCCTGCTCTCATTTAAACGTTTTGCCTCAGCGAGGTTCAGTTTCAGCTTCTCTCTGTCTTCTCTTGAAAGATCTCGTCTTAATGACCACATTTTCCCATCCTCATCACTTTGTAACTTTCTAGCATTCCTTAGTACTTCTTCCATCTGCTTGGCACCGTTTAGGGTGATCCTCAAAGGTCGATCTTTCCCTTTTACATATCTGCCTATTCTCCTGTAGTCACACACATTCTCTATGGTTGTAAGACCTTCCACGAGGCCAACAATTTTATCTACTACTTTTGCTTCTTCTACAGCTCTTTCTGACCTAGATGTTATCTCCTTTTCTTTGCAGCCAAAAATTATCAGGGACTTACTCCGATCAACTGTGTTTTGCACCAACCTCGGATTAGATGCCAATTCCTTTCTCACTTCCAGCCTAATGTTTGTTTTATCTTGGTTGCTGCATTTTTGGGCTTCCTTTACTGCTGCTTCCATTTTTTCCTTCTCCTTGGCCACTTGTGCATAAGTGAGTTGCATATCTTTCTTACACTGTTCTATTCCCTGTGTAACTTCCTCCATCTGTGCTGACAAAAGCTGTTTCTCCTCTTGAATTTCCTTGCCTAGCCTATTGTAATCATTTATGTTTAAATTTGTTCTAACTTCTTCCAAAGCTATTTTTAAGAGTATATTTCTTCTTCCATGGCTTTGCAATTTGTTTCCAATTGACTCTTTTCCTTGCGCAAGTCTTTCACTAAACCCTCAAGACCTAAAACTTTACTATTCAAATGATCATTACTTTCTTTCAATTTATTAATTATTTCTACATGAGAGTTCACTATAGTATCTAATTTTACCACCTAGATGATTGTCATGCCCTTCAAGAAGACCTGGACAAAATAAATATATGGAGCAACACTTGGCAAATGGAATTTAATGTGAATAAATGCCATGTTATGGAATGTGGAATTGGAGAACATAGACCCCACATAACCTATAAATTATGTGAGAAATCTTTAAAGAATTCTGACAAAGAAAGGGATCTAGGGGTGGTTCTAGATAGAAAACTGTCACCTGAGGACCACATTAAGAACATTGTGCGGGGAGCCTATGCTACACTTTCTAACCTCAGAATTGCTTTTAAATACATGGATGGAGAAATACTAAGGAAATTGTTCACGACTTTTATTAGACTAAAGCTGGAATATGCAACGGTTGTATGGTGCCCATATCTTAACCCTCAAACCGCACATATCATATATATATGATATCAGTGACAAAACCGAAACCGCGCACATCATTTATATATAATTTCTTGTCTAGCGCTATAATTTAAACGCCCCGCGTGGGATAGGGGCAGTCATCGGCGAGCCTCAACCGACCATAAACAAACCCCGCCTGGGAAAAAAATCCAGCGTGGGTCCCCTTTGTGTACAGACCTCAGTTACCCGGCGGACACCATGGCAAGCGCATCAAGTTCCAACAAACAACCGACCCCGTTCAGTGAAGCGTTCCTCGCGACCTTTGACTGAGGACGAAATTACTTGTAATTTGTTCCCGGATGGTGATGAGTCTGATATAGATGACTCAGACTTTGATCATGACTACACATAGCCCTCAGAGGTGAATACGACCGACGACGAGTGTGAACATGCTGGCTCCACCAGGGGTAGGCCTAGCATTTCGCCTATGCCTCCTCGCCCTCACTCGACCCCAATTTGTGCAAGATCACACAGTTCATGTGCTCCCTTGCAAGATATTGATGTTTTGCTTGACGATTCTGAAGAAGGTGAATCATTTTCCGGTTTAGTGACTTAGAATCGGAAAATAGTTTCGCTAGTGCCAGTGGAGGAGTGTGTGGTGTTGCCAAGCGACAATTTGTCGCGTCAGCAGCATCTGGCCAAGACATGCGGCACTGCATGGCACCACATGAACAAAGACCCTCAACATTGAGGAATTTTCCATCACCGTCCCTGCCTGCCCCTACTGTTCCTAGACCTGCTTCAGCTCCTGGTCCACAATTTCCTCGCCATGGTGCTGCTATTGACTCTCGAAAGACACCCGGTGTTTTTGTGTGGAGTGATGGGACAGATTTTGTTCCACAAATTCCTGTGTTTGATAATTCGGATGTTGGAATTACAGACATTTTCCCTGATAAAGGTGCAGATATGTGTGAAATGGACTATTTTACTGCATATTTTGATGAGCTGCTAATGGAACATCTTGTTCATGAGACGAACAAATATGCGAGTGATCTCATTGATGAGGAGGAGTTATCCGATTATTCACATTTGCAGCGATGGAAAGATAGGTGAAATGTATGTGTTTTTGGCACTGTGTATGTTGATGAAACATTGTGTCAAACACGTACTCGACCATTATTGGAGCAAACACCATACTGTTCCAACACCAATGTTCGGCAAATATATGTCTCGAGACCGATTTGCGATAATCCTCAAGTGTCTTCACTTTGCAAATGATGAAGACCGGAATGATGATGTTAGGCTTTGGAAGGTAAGGCACGTCCTGAATGAACTTATCGGAAAGTACAGGGATTTCTACGTACCAGCTCAGAAGCTTGTGATTGACGAATCTCTTATGCTTTTCAAAGGACGTCTTGCCTTCAAGCAGTATATTCCCTCCAAATGCCACCGATTTGGATTGAAATTCTTTGTACTCTGTGACTGTGAAACAGGAATTGTGTTACATATGATAATGTATACGGGTACAAAGGTAGACATTCCTGCTAATGACCAACATGGCTTCTCAGGTAGCGTTGTGAAGTCACTGCTTGCACCATATCTGAACAAGGGCCACATGTTGTACACAGATAACTATTATACCAGTCCCTTGCTAACTAGGTTCTTGCTTGATAATAGAACTGGAGTGTGTGGCACAGTGAAGGCAAAACGAAGGGAAATGCCAGTGTTTCCAGGTGCTATGCAGGTTGGTGATTGCGAGCTCAGAAAAACAGGTGGAATACTTTCAGTGCGGTGGAAAGACAGGCGTGAAGTGAACATGTTGACCACCATTCATGCTGGAACAATGCTGGACAGCGGCAAGGTGAACAGAACCACCAGAGAACTAATCTATAAGCCAGATTGTGTCTTGGACTATAACATCAACATGCGTTTGGTGGATAAATGTGATATGATGGTGGGGGCAGTGGAGTGTGTACGGAAAACAGTGAAGTAGACCAAGAAAATATTTTTCCACCTCGTTGACGTAACAATGCTGAACAGTTATGAACAGAACAATGCTGGTTGTTCGACTGGTGTGGGGAGGGGAAGCACACGTGAGCACGAGCTCTGTGAAAAACACTATATATCTCGGGATATTTCAGTGATACAGGAACTAAACACAGTCAGATAACTCATAAAGTGCGTCTCAACTTATTAAACAATATACCATAGTGATTGACATCCGACTTTTGTGCTTTAAGGAAATAACAAGTGAATTTTGTGTGGAGTCCACCTCGTGGTGCCAGAACCCAGCCCTTAGGCCCACATCCTGTGTGGCCGCCGTGTGTGTGGGTGCTTACTAGCAAATTGGTTTCCAACAAGTGTAATAGGGGAATGTGGATCGAGAAATTAGTAATAGAGAAAGTGAATACTATTGCAAGTCGGGAATAAAGCAGAAAATCCCTTATTGTAATACAAGCGAATTAATATATCAGTGTTATAACCCAAGTAACTGGCAACTGAGGGCCTCCAGCCGCGGCCTGGGACAAGTGTCAACGGTACAGCCTCTGGGACCCTCACCCTCGACCGTGTGATAAGTACTGACCATACTGTAGAACAAATATACATATATACTATTACAAACATACGGTATACATATAATATTATAAATATATAGATATATACAACAAAACAAGGCAAAATGGGAGTAAATAAACAAATTTGTGGCCACTGTAACATCTCCTTCAAGTCGAAGGCAACGGGAATTGAATGTTATATCTGTAAGAATAGATTCCATTCGGCTTGTACAGGAGTGAGTAACACTGCGGCACTGAGAGCTGGCCACTTGCTCTGGGTGTGTAAACATGACCAGCCAGCTTGGAATATCCTAAAAAACCTTCTAGATAACATGACGCATGAACGGAAAACATCGTTCATTGGAAGCCTACCAGCCATCCAGAAGGAGTGGGAAAGGAACAACAATTGTAATATACCAGGGGCGGAGGCTATAGTCAGGGATGAAACTGAGGCTGAAACTCAGGAAGTTGTAAACTCTGACTCAGTAGGCCCGGATGTGGATGACAGTAAACTAGAAAGTGTAACAGACAGCTCGGTAGGTACAGACACTACAACGGTTCCCGATAGAGAGAGTCAGAACAGAAGGACAGACTTATGCAAATTTTATGCAAAGGGCATATGCAGACATAGATATGCTGGTAATAAGAAAGGATTAGAATGCAGTTATCAACATCCCAAAAAATGTTTAAATATGCTTAGGAAAGGTGAGTGTCGATTTGGATCAATATGTAGGTTTTTCCATCCTGAGATGTGCCAAACCTCACTGGAGGACAGAAAATGCTATGACCTCAGCTGCCCATACTTTCACGTGAAAGGCACGGAACGCTACATAAAGAGTGGCAAGCAGGATAATGAATTTGGAGGAAATTCGATAAATTTTTTATACCAGACCGAAAGAGAATTCAAAAGGAGGAGCATGGAGAATGTATGGAACTGGATGCCAGACCCACTTGCATACCAGAATTACAGATACAACTACACACCGAAAGGGAACCACAACTACAACAGGCAACTGCCCTACAACAATCAGCACTGGTCAGAACAAACTCAATATGTCCACGCATAATGGGCTTGCCGAAAAAGTCTCCCAGTCAAACTATCACTAATAGAGTAACCTCATTCATCTTTGCCAACATACAAGGACTGAAAACAAGAACAAACAATAAAGTACAGTTCATAAATGGCCTCCTCACGGAGTCAAATGCAGTATTTGGAGCTTTCACAGAAACCCATGCAGGGGAATTCTTGGACAGTGAGATCTGGATTCCAGGATATAACCTATACAGGTGTGATAGGAAAATTAGGTCACATGGAGGAGTGGGTCTGTATATTAGGGAAGACCTTGTGTGCTCGGAGCTCCTAAACGTTACAAATGAGGTGATAGAGGTACTGGGATTAAAAATAGAGAAAATAAATTTAGTGATTATTCTAATATACAAACCGCCAGATGCAACGGCTGAGGAATTCACAGAACAGATAAACAAAATAGAGAATAGCCTTGATAATTTGGAGAACCCAATACCTGATATTATCTTCTTAGGTGACTTCAACTTGCCTAGTCTCAGGTGGAGAATAGCAAACAATAATATTATACCAGGGAATCTATCAGGACCTAACCAACCACAGATTAGAGAACTACTTAGATTCTGTGACAAATTTTCACTCACTCAGCAGATATCGGAGCCAACGAGAAATGAAAATATTCTAGATCTGGTCTTTACGAACAATGAAGACATTATCAGAGACATTACGATATCAGATACCACATATTCAGATCACAAGCTCATTGAAGTGCAAACTACCATCAATACTCAGAATAGACCTAAAACGTTGATAAAGCGAGAGGGGCTATTCAGTAAATTCAATTTTAATAATAAAAGGATAGACTGGGAGATAATAAACAGGGAACTTAAAAACATTCCATGGGAAACTGTTTTAAGTAATAAAAGTCCTACAGAAGGAATAGAAAAACTGACTTCGGAAGCGTATCAAGTCTGTCTGAAACATGTTCCTTTGAGGAAAGCCAGAAAGAGATCCAACGTAGAAAGAGAACGCAGAAGACACTATAAACGCAGGAAAAGAATAACGGAACTGCTTATGCAGACACGAATTTCCCGTCAAAGAAGGAATAATTTAAATAGGGAGATTGAAGAAATCGAGCGGAAATTGAAACACTCATATGAAACTGAAGAAAGGCAGTTAGAACAGAAAGCAATTCAGGAAATAAAGAAAAATCCAAAATACTTCTTCACATATGCGAAATCAAAAGCAAAAACTACTGCCAGTATTGGACCTATTCGTACAAGTGAAGGTTCATACACGGAGGATGACAAAGAAATTAGTGAAATCCTAAAAAAGCAGTATGAGGACATGTTTAGCACTCCAATAAACAACATGAAAGTAGAAGATCCAGACAATTTCTTTATGCGGGATATCCAAACCCCTGTAAATATAACTGATATCAACACGAGCGCACTAAATTTTGAAAGAGAAATTGAAAACATGCCCATGCACTCGGCCCCAGGTCCAGACTCATGGAATTCAATATTTATAAAGAAATGCAAAGTGCCGGTAGCACAGGCACTCAGTATAGTGTGGAGGAAGAGCTTGGACACGGGGGAGATACCAGATGCACTTAAAGTAGCAGACATAGCCCCTCTACACAAGGGAGGGAGCAAAGCATTGGCAAAGAATTATAGACCAGTTGCACTAACATCGCACATAATAAAAGTATTTGAGAGAGTGATTAGGAGTCAGGTCACCAATTTCATGGAGACCAATGACCTTCACAACCCAGGCCAACATGGATTTCGAGCGGGAAGATCGTGCCTCTCACAGCTACTTGAGCACTACGATAAAGTCACTGAGGCATTAGAAGAAAAACAGAATGCTGATGTGATATACACGGACTTCGCAAAGGCTTTCGATAAATGTGACCATGGCGTGATAGCACACAAAATGAAGTCAATGGGAATAACCGGTAAAGTAGGACGCTGGATACTCAGTTTTCTGTCAAACAGGACTCAGCGAGTAACGGTCAACCATATAAAATCTAGTCCAAGTGCAGTTAAAAGCTCTGTACCTCAGGGTACAGTCCTTGCACCGCTGCTTTTCCTTATTCTCATATCAGATATAGACAAAAATACAAGTCACAGCTTCGTATCATCCTTTGCAGACGACACAAAAATCAGTATGAAAATTACCTCGGCTGAAGACATTGAAAAACTTCAAGCTGATATTAATAAAGTTTTCGACTGGGCATCAGAAAATAATATGATGTTTAACAGTGACAAATTCCAGGTACTCAGGTACGGTAAAAATGAGGACCTTAAACATAATACAGGGTACAAAACACAATCAAATGTGCCCATAGTAGGAAAACAACATGTAAAGGATTTGGGAATAATGATGTCTGACGACCTAACGTTTAGGGAGCATAACCAAGCAAATATTGCGACAGCCAGAAAAATGATAGGATGGATTACGAGAACTTTCAAATCCAGGGATCCCATCACAATGCTTGTACTCTTCAAGTCACTTGTGCTGTCCCGTCTTGAGTACTGTTCAGTACTCACTTCCCCCTTCAGAGCAGGAGAGATTGCTGAAATAGAGGGAATACAGAGAACATATACAGCACGTATAGACGCGATAAAGCACCTAAATTATTGGGATCGTCTCAAAGCTCTCCAAATGTACTCACTAGAAAGAAGACGAGAGAGATATCAAATAATATACACCTGGAAGATACTGGAGGGCCAGGTCCCAAATCTACACAGTAAAATAACAACGTACTGGAGTGAACGATATGGAAGAAAATGCAGAATAGAACCAGTGAAGAGCAGGGGTGCCATAGGCACAATCAGAGAACACTGTATAAACATCAGAGGTCCGCGGTTGTTCAACGTCCTCCCAGCAAGCATAAGAAATATTGCCGGAACAACCGTGGACATCTTCAAGAGGAAACTAGATTTATTCCTCCAAGGAGTTCCGGACCAGCCGGGCTGTGGTGGGTATGTGGGCCTGCGGGCCGCTCCAAGCAACAGCCTAGTGGACCAAACTCTCACAAGTCAAGCCTGGCCTCGGGCCGGGCTTGGGGAGTAGAAGAACTCCCAGAACCCCATCAACCAGGTATCAACCAGGTACAATTGATTGCTTAAAACAGGTGGTAAACGTAATTT
>WNGS01022795.1:0-5000 GCA_020271785.1 Procambarus virginalis
AGTCTAGGGAATTTACGTAAAATCCTCTCAAAAGTTTTATATCTGACTGTTGCACATGTTGCAAATCCAGAGCCGAGATTAACTTATCAACTTCCTGAGTATGCTATTTTTCTTGTCTCGGTCTTGTGTTTCCCTGTGTGCTACTATCTGTAACATTCAGTGCACTACATTGTGCTGTGGTGGCTGGCATCTCCTCCTGGCTTTGATATTGAAAAATTCCTGTATTTTCTACAACTGTAGCCTGAGACACCCTATCACCTGCCTGAAACGATAGGTTTTGTGCGAGAGATTGACAACTGGAATAAGGGCCACCTTTATCAAGCACTGTGATCAAATGATGAGGGATCAACAACCTGTCACATCTCCCAGCCACCTGAAGGATGGTACCTGGTGCAATGTGACGTCCCACTGATACTTTAATGAATTTACTGAATGGGGTGGGCAATATTGTTTCACTAAGGCATGTAACCCACATGATTTCTTATCTGTGTCTGGAAGAGACTTAAACAACAACTTAGGGTAGTGAATGTTGTACTTCTGTTTCTTACTAATGGAAGCAATTACTGGTGGATGATCTACCATTTTAATGGGATAAACTACCTGGCCCAACTTCAATCTGCACTTCCTTGATCCCTGTTGAGCAGACAACGAAAAGTTAACTCGTCCCAGAAAATCCATTCCCAACAAAACCTGACCAGGGAATGCAAGATTCTCGACAATCGTGCAATTGTGTGGGTAAGCTTCTCCCTTACCCACTTCAAAATTAAGAGTGGCCTGGCCCAAGATATTAATATGTTGCCCATTTACTGCTGTTAAATGCTTCCCACAACGCTTAAGGCGTGTCTCTTTAAGTGTGCTGAAGGCTGACTTTTTAATGAGAGTTGCTTGACTTCCGGTGTCCACAAAAACTGTCAATCTCACACCTTCAACCGTCATCTCAAACGTAGGTCTGCCACCCAACGTGCTGACCTGTTCTGGGTCATCCTTGACCCGTGTGCTCGTGCACGCATACCTGTAATGGCCTCGGCCATGACACTTCCAACAAATTTCATCATCAATTTTACGCGTCCCAGAAGCCCGCTGGCTACATTCCCCAGCAACTTCTGTGGAGGCGACACCAGGAATGGGGGTAGGAGGGGTAGAGGGGTGGAGGGGAGGTGAGGAGCAAGGTGTAGGGTTAATGGAGGGGGTAGGGTGGGTAACAGGAGGGGTGGGTTGGGTGAGTTGGGGGGTTGAGAAGGAGGGTGAGGGAAGGCCAGGGGTGGGTTGTGGGGGGGGATTGTAAACAGGGGGTGTAAGGGTGGGGGTTGAGAGGGAAATGTAGTTTTCCACAATTCCAATAATGCGTCGACAAGGGTTTGGGTGGTATTTGGCTGGGGTTGGTATGGGTCTGCCAGGGATTGGGGTGGACATGGGTTGGCCTGGAGGTAAGGTTGGGGAACGGGGTTGTAGGTAGGGAGGGTTTGGGGTTGGGTAAGGATGGGGTATTGGGGAGGTTGTGTCTGCATACATTGTCCATTCATTGCTAAAAAACATTTTCACCCCAAAACGTAACTTCAAGACCCGTCGTCGGATCAGGGTGAAATTTTAACACACGATTTGGTTTCATAAATAACCACTAATAATAACACAAGACGTTTCGTAACCTCACTCCTTGGAAACAATGCTCCGTGTGTCCACACCGGATGTATCATTTATGGCCACCCTTCCTAATCGATTTCTCGAGCCCCAGCGAGGACCGTCGCCCGTTGACACGGCGATGACAGAATGACCGCGGCAGAATCTCGCTGACTCCATACTACCAATGAATGGAATTATCGTGTCTTATTAACCTCGTCTCGCATTCGTAAAATTTCTACGCAAACAGATAGAGTACACGACGGCATCGACTAGCATTTATTTACTTGTGAAAAACAACTGTATACGATGAATAAGATACACGCGCACAAATACACTAAAAATAGTAGGTTACGCTACGTTAATTCATTAAACGCCAGGAAATTACTACAATTAATCTTGATAAAATGTAATGAGTTTACTATATTTATTTGACACTCGATGGACTGGTAACGCAATTATAAAAAGAATTAAAGTAAAAATTTCTGTCTCTAAATGAAAGACCAATATAAATGTTAGAAAAATATTGATAATTACCGCATTCTTGAACAAAATATACTGAAATTATATAGTGAATATTATCGCGAAAGGAACTACACTGAATTTATTGTAAATAATTTAGTTTCAACTCTGTTTTATTTATCGAAAATAATCTAAGTCCGTTTACCAGCTCACAATACTTTACGCTAACTGAGTTTCTCAAATTTTCTAAATTTTCAAATTTTCTAGTAAATCTTAGGCGCGCTAGAATTGAATGACGTTATCGTTAAGTTACCACTGGCGCGATGTTTATATCTTCAACAATTATTAAATTCTTAACGCCCGACGCTGACAACGGCGCTCAGATAATAATAAGTATTTATTAGTTAAACAAAAATTAATGATAATTCACTTATTTACGTTACTGAATGAACTCGATGTTAACGTAGCCTACACTGGGTCACCGCCGCTTGCGTAGTAGAATACTGAGAATTTAACACATCGCCGCGACACTCACAGCTAGACAGAGTCGCGCTGAACCTTAATTAAAAATTAGTAATTATTTTCCCAAAATTATAAATTAAATACTGGCGTGTAGGGGACTTGTTACTTTACCGAATATAACACTCACTGGACACTTGGACACGTTGGTAAGTTTACAAAAATTAAAAGCGCGCACACTGTCACGAAGCCGACTCCTCAGAAGGTAGTCTCCGCACTAATCCTTAATTAACCAAGTATTTCTTTTCTCAAAATTATAAATTAAATACCGACGTGTAGTTTGCGTATCACTTGAACTGAATATACCACTCGCAAGACACTTAGACACTTGGTTGAGCGCAAACAATTACTGAGCGCTGCCTCACTGAGCGCTGAGAACCGCTAGAAGAAAAAAAATCAGAGTCCCAACGCTAATTCGCTTAAATGACCAAAAATCGACTTTTGGTCTCTCAAAGTTCTAACTTGGATCACTGTAATCGCACACTGGAATTAACACTGACGACCCAATGATCGTATGGCTAGACACAAAATTAGAATTTATTCCCAAAAACTGAGATTTTCCAAGCGACTTTGAAATATATCATCACAACAATTTTCAACGATTTTCACTGAATTAACGAATACACGAATCCACTTTAATGCACTGCACTTCACTTCACTTGAAAACAGTGGACCACTCACCTTGGTAATTCTCCCAGAGAATTTATACTGCATGCATGTACACACAACTCCAGATATAAAAGAAATATAAAACAAATACTTAGAAAATAATAACACTTATATACGAAAATTACCTAACAAGGGGGAATACTTAACTAACGAAGGGACGCTTAACCTGAAAGGGAACTTAATATACAGGGAACTTAATGTAGTACTTAAGGAGATCTCGATTTAACCTATAACCGTCCCGTCCCGGCCCGCCCTGTCGCTTTTACCAACATTCACCAATATCCCGACAGTACCAAATAAATCCTGTCCTTCGCGGTCAACGGTTAGACTAGATAGCGGAACAACCGACGGATCTAACTGTCCGACACCACCGTAATTCCGTTGCTAGACAATCTACTACGCCATCCCTCAGTAACTCTCGGCACCTTCATGGTTGTACCGTAGAAAGCTAGCGATTGGGTCGCCTAACACGCCCTCGGGGATAAATAATTAGCGTCCTAATACTTCCCCGCTCAGACAATTCGAAACCTAGAATTGTTGTTGCAAAACCACCATGCAACACCCTTGTCCGTAGTTGCAGAGGGTCGAGAAAAATACCCTGTCCAACTACCCAAGGCGGCCTCCACACTTAACTGCCTGCTAGCGCACTTAAGTGCCTGTAATCTACCTTACCAGCCTCTCAAGACCCTAGAATCGCCTACTCTATGCGAATCGCACCACATAGGATTACCGTCGACTCTATCTCATGGGCCCCGGCTGCACTCTCACCACACAGCATAACCGAACGGACAGACGCGTGAGGCTTCAATAATCGTCAAGAAATTATTGAAACACCGCTGCTACCATTGTAATGTCTACTACCGTAATGTTACCATAGTAATGGTAATATACCCTAATTGAAATATTATTAAATCATTTATTGTAATGTAATATCTCTGTCCACACTTAATAACCAGCAAACACTAATAACGGACCAGTATGACCCCTCGCTGGACTGTCACGAATATAAGCTGAATATTAAATGAGGAATATCACAAGGAAAGGGATTATTAATCTTCTTACCTTATACACTGCCACCACCTTCCAAAGGAATGAATGTGTCTATAATTATCGGTCCCCAGGAAGGAAGGGACTCGATAATCAGGGAACTCAACGGACCAGTGATTGAAATTGAATGGATTACTTTAGTCTTATTGAACTGAACGGGGGAGGCTCTCGCTTTACTTTATTATTCCTAAGAATGGAGAAACACAGGGAAGTTCTAACACAGCACATGAAAATCGCATGAATAACATATATTAACACCAGGGGACAGATAACTCACCAAGATGAAATTAACAATTATTTTATTATTGTAACTGTATATTTAAATCACAATTGACATATAGCCTACTCTAATAACATCTACCAAAATAAAAGAGGCAATGGAAATGCAATCACCAATATGCAAGAAACGTAGGAGCACACTACCTTCAATCGCACCCTGTGGCCAGATGTTGATGGCGGCCCTCAGCCCCGTTGGGTGCGGGCTGGCAGCCCTCCAGTCCCGAAAAACTCCCAAGACACACTAAATGAAATTTTGTTTTACCAACTTATTGCAGGGAAGGATTACACCTCCCACCATCTAATCCAGCCCCAGGGCTCCACCCATTATTTTGGCATGGCCAACCATTTTACACTTAGGCCTGAGGTCTGGCTCTCTAGGGCCAATAAGGACTTGGCCCTTATCTCCA
>WNGS01022795.1:10000-12621 GCA_020271785.1 Procambarus virginalis
TGTATAGTCCTTCAATAGTATGTATAGCTTACATCATTCTTAGAGGATGGGTTGTAATCATGCCATACACGTGGAGTGTTCATTAATCTTTGTAAATAAGAAGTGAGAGTGAACATGACTCTTACGGTAACTAGCCCGGTCATCATGTGATGCGGAGGGTCATTAAGGCAACAATAAGACCTGCCTGACCAAGTAACAAGTACACGGTGGTCCTGCTCACAGTTCCTGCCTGACATCATCAACTCACACATCCCCACACCAACTCCATCTGCCTCTCCTCCTCCTCCTGTGGGCATTCATCATCACTGGCATCATCACTTTGTGCCGCATCATGCCTCCTCCTCGTGTGTGCACTCACCATCACTCTACAATACAGCAACTCCCCATTAACTTGCACTGTTTATCATTCGCCAACTGTCTCAAGGGATGAACTAACTTCCACCACCATGTTTCCCAACACATCTTGGGTCATATATCTAACTGACGTATGGAGATTTATTCGACCTCACACTGGTTTTATTTATTTTCCAATGTTATGGGCTGTCAAGTGAGGAATTTGACTTTCTAATGACCCATTCTAACAGCAAACAATCATTCAAGATGTTCCTGCAACACTGGACGTTGTTATGCCTTTAAAGAAGTAGTAGTTGTCATATGCATACTAAAATAAGTTGTTACTGATGATAAATACCAGAGAGCATTAACCTGACGCGAAATATGGTTTAATGAGGTGATTGTATAATAGGCAATATATCTCGGGAGATGATGGTGCAGCGTGTGTGTGTGTGTGTGTTCGCTCACACGAGTCGTTAATACGACTACCGTGTGGAGTGTGTAGCCTAGTGACTACCTTGTGGAGTGTGCTAATGACTACCGTGTGGAGTGTGTAGCCTAATGCCTACCGTGTGGAGTATGTAGCCTAATGACTACCGTGTGGAATGTGTAGCCTAATGACTACCGTGTGGAATGTGTAGCCTAATGACTACCGTGTGGAGTGTGTAGCCTAATGACTACCGTGTGGAGTGTGTAGCCTAATGACTACCGTGTGGAATGTGTAGCCTAATGACTACCGTGTGGAGTATGTAGCCTAATGACTACCGTGTGGAGTGTGTAGCCTAATGACTACCGTGTGGAGTGTGTAGCCTAATGCCTACCGTGTGGAGTGTGTAGCCTAATGACTACCGTGTGGAGTGTGTAGCCTAATGACTACCGTGTGGAGTGTGTAGCCTAATGACTACCGTGTGGAGTGTGTAGCCTAATGACTACCGTGTGGAGTGTGTGGCCTAATGACTACCGTGTGGGGTGTGTAGCCTAATGACTACCGTGTGGAGTGTGTAGCCTAATGACTACCGTGTGGAGTGTGTAGCCTAATGACTACCGTGTGGAGTGTGTAGCCTAATGACTACCGTGTGGAGTGTGTGGCCTAATGACTACCGTGTGGAGTGTGTGGCCTAATGACTACCGTGTGGAGTGTGTAGCCTAATGACTACCGTGTGGAATGTGTAGCCTAGTGCTGGTCCCCCGCCTGGGAGCACGGCCTGTCTGGCTCTCCAGCTTCTGCACTAGTCTCTGTGTGGTACTGTTGTGTGTGTGTGTGTGTGTGTGTGGTGTGTGTGTGTGTGTGTGTGTGTGTGTGTGTGTGTGTGTGTGTGTGTGTGTGTGTGTGTGTGTGTGTTGTGTGTGTGTGTGTGTGTACTCACCTAGTTGTACTCACCTAGTTGTGCTTGCGGGGGTTGAGCTCTGGCTCTTTGGTCCCGCCTCTCAACCGTCAATCAACAGGTGTACAGTTTCCTGAGCCTAATGGGCTCTATCATATCTACACTTGAAACTGTGTATGGAGTCAGCCTCCACCACATCGCTTCCTAATGCATTCCATTTGTCAACCACTCTGACACTAAAAAAGTTCTTTCTAATATCTCTGTGGCTCATTTGGGCACTCAGCTTCCACCTGTGTCCCCTAGTGCGTGTGCCCCTTGTGTTAAACAGCCTGTCTTTATCAACCCTGTCGATTCCCCTGAGAATCTTGAATGTGGTGATCATGTCCCCCCTAACTCTTCTGTCTTCCAACGAAGTGAGGTTTAATTCCTGCAGTCGCTCCTCGTAGCTCATACCTCTCAGCTCGGGTACTAGTCTGGTGGCAAACCTTTGAACCTTTTCCAGTTTAGTCTTATGCTTGACTAGATAGGGACTCCATGCTGGAGCCGCATACTCCAGGATTGGTCTGACATATGTGGTATATAATGTTCTGAAAGATTCCTTACACAAGTTTCTAAAGGCCGTTCTTATGTTAGCCAACCTGGCATATGCTGCTGATGTTATCCTCTTGATATGAGCTTCAGGGGACAGGTCTGGCGTGATATCAACCCCCAGGTCTTTCTCTCTCTCTGACTCTTGAAGTATTTCATCTCCCAAATGATACCTTGTATCTGGTCTCCTGCTTCCTACCCCTATCTTCATTACATTACATTTGCTTGGGTTAAACTCTAACAGCCATTTGTGTCGTTTGTATGTGTTGTGTGTGTGCATGCATGCACGCGTGCGTGTGTGCGGAGGGACTTGCACGGGGAGTGATGGTGTCTACACATCTAAGAGCCGCTGATGCTGTCTTAGCTTGGGGTGAA
>WNGS01022796.1:6419-20399 GCA_020271785.1 Procambarus virginalis
TTGTCACCTCACCCAAAACTTTTTGTACCATATCACCTCATCCAATAGAGTATAAGTACAAAGAATTGTGTGTAAATTAAGTCTTCGAAAATGTAATACGAATTACGAAACGCGTTCAGGCGTCAGACAAGTAAAAAATGAATTTCGGAGAATTGTTATTTTATTACCACCGACAGTGATGAAAAACCATAAGAATTATTGAGAAGATTCATGTTAGAATTATTAATCTTACCTTTTCGGTCATATTCAACAACATATGTTAACAAGTAAGACTGCTACACACAAGACAGAAGACAAAACAATGGGTATAATTGGATAAGTGAACATATGGATGGAAGTAACTGCAGAAGGTCTATTGGCCCATACTTCCTCTTGCTGCTTCCATATTGTGTCGGGTCTTAGTAGGTAGAATATAGTTGTGTATTACTCCCTATTGTACTCACCTAATTGTGCTTGCGGGGGTTGAGCTTTGGCTCTTTGATCCCGCTCTCAACTGTCATCACAGGTGTACAGATTCCTGAGCCTACTGGCTCTATCATATCGACATTTGAAACTGTGTATGGAGTCAGCCTCCACACATCACTCCTAGTGCATTCCATTATTAACTACTCTGACACTGAAAAATTCTTTCTAACGTCTCTGTGGCTCATCTGGGTACTAAGTTTCCACCTGTGTCCCCCTTGTTCGTGTCCCACCCGTGTGAAGAGTTTGTCTTTGTCCGCCCTGTCAATTCCCCTGAGAATTTGTAGGTGGTTATCATGTCTTCCCCCTTACTCTTCTGTTTTCCAGTGATGTGAGGTTCCTCCTTTAACCTTTCCTCGTAGCACAATCTCTCAGTTCCGGGACGAGCCTGGTGGCATACCGCTGAATCTTCTCTAACTTTGTCTTGTGTTTAAACACTGAAGAATCACAATGTTATTCTGAAGGAAAATAACTAGTTTTCCTTAATAAACTGCTCTAGCGATTAATATAAGACATCCAGGACATATATTTGCTTGCCAAAATTGAATTTTCACCAAAAACTGCATTTTTACTCAATGCTGGGACTCTGCCAATTTTTTGCACCGCACCGAAAAAAGTCTATCACCCCAAATATCGCAAAACTCCCTTAATTCGCAAAAATGGGCTTTTCGTTCACAGATATAAATACGCTGTTATTTAATACTGACGCTGTATACAAACAATACTGACACCTCGGGCGGTTTCAACACTCATTAATTCAAATTTTCGTCAAATCCGGTTTTCATCTAAACTGGACCGACAAAAAACAATACGATTTTCTCGAAAAATAACTAAATTCGGCAAAATGTAATTATCACTGTTTAACTAGGTATGGACTCCAGGCTGGAGCTGCATATTCCAGGATTGGTCTTACATAAGTGGTATACAGGGTTCTGAAAGATTCCTTACACAAGTTTCTAAAGGCAGTTCTTATGTTGGCCAGTCTAGCATATGCCGCTGATGATATTCTTTTGATGTGGGCTTCTGGGGACAGGTTCGGTGTGATATCACACCCCCAGATCTTTCTCCTATTGACTCTTGCAGGATTTCCCCCCAAATGATACCTTGTTTTCAGCCTCCTGCTCCCTTCTCCTAATTTCATCACCTTACACTTTCCCGAGTTGAACTTTAGCAGCCATTTTCTAGACCATTCCTCCAGTTTATCCAGGTCATCCTGTAGTCTCTGTCTATCTTCATCCGTCTTGATTCTTCTCATAATTTTTGCATCATCAGCAACATTGAGAGGAATGAGTCTATATCCTCCGGAAGATCGTTCACATATATTAGAAACAGGATGGGTCCAAGTACTGAGCCCTGTGGGACACCGCTGGTGACATCTCGCCACTCTGATGTCTCCCCCCTCACCGTTACTCGCTGTTTCCTGTTGCTTAAGTACTCCCTTATCCACTGGAGCACCTTCCCTTTTACTCCTGCCTGTTGCTCCAACTTTTTTACAGCCTTTTATGCGGTACTGTGTCAAAGGCTTTTTGGCAATCCAGGAAATGCAGTCGGCCCACCCTTCTCTTTCCTGCCTAATTTTTGTTGCTTGGTCATAAAATTCTATTAAACCTTGAGGCACGATTTACCATCCCTGAACCCCTGTTAGTGTGCGTTACAAAGTTATTTCCCTCTAGATGCTCTACGAGCCTTTTCCTCACGATCTTCTCCATTACCTTGCATGGTATACAATTAAGGAAACTGACCTGTATTCAGTGCCTCTTGCCTGTCACCCTTTTTGTATATTGGGACCACGTTAGCTGTCTTCCAACTTTCTGGTAAGTCTCCTGTTTCCAGTGACCTGTTATACACCATAGAGAGTGGCACACTTAGTGCTTCTGCACCTTCCTTTAGTATCCATGGTGAGATTCTGTCAGCGCAACAGCCTTTGTCACATCCAGCTCCAGCAGACAGAACTTTGACCTCATCACTGGTGAGGTCAATTCCTCCAAGGTTGCCTGGTTAATTGGCTGTTGATTGCTGGTGTTGACTTTTTGATGTGTACGCCTCGCTGATGTCAAGCCGCCTGCTATCGCCGTACCTATCGATGATTTCTGTGTGTTTTGTTAAGATTTCTCTGGTGATGGTCTGGTTGTGAGAAGAGATTTTGTTCTTTGATGGCTCCCTATTGCTTATGCATTGTTAGTCGCCTAAAAAAAGACGTTGTTGTCTTGCCTAATCTGAGTTCTTTGGGGCTTACAGTCCCCATGGGCATTTGAAGCATAGACGACGTTGATCTCCTTCAAAGCGTTCTGTTTGGTGTCTGGCTATTTTTCATGAGTAGATTGGCCGTTTTTTTTTGGTTTTATAATAGATTATCAAGTGTATTTTTTTCTGATTTTTGTCTGTAGGGATGACGTTCCTATCAACAATATCTTTCAGGACCCTTTCCTCCGTTTTAATGAGCTGTGGAAAAGAATTCCTGTAAATAGTCCAATTGGGGGTACAAGTGTTGTGTTTGTTGACTCTTCAGAAGTTGCATGGCGTTTTACCTTTCTTTTATGATGTCTTCAACGAAACCGTTAGAGAAGCCGTTGTTGACTAGGACTGCCTACCCTACAGAGTTCTTCATCGACTTCTTCCATCCGGAGCTGTGCTTAGAGCACGGTCGACGTAAGCATTGACACACTCCTCTTGTACCTATCTGGGCATCACTGTTGGCATTGAGCACATTCCTGTTTGTTTCTTTGGTGTAGACTGCAGTATGGAAGCCTCCGCTCCTTTCCATGACTGTTACATCCGAAAGGGCAGCTTCCCATTGTTCTGCCACTCGTACGTGAAACTCAACACATAATTCTGCTCAAATGCCTCCTTCAGCTGCTGCAGACATCTGGCGTCAGGTACCTGTTAAAAATGTCGTCGACATACCTGCAGTTATGGCGGGTTTCAAACCCATGTCAACTAGGACTCTCCAGGTCTTAGTTGACATGGCCAAAAAACGGCCAACTACTCATAAAAACTCTCCAGACACAAAGCAGAACGCCTTAAAAGAGACCTACGTCGTCCATGCCTTCAAATGCCACTGGGGGACTGTAAGCCTCAAAAAACTCAGTATATAGGCAAGACAACAACATCTCTTTTAAGGCGTTCTGCTTTGTGTCGGAGGAAGTTTTTCATGAGTAGGTTGGCCGTTTTTTGGCCATGTCAACTAAGACCCTGGAGAGTCCTAGTTGACATGGGTTTGAAACCCGCCATATACTGCAGGTATGTCGACGACATTTTTACACAGGTACCTGACGCCAGATGTCTGCAGCAGCTGAAGGAGGCATTTGAGCAGAATATGTGTTGAGTTTCACGTACGAGATGGAGAACAATGGGAAGCTGCCCTTTCTGGATGTAACAGTCTGGAAAGGAGCGGAGGCTTCCATACTGCAGTCTACACCAAAGAAACAAACAGGAATGTGCCTCAATGCCAACAGTGACTGCCCAGATAGGTACAAGAGGAGTGTTGTCAATGCTTACGTCGACCGTGCTCTAAGCCACAGCTCCGGATGGAAAGAAGTCGATGAAGAACTCTGTAGGGTAAGGCAAGTCCTAGTCAACAACGGCTTCTCTAACGGTTTCGTTGAAGACATCATAAAAAGAAAGGTAAAACGCCATGCAACTTCTGAAGAGTCAACCAACACAACACTTGTACCCCCAATTGGACTATTTTACAGGAACTTCTTTTCCACAGCTCATAAAACGGAGGAAAGGGTCCTGAAAGATATTGTTGATAGGAACGTCATCCCTACAGACAAAAATCAGAAAATACACTTGATAATCTATTATAAAACCAAAAAAAACGGCCAATCTACTCATGAAAAACTCGCCAGACACCAAACAGAACGCTTTGAAGGAGATCAACGTCGTCTATGCCTTCAAATGCCCACTTGGGGACTGTAAGCCCCAAAGAACTCAGTATATAGGCAAGACAACAACGTCTTTTTTCTAGGCGACTAACAATGCATAAGCAATAGGGAGCCATCAAAGAACACATAATCTCTTCTCACAACCAGACCATCACCAGAGAAATCTTAACAAACAACACAGAAATCATCGATAGGTACGGCGATAGCAGGCGGCTTGACATCAGCGAGGCGCTACACATCAAAAAGTCAACACCAGCAATCAACAGCCAATTAACCAAGCAACCTTGGAGGAATTTGACCTCACCAGTGATGAGGTCAAAAGGTGTCTGCTGGAGCTGGATGTGACAAAGGCTGTTGGGCCTGACAGAATCTCACCATGGATACTAAAGGAAGGTGCAGAAGCACTAAGTGTGCCACTCTCTATGGTGTATACACAGGTCACTGGAAACAGGAGACTTACCAGAAAGTTGGAAGACAGCTAACGTGTCCCAATATACAAAAAGGTGACAGGCAAGAGGCACTGAATTACAGGTCAGTTTTCCTTAACTTGTATACCATGCAAGGTAATGGAGAAGATCGTGAGGAAAAGGCTCGTAGAGCATCTAGAGGGAAATAACTTTGTAACGCACCACTAACATGGGTTCAGGGATGGTAAATCGTGCCTCACAGGTTTAATAGAATTTTATGACCAAGCAACAAAATTAGGCAGGAAAGAGAAGGGTGGGCCGACTGCATTTTCCTGGATTGCCAAAAAGCCTTTGACACAGTACCGCATAAAAGGCTGTTAAAAAAGTTGGAGCAACAGGCAGGAGTAAAAGGGAAGGTGCTCCAGTGGATAAGGGAGTACTTAAGCAACAGGAAACAGCGAGTAACGGTGAGGGGGGAGACATCAGAGTGGCGAGATGTCACCAGCGGTGTCCCACAGGGCTCAGTACTTGGACCCATCCTGTTTCTAATATATGTGAACGATCTTCCGGAGGATATAGACTCATTCCTCTCAATGTTTGCTGATGATGCAAAAATTATGAGAAGAATCAAGACGGATGAAGATAGACAGAGACTACAGGATGACCTGGATAAACTGGAGGAATGGTCTAGAAAATGGCTGCTAAAGTTCAACTCGGGAAAGTGTAAGGTGATGAAATTAGGAGAAGGGAGCAGGAGGCTGAAAACAAGGTATCATTTGGGAGGGGAATCCTGCAAGAGTCAAATAGGGAGAAAGATCTGGGGGTTGATATCACACCGAACCTGTCCCCAGAAGCCCACATCAAAAGAATATCATCAGCGGCATATGCTAGACTGGCCAACATAAGAACTGCCTTTAGAAACTTGTGTAAGGAATCTTTCAGGACCCTGTATACCACTTATGTAAGACCAATCCTGGAATATGCAGCTCCAGCCTGGAGTCCATACCTAGTTAAACAGTGATAATTACATTTTTGCCGAATTTAGTTATTTTCGAGAAAATCGTATTGTATTTTTGTCGGTCCAGTTTAGATGAAAACCTCGGATTTTGACGAAAATTTGAATTAATGAGTGTTGAAACCGCCCGAGGTGTCAGTATTGTTTTGTATACAGCGTCAGTATTAAATAACAGCGTATTTATATCTGTGAACGAAAAGCCCATTTTTGCGAATTAAGGGAGTTTTGCGATATTTGGGGTGATAGACTTTTTTCCGGGTGCAGAAAAATTGGCAGAGTCCAGCATTGAGTAAAATGCAGTTTTTGGTGAAAATTCAATTTTGGCAAGCAAATATATGTCCTGGATGTCTATATTAATCGCTAGAGCAGTTTATTTAAGGAAAACTAGTTATTTTCCTTCAGAATAACAATTGTGATTCTTCAGTGTTTAAACACAAGACAAAGTTAGAGAAGATTCAGCGGTATGCCACCAGGCTCGTCCCGGAACTGAGAGGATTGTGCTACGAGGAAAGGTTAAAGGAGCTGAACCTCACATCACTGGAAAACAGAAGAGTAAGGGAAGACATGATAACCACCTACAAAATTCTCAGGGGAATTGACAGGGCGGACAAAGACAAACTCTTCACCACGGGTGGGACACGAACAAGGGGACACAGGTGGAAACTTAGTACCCAGATGAGCCACAGAGACGTTAGAAAGAATTTTTTCAGTGTCAGAGTAGTTAATAAATGGAATGCACTAGGAAGCGATGTGGTGGAGGCTGACTCCATACACAGTTTCAAATGTAGATATGATAGAGCCCAGTAGGCTCAGGAATCTGTACACCTGTTGATTGACAGTTGAGAGGCGGGATCAAAGAGCCAAAGCTCAACCCCCGCAAGCACAATTAGGTGAGTACAATTAGGTGAGTAATACACAACTATATTCTACCTACTTCAAGACCCCGAACCATATGGAAGCAGCAAGAGGAAATATGGGCCAATAGACCTTCTGCAGTTACTTCCATCCATATGTTCACTTATCCAATTTATACCCATTGTTTTGTCTTCTGTCTTGTGTTTGTCACCTCACCCAAAACTTTTGTACCATATCACCTCATCCAATAGAGTATAAGTACAAAGAATTTGTGTGTAAATTAAGTCTTTGAAAATGTAATACGAATTACGAAACGCGTTCAGGCGTCAGACAATTAAAAAATGAATTTCGGAGAATTGTTATTTTTATTACCACCGACAGTGATGAAAACATAAGAAATATTGAGAAGATTCATGTTAAATTATTAATCTTACCTTTTCGGTCATATTCAACAACATATGTTAACAAGAAAGACTGCTACCATTATATATATATATATATATATATATATATATATATATAGATATATATCTATATATAATATATATATATATATAGATATATATATAATATTTATATATATATATATATATATATATATATATATATATATATATATATATTATCTATAATATATATATATATATGTCGTACCTAGTAGCAGAACTCACTTTTGGCCTACTATGCAAGGCCAGATTTGCCTAATAAGCCAAGTTTTCCTGAATAATTATATTTTCTCTAATGTTTTTCTTATGAAATGATAAAGCTACCCATTTCATTATGTATGAGGTCAGTTTTTTTTAATGGATTTAAAAATAACATAGATTATGACCGAACCTAACCAACCCTACCTAACCTAACCTAACCTATCTTTATAGGTTAGGTTAGGTTAGGTTAGGTAGCCGAAAAATTAGGTTAGGTTAGGTTAGGTAGGTTAGGTAGTCGAAAAACAATTAATTCATGAAAACTTGGCCTATTAGGCAAATCGGGCCTTGCATAGTAGGCTGAGAAGTGCGTTCTGGCTACTAGGTACGACATATATATATATATATATAATATATATATATATATATATATAATATATATATATATATATATATATATATATATATATATGAAAATGAAAACTCACACCCCAGAAGTGACTCGAACCCATACTCCCAGGAGCAACGCAACTGGTATGTACAAGACGCCTTAAACCACTTGACCATCACGACCGGACATAATGAGGTGATAGCCGAAGCTATTTGAACCACCTCACCGCCGGCACTCGGATGGTTATCTTGGGCATAGCATTTACCAAATCACCTCATTCTTTGGGGCACACGTGAGGAACACAAATGCGAACAAGCCTGAATGGTCCCCAGGACTATATGCGAATGAAAACTCACACCCCAGAAGTGACTCGAACCCATACTCCCAGGAGCAACGCAACTGGCATGTACAAGACGCCTTAAACCACTCTTGATTTGGTAAAATGCTATGCCCAAGATAACCATCCGAGTGCCGGCGGTGAGGTGGTTCAAATAGCTTCGGCTATCACCTCATTATGTCCGGTCGTGATGGTCAAGTGGTTTAAGGCGTCTTGTACATACCAGTTGCGTTGCTCCTGGGAGTATGGGTTCGAGTCACTTCTGGGGTGTGAGTTTTCATTCGCATATATTCCTGGGGACTATTCAGGCTTGTTCGCATATATATATATATATATATATATATATATATATATATATATATATATATATATATATATATATATATATATATATATATATATATATATATATATATATATATATATATATATATATATATATATATATATATATATATATATATATATATATATATATATATATATATATATATGTCCGGTCGTGATGGTCAAGCGGATTAAGGCGTCCTGTAGTTACCAGTTGCGTTGCTCCTGGGAGTATGGGTTCGAGTCACTTCTGGGGTGTGAGTTTTCATTCATATATTTATATATATATATATATATATATATATATATATATATATATATACGAACAAGCCTGAATGGCTTGTACATATATATATATATATATATATATATATATATATATATATATATATTTATATATATATATAAATATATATATATATATATATATATATATATATATATATAATATATATATATATATATATTATTATATATATATATATATATATTTATCAGAATGAGGCTGAAACTCCATTAGGAATAGATTCTTTCACTGACTCAATTACAGAGTTTACAACCTCATCCAATACAGCCGAAACAGAACAGTTTTCAGAAAACTTATCCATTCATACTATGGATTCTGAGAACTCAATACATGAGGCTACTGAACTATTACGCCTCGAAGGTGAACATACGGGAGTAACTGACGCTGAAACGGAAGCTGAAGCAGAATTAAACCAAAATATTGGTTGTCCTAATCACTTAACCTAGACTCCTAGAGGTAATGCTGACAATGCTAGCACTAATCAAGCAATTCTGCTCCCTAGCAAAAATGATGACAAAGAGAAGGCTATCATATATCTCGTGCACCAGTTACCAACAAACTGGTTGACTGTTCATCAAACAGTTGACTCCTTAAAAACCACTACTCTAAAATAGTAGACTAAAAGGACTACTGCTCAGATCATTCAGCAGTGAAGTGGATCAATCCACTCCTTTGGATTAATTGTCATCCAAAGAAAGTTGTCCAGCAAGGTGCTAGACGAGTTATACTCATATCAAAATAACACCATCCTGACAATGCAGGATATCACTGAAAGTTTGCGTTCAGTTCGCAAAGAAAAGACAAGCAGACCAAGCACCTACAGCCTACACTGAACTTTCAAAAACAGCACCCACTTCAAATTCTTTAACTGAACCTCCTAAAGTGACACAGTCAATAGGTAATATGGGTAATAGTATTCAGTGTAACACTAACAGGTCAAACACTGATTTATCAGTACGACCTAAGAGTACCATAAGTACTCCCAAGAAACACCAACCAAACACTTCCACACCAAAGTGGAAGAAACAAGGCAATAAGGACACCCAAGTAGCAAATCCCTCAAAACCTGTAGTTACTGTTTCAACTAAACCGGTGACCCTTAACCATGCTGTAGGCTTGGGGCTATGTCTGTTTTGCCATCAAGAACATTCACTATATCACTGCACATGTTATCCTAATAGAGACACCCGAGTCAGACGACTCTAGCAGTTACACAGATGCACCAGGTGTCTCAAACCGCATAATGCTAACAACTGTGAGACCCCACTAAACACATGCAATAGGTGTAAAAGGGGTCAGCATCATGCTGCACTGTGCTAGTATACTAAATAAAAATATTCAAACCCCAGGGTGAAAGATGGAAATTTCATCCAAGTACAGTGCTGCAAGGTGCGAGAAAACTACAGTGTACAATCACCAACATCTTAAGTTAATGCAACATTGCCCACTGCACAACTCCTAGTCAAGAACAAAGGGACCAAGATCGCCACTCGTGGCCTATTTCATCAAGGGTCCCAGAAAACCTTTATCACACAGAAAGTGGCAGAGGCACTTAAACTAAAACCTGTAACACAGGCAAAATTAAATCTTTCTGGGGTCATGATAAACCGCGGGCCCTAACCTCCACAGTAGTCCAGCCACTAGTACGCCTAGGCGGTTATGCCCGACCTGTACAGGCCAACGTGGTCGATCAAATCCCTTTTGACCTAATTGTTAAGGTCTAGGGAAAACAGCCACATTCCTACAGGAAAAGGGAGTCAAATTGGCTGACAACAAGATAACGTCTGACCGCCTCACCAATGTAGGTCTACTTGTAGAGGCAGACTATTACTACCAGTTTATTACTGGACACACCAAACAACAGGGCATGATCCTGTCAAGGTCAGCAGGAGGCCATCTACTCACCGGTACAGTCTTAAACCTACAGAATCCTATACCTGCTGACGATCACTATTAAATCAAATTTGTCAGCTGAAAATAAATCTCCAACAACCAAACATAAAGGAGAATACCGCTGACACTCCACCTTCGCGAGCACACTATGCCTCCACGAAGTCCACTATGCCCACACGAGGCTCACTATGCCCACACGAGGTCCACTACGCCTCTATAAACCAAAGATTGAGTTTGGTACACTTACTATTAGCCAAGATGTTTCTATGGGTCTCAGTCGATAATCAGTGGCCATCAGCCTAAACTGTTGCAAGTCATAGCGACCATGCCACTGACCCCAATGCAGTCCCAGAACTATTCTTGACTGTAATAATTGACCACATTCAGTCCTCTTAGCAAATATAATGCAACGAAGCTAGAAAATCTAGCACACTAGGAATTTAGCGGGAAAGTGAAGTCACATAGAGCTTCCCACACCTGCAAATCCCCACAAGGACAATAGTCCAGTACAAGCTGATGCACAAGGTCAGCCAACTATAACTAAAACGCCTTAGGACAAGTCTTCAAAGGAGAAGACCGAAACCACGCAAAGTTTCTCTGGCCAGGATTTCAGTAATGCACTTAATGAAATATTCACCTACAGGGTTGCATTAGTTTTGTTGGGTGCTACTTGCTACTTCTTTCTCGTTTCTGTCCTTAAGCAATCTTAGAAACGTCTTTGAAGAAGCACCTAAGCAGAAACAAAATTGAAACCTTGCAATAGCCTGTAAGTGAACACTTACCAGAGGACTATCAGTAGCGAAACAAATTGGTAGGGATGATCCGTTACCAAATACCTTCTAAGAAAGATTGGTCCATGATAATGGATCAAATTATCTTAAACAACCTTAAGTTTCTCACAACATAATAACCTCAAAACAGCTTTTCAGTTACATGTGTGTGTTCTGTTATGCCTCAAGAATAACAGGCATAACTCACAGTCTGTACTCACTGAAGAAATACAGCTGACTATATTCACAGAGACTAATTCCAATATCCTCATATAAAGTTGAGGATGAGTTAATGAGTCTTCAGTGACAAGCCTGCAGACCGTAACCTAAATAGCTACAAGTCACAACGACCAAGCCACTGGTCTCACTGTCGTCTCGGTCATCCTTGATTTTAACGAATGAACACACCCAGTTTTCTAAAATTAAATAAAACTAGCTAGGTTAGAAACATAGTACCACTACAGAATAGCCTAAAATATTCGTCCGGAAAGGACTACTTCACGACAGTGCAAACTTAAACTTAGGCAATACTTTAATTCTGCATAAATGCAGACAATTTGTCGTTTGAGATTTAAGTGATTCATGGAGTCTCCAGTGGTGAGCCAGTGTCTAGTAACTCAACCAGTTACAAGTCACAACGACCCTAGTCACTGACCACACTGTACAATATGAAGTCCCCTTGATCTTAAAGGACCTGATGACTAATTCAGTAGTCTCAGGTCTGATGTGTACGTCATTACTGAACAATGAACTGCGACCTGTGTTTTCTCTCCTCCGGAATTATGTTGAAAATTTCCGACAACCCAAATACTTACCCCTATCATAGCAAGATAAAAGCATTTTATTAAGAAATCAAATTTACTAACACTCTTAATTCCTAATACGGAAACCATGATATATTACCTGGTGTTCTGTACACCTTCATGGGTCACAATACATTACTGTGCATCATGATATATTACTGGTTCACTGTACACCTTCCTGGGTCACCATACAGTACTGTGCACCATGATATATTACTGGTACACTGTTCACCTTCCTCGGTCACTATACACTACCGTGCACCATGATATATTACTGGGGCACTATGCACCTTCCTGGATCACCATACATTACTGTACACCATGATATATTACTGATGCACTGTACACCTTCCTGGTGTCGGAAATTTCCGACTCCCCAAATACTAACCCCTAGCACAGCAAGATAAAAGTATTGTGTTAGGAAATCAAATTTACTAACACAATTAATTTGTAATACGGGAACGCCAAAAGTTTCCTACTGTTGATGGTAGCTGTTGCATCAGCTGCCCCACCTCACATGGGGACGAATTCTTATTTGAATCTAATTAAGCCCAGTCTAAACTCTGCATTTTGCGTTGTAATATAGATTGATATTGATTTAATTAATTAGAACAAATTATACCTCCATCCAAGGTGAATTCTCAACATCCATGATCAGCAGATCGATCCTCGGTTGGAATAAAAGTCACGTGGAGTAAACCACACTCTGAGTATGTGCTTTACCTTAAAAATTCTTCGATTCAATGATATGAACAATGGAAAATTATTCGCTGGACTTTGAAGTGTATTACTAGAGCATAAAACGACTCCAATATCTTCTTGTAAGTAAACAGGATAAATTGAATAACGAGACTTATTTCCCAGGATTTTACCAAGAGAGGAGGAGGTGGGACTTGCTCAACGAGTCTCACAAGAACAACTCGAGCAGATCCCTGTGGAGGGTGAGCAAATTAGCATGGTACTATATTTGCGTCATCCGTCATCTCACGACTCCCAGACGTTGCTGCTAGTTTAACAAATCATAGGACGTTGCGTTCGGTCGGTGGTTATTCTTTATAGGATTTATGGCCATATTTAGCTTTTAGCATTAACCGGCTGTTACGCCGTAGGACAAACAAAACATCTAGAGTAAGTTTAAGTCCTTTAGGCAGTTATCTATTTATTTGAGATTAACTGAGGACAGGAGTTACAGTGTATATTTCACAGCGTGGGAGAGAAACAACTGTGAGCCAACAATGGAAAATTGTGATTCTTGTGGTTCTCACGTGTCCGCGACACTACCACGATGACCCTTGAAATTTGAATGACTTTCGGGAGACCACCAGACGTACACCCGCTAACCTGCTGCAGCTAATCCTTATAAATTTAATCTATGATATTGTAGTTAGTCTATTAACCCCTAACATATTATTTACCTATGAATATATACTCAAGAATATTTACCCATGAATATTAACCATGAATATTTACCCATGAATATTTACACTGAATATTTACCCGTGGATATTTACTCATGAATATTTACCCATGAATATTTACTCATGAATATTTATCCATGGATATTACTCATGAATATTTACCCATGAATATTTACTCATGAATATTTACTCATGAATATTTACCCATGAATATTTCCCATGAATATTTACTCATGAAATTTACCCATGGATATTTACTCATGAATATTTACCCATGGATATTACTCATGAATATTTACTCATTATATTAAAGTATACGGTAGACTTAGCATTATTACATCTCCCCCCCCCCCGCCCTCCAAATTTGTGGAACTGGTAACACTTTACAGGTGTAGAAATATTACACACAATCACTTAATTATTTAATAGCAATATAATAGAAATACTTGTTGGAAAGTCCTACA
>WNGS01022798.1:0-19880 GCA_020271785.1 Procambarus virginalis
GCCTAAAGTTGTGTGGGCACTTGGGCTTGCCCATCTCCTCACGAAATACCATATCCGAATCGTCGAGGATGAAGAAAATAGGCGGAGAACAAAAGTCTAAATTCAATACCTTCCGGGTATGTCTCCTCATTATTTGTTTTACGACTTTGGTGAGATCATCAAAACTTTTCGCTCATTGGCTGGCGGGCGGCTCCCCTCCTCACCCAGCTGGCTCGCGGCTCTCACCCTAGTCTTCTCTTATACTTTATTATACATAACAGCAGGCCTTTAGGCATGCACGCATGCACACGAATACACGCGCACGCACGCCCGCACACACGCACACGCGCGCACACATACATACGCGCTCACACACATACTCGCGCGCGCGCACACACACATACTCGTGCGCGCGCACACACACACACACACACACACGTGGTTGTACTCTTCAAATCACTTGTGCTGTCCCGTCTTGAGTACTGCTCAGTACTCACTTCCCATTCAGAGCAGGAGAGATTGCTGAAATAGAGGGAGTACAGAGAACATATACGGGATACATAACGAGATAAAACACCTAAATTATTGGGATCGTCTCAAAGCTCTCCGAATGTACTCGCTAGAAAGACGACGGGAGAGATATCAAATAATATACACGTGGAAAATACTTTAAGTCCAGGTCCCAAATCTGCACTGTAAAATAACAGCATACGGAGTGAACGATATGGAATAGAATGCAGAATAGAACCAGTGAAGAGCAGAGGTGCCATAGGCACAATCAGAGAACACTGTATAAACATCAGAGGTCCACGGTTGTTCAACACTCTCCCAGCGAGCATAAGAAATATTGCCGGAACAACAGTGGATATCTTCAAGAGGAAACTAGACTGTTTTCTCCAAGGAGTGCCGGACCAACCGGGCTGCGGTGGGTATGTGGGCCTGCGGGCCGCTGCAAGCAACGCCTAGTGGACCAATCTCTCACAAGTCACCCAGGACCCCATCAACCAGGTACACACACCACACACACATACAGAAAGTTGAAGATATAACTAAGCTTAGCTTAATCTACTATAGGTGTTTTATATATATATATATATATATATATATATATATATATATATATATATATATATATATGTGTGTTGTGTGTGTGTGTGTGTGTGTGTGTGTGTGTGTGTGTGTGTGTGTGTGTGTGTGTGTGTGTGTGTGGTGTGTGTGTGTGTGTGTGTAAATCATCACGAAAATTAACGTGATGGAAAATATGACAGTGTCAGACCAAGGAGGAAGAATTGAAACAGGAATTTCCTTAAGTACTTTCGTATATTAATACATCTTCAGAAGGAATATTAATACACGAAAGTACTTAAGGAAATTCCTGTTTCAATTCTTCCTCCTTGGTCTGACACTGTCTATATATATATACCAATATGTCAAAAGACATAATGTCAAAATAGATGTAACGCCTAACCTAACCTAACATCTAGCAATCCGCTTTTGAGGTCCCCCAGTGGTTCCTCTTATCTTGAGGTTATCTTGAGATGATTTCGGGGCTTAGCGTCCCCGCGGCCCGGTCCTCGACCAGGCTTCCTTTTTTGTTACACACCTCTAGGAAGCAGCCCGTAGCCGCTGTCTGACTCCCAGGTACCTATTTACTGCTAGGTAACAGGAGTATCAGGGTGAAAGGAACTGTACCCATTTGTTTCCGCCTCCACGGGGGATCGAACACGGAACCTCAGGCCTACGAATCGAAGCGCTGTCCACTCAGCTGTCAGGCCCCTTGTGCCTGTAAACGCTTAAGCTTTAGCCTGGCTGTGGCATTACAACCAGCAAATAACCCCCCCCACCTCCTAACACCCCCCATAACCCCTTGTGAGGTGACCAGTGGTGCCAGGCCTCCCTCTTGCAGTAAGCCAATGTTGCCAATCTGACTTCCCTCGTTAGTTCAGTGTTGCCAGCTGCCTCTCGCATAATCTCTCCAGTTTTTCTCTCTCATTTGACGAGAAAAACGCTCAACTCCCCTGACATTATTGATCCGAAGCAATTCTCAGTGAATTTAGCATCCCTCGGCCGAGTGTAGGCTGGGGTCTTCTTACACCTAGGTGGAGAGCCTATTACATCACACCTTATTGCATGTATATAAAGGACCCTCGCTGGAAGCTAAGTGGATGTGTTCAGGAAACAATTGGACACGATCCTGTCAGACGTGCTGGACCAACCAGATTGTAGTGGATATGTGGGCCTGCGGGCCGCTTCATGCAACATAACAGCCTGTTGGACCAAGTTATCGTAAGTCAAGCCTGCACCCAGGTCGGACTTGATGAGTAGAAGAATCCACTCCAAGTATACTCCAGGTATACTCCAGGTATACTCCAGGTGTGTATCCACGCAGCAGTAAAGCAGTAGAAAATGTGGTTATACCAGAGCAGGGCGCGGGCCATGCACCACCTCCTTCCACCCATTACGCATATTATACGCACTGGTCTAATCCGTTAAATATGCGGCCTGTTAGTAAAAATTAAAGACCTGCAATATTGACGTTTTCTATGCATCGGCGTCTTTGCGTCAGGCGGGGTGCTGGGGTGTCTACGCTTCTGGCTAGGCGAAACAGCTACTTTTTTTTTTTTTTTTTTTGCGGAGTGGCAAATCAGGAGCGCGGGATGCGTTATGGGTTGGCTGGCGGAGAATGGTGCATTTCCATTGCAGGTTTTGGGCAAGTTAATAATGATCTCTGGTAAAAGTTGGGTCATCAAAGTTGGCAACTGTGTTTAAAGAAATGGTTGGAGTGTCATTATGTGTCATCATAGTAATGGACGGGGTCAAGTGGCGGCCCCTTTGTGGCACTTGGTCCAACAACCTCCTCCCCTTCCCCCCCCCCCCCCGGGTCCAGGTCTTCAGAGGCTACCTCAAGTTTTCTTCTATTTTTGTGGAGTTGGCCGATTCTTGCGTGCAGGATTCCCACGGCTTTGTGCCTCCGTCTTACGTTTGGGAGTCCTTTATCTTATCTCTCGTTTGATCTTGATTTCTGTCCCGTAGTTGTCGAATAGCAATTGTTTCCAAGAGTGACACACTTCCTAATCATGTCCTCGGTACTACAGTGCCAGGCAGACGTTGGTGCTGGTTGATGCCTGGATGCTAACCTACATCACCCGGTAGACAGCATCACTGGTGGTCAGCAAGTGGGAATGAATTGAAAGAAGTTGTGGAAGGCACCTCCATCCACAACAAGATGGCTAATAGATGGGGCATAAAGAGCTAGACCTTACCTTTCCGTAGTCACTGATAGTCAAGTACGAGTGGTTCTTCTTGCGCTGTTGCTCACTAAGAAGTGAAGTTGTGAAGGCAAGTTCCTTACACAGCTTCAAATGTAGACACGACTGAGCCCAATAGGATCTGGAACGTATAAATCAATCGATTGGGGGATTGAGAGGCGGGAGCCAAGAGCCGGGGCTCATCCCCCGGAAATACAACCAGATACTTTGAAACACTACATACACTGTCATGTCATAGTGATTATATATGTATTTGAAAACTTGTTTAGTAGACACAGCTGATTTGTCACCTTGTGTCTCACGCATAAGGCATCCTGTGTGTCATACATTTGTCACCTTATGTCTCATTCATATGGCACCTTGTGTCTCACGCATAAGGCATCCTGTGTGTCATGCATTTGTCACCTTATGTCTCATTCATATGGCACCTTGTGTCTCATTCATATGGCACCTTGTGTCTCATTCATATGGCACCTTGTGTCTCATACAAATGGCACCCTGTGTCTCATACATTTAGCACCCTGTGTCACGTATAAAGCATCTTGTGTCAGGTACTAGACATATTTGCTCCACTCGGATGGTAACTAATGGTTTGAAGATTAATGGGCAGAACACAACGTTCCTGGTTAGGTTAGGTTTGAAGTTTGCTTGATAGCAATTCCCTGTTTTTGTACTGTTTTCTGTTAGGAGTGAGGGGATACCGTTATTATTATTATTATTGAGAAAACCCGCAGGAGCCATGATGAGGACTCGAACCTATGCGGTGTGTAGTCCCACCCACACATGCCCTAGACAGTCAGGCCACGACATGAGACCTGATTGGGTGGGAACACCCACCGCATAGGTTCGAATGTGCATCACGCCCCTGCGGATTTTCCTATTGATGCATCACGTTGGTGTGAATACTGTGTATTAATGATAATAATAATAATATTATTATTATTATTTTGATGATTCTCTTGGGTGATCCTTCTCTTTCATTGATCCTTCATCTTGCCGAGCCTTTATTCGTCTCCTGCCTGACCTTCCCTTCTCCGGGCTGACCTTCCCTTCTCCGGCTGACCTTTCGTTCGTCTGGTTCTGCTACACAGTTGAGGGGTAGAGGGCTGGCGCGGGGCTCGAGAGACGCCAGCCCCCACCCACGACTCCTGCGGGATTACAGCAGTCAGGGGCTCGCTCTGAACCTTCACAAGGCGGGTTGTTGAACGTCTGGGGCTGTGTGGCTGCCTTCCCAGCTCTCGAAAACAGGGAGGTAATTTTCCAGAAGGTAATTTCTTTTCCATTTTAATAATTATAAAAATGACATGGAAAATTAATTTTATACAAAGATGGGCCGAGTTGGTTTAATTCGAATGGTGTTTTTACAAATAAATAAATAATATTATATATATATATATATATATATATATATATATATATATATATATATATATATATATATATATATATATATATATATATGTTACTGTATCCGACGATTCGTGATATTTCTCGCCTGTTATAAACTTTCAGTAAGTCCCAAAACATTTTCAGTTCGAATTTCAGGCGTGCAATTAAGATTTTGGCGTTTATTATAAAAAACATACTTTTAAATCGTATCGGCTAATTAAAAAATACAAAAACTGGTTGGCGGTGTATTTTGCTAGAGCCGTTCAGCCCTAAACCCACTTCTTTAGCGTGCCTTGGGTTGACCCCATTAGGTATTTAACCCATAACTGGATGAGCGTGATCACTCTGGGCATTGGCCTGCGACACTCAACAATCTGGTGGATCAATGAGGCAAGCATGTACGAACTTGTATCATAATGGCTCTCCCACACTCGGTTTGCTACTCCGTAAAAATTGCAACCGTTTCGCCTAACCAGAAACGAACAAACCCAAGCAGCCCACCAAACCCATCGAGGCCGGTGCAAATGAACGCCAACGTTACGGGGCTTCAATTTGGACGAATACGTTGCATTTTTAACGTATTGGTCGATTGCGTAAAAAAAAGCGATGTGAGAGAATGAGTTGCTCATAACGCTGTTTATGTATTTGTATATTCGTTGTAGCCAATCACCAAGCACCATAAGAATAACAATCACCAAGCCTCATAAAATAACAATCACCAAGCCTCATAAAAAATAACAATCACTAAGCCTCATAAAATAACAATCACCAAGCCTCATAAAATAACAATTACCAAGCCTCATAAAATAACAATCACCAAGCCCCATAAGAATAACAATCACCAAGCCTCATAAAATAACAATCACCAAGCCCCATAAAAATAACAATCACCAAGCCTCATAAAAAATAACAATCACCAAGCCTCATAAAACATAACAATCACCTAGCCTCATAAAAACAACAATTACAAAGGCCCACCATAAAAAACGTGTAGTTCATATTTTTTAAAGTTAACAGGATGGAAAATCAGTTAATTGCGATGAAATTTGTATTCAACTCACTACTGTACACAGGAAATACATCCAAAATTAGTTTTATTTGAAATACAATTATGCTCCCAGTGAAGCCCGTCCTGTCGTTACCACTCCGTAACAAATGGAACGGTTTGGCCAAACTAGAATCTGGGCGACCTGACAAATCGGAGCTGAGAATCATTAGTCCCATAAAGCGCTTATATTGTGGGGATTTTAATTTCCCCTAAACCATCGCAATTTTTACGTTGCGGTTGATAGCATGGAAAAGGTAGTGTGTTTCTCTCTCTCTCTCTCTCTCTCTCTCTCTCTCTCTCTCTCTCTCTCTCTCTCTCTCTCTATCTCTCTCTCTCTCTATCTCTCTCTCTCTCTCTCTCTCTCTCTCTCTCTCTCTCTCTCTCTCTCTCTCTCTCTCCCAGGAGGCGTGGTCGACGACCGGGCCGCGGGGACGCTAAGCCCCGAAAACTCGTCAAGGTAACCTCAAGGTAACTCTCTTTCTCTGGTTGTTGGGGTTAGAAGAATATAGCAGGAATCATTTGACGACCAGCGGGTAGAAAGGCGGGGTCCAAGAGCTAAAACGGCTTGGTTTGGTTAACGTTTTTTTTTTGATAGAGTAGCTATGACGTAGAGAGGTGCAGACTTTATTAATAAGGTTTTAGACCCTACTCTTGGCTTCCGGCAATGGGCGGCGTCACTTTACAAACGGATAAGGTTTTTCTCGCCTGGATGACAAATATTCACCTTAGGAGTCGAATTTCCCGGCGCTTAGACACCCGCCTTGTGGGGGAGACGCTGGGGGCGATTTGCTGTAATGAAGGCGGTGATTTTTCTGATTTTTATAGTAAGACCATTTTACGTGACGTGACTTTTTTTTATGTTGAACAGGTTCTGCCGACGATTCATGTGACTGTATTGCCTGGTGATGAGTTTCGGAGATCCAGCCTTCACGGGTGATTGACTGGGCTCTGTGAGGAACTTGTAGGCTCTCCAGTAACTGTGGGATGCCTATATTGAAACAGAATCGGTATACCTGGAGTGGGTTCTGAGAGTTCCCCTACTTCTCAAGCCCGGCCTGGAGTCAGACTTGATTGTTGTAACTTGGTTTGACAGGCTGTTGCTTGGAACAGCCCGCAGGCCCACATATCCACCACAGCCTGGCCTGGCAACGTGTTGAACAGAAATACCGACAAGTTCCTGCAGGAACTTGTCGGTATTTCTGTTCAACACGTCCAGTGACGGCTGCTCCAGGTCAGAGCTACTTAAACAATAGTAATTCCCCCTCTACATATAGGTGGCGCTAGTGATGAATTCCACCATTGTGCTCACAGAAGCAGTGGGAGGAAGGGCAAGGAAGGCGGGTAAATACTTCACTCGATATAACAACGTTGTTTTCACGGTGAAATAACGTTGTGCAGGTCAGGTTTTGCGTTGGGATAACAAGCTTGTTGGTTCTCAGTGCGCACTTAGCCTGCGGCTGTCTGGCCACCACCGCGATGGGGTAAATTAAGCTTCTTCAGCCGGATTCTGAGCTTCTACATCATAATATTAAGCTTTTTCAACCGAATATAAAGCTTTTGTAATAGGATAGGAAGTATCTGCAAACACAGTAAACTTCTACAGCAAGATAGTAAACTTCTGCAACAGGATATTTTAATATATATATTTAGAAATGCTGATTTGGTGTGAAGTGTGCCAGTAGTTTGGTGTGAAGTGTGGCAGTAGTTTGGTGTGAAGTGTGCCAGTAGTTTGGTCTGAAGTGTGCCAGTAGTTTGGTCTGAAGTGTGCCAGTAGTTTGGTCTGAAGTGTGCCAGTAGTTTGGCCTGAAGTGGTCAGTTTCCAATTTGTGGTTTACAGGCTTTATGGTCTATCTGTAAAGTCATGTGTTGTAATCGTAAAAATTTAGCTTTTGTTTTAGTATATATCGTGTCTTAAAAGAAAGGAAATTCGCTTAATATTTTGTAACATGTGTTTCTCCCTCAGGTGAGTGTGTGCCATGATAGCCAATCAGTTGCCCGGGTTCATCAGAATACTTTCAAAGGTATGTTAAGGCTTGTTTCTCCTTTGTTTTTCTTGGGATTCCGCCTTTATTGTCACTAGAGCTGCAAGCCTTAAAAGTTTATGTTCACCTATTTCAACCCAAGGAAAGGTGAGTAAATAGCAGTCCATCTGCATCAACAAAGGCCAAATGCTCGTTATCCAGCCACCAAACCCCAGCTGTTTGTGAATGAAAATCGATTTACACACGACTCAAACTGATGACGTCCGAACACGTCCGGAACAAGCGCTTCACTGACGACTTTTGTTCGAACCACAGATATAAATGCTTCACCCCACGTACTAGAACTACAAATAATCGCCAACAGAACCTATACACCTAACCTAACCTACCAAATGCCCAAATATGCACAATATGCTAATATGTAACAATATTAATTTATATTTGAGAAAATTATATTTTGAATGAACAGCATATTAAAATTGTTGATTGCGTCTTTGGGGTCGACCGCTGGATGGAATGGAGTTGGTCTGAGGACGGGTTGGGACAGGTTAGTAAAGGTGTGTCTCACATACCTTGATGTGTGTCTCACATACCTTGATGTGTGTCTCAATACCTTGATGTGTGTCTCACATACCTTGATGTGTGTCTCACATACCTTGATGGTGTCTCACATACCTTGATGTGTGTCTCACATACCTTGATGTGTGTCTCACATACCTTGATGTGTGTCTCACATACCTTGATGTGTGTCTCACATACCTTGATGTGTGTCTCACATACCTCGAGGCGTGCCTCACATACCTCGAGGCGTGCCTCACATACCTCGAGGCGTGCCTCACATACCTCGAGGCGTGCCTCACATACCTCGAGGCGTGCCTCACATACTCGAGGCGTGCCTCACATACCTTGAGGGGTGCCTCCCACATACCTTGAGGCGTGCCTCACGTACCTCGAGGCGTGCCTCACATACCTCGAGGCGTGCCTCACATACCTCGAGGCGTGTCTCACATACCTTGAGGCGTGCCTCACATACCTTGAGGCGTGCCTCACATACCTTGAGGCGTGCCTCACGTACCTCGAGGCGTGCCTCACATACCTTGAGGCGTGCCTCACGTACCTCGAGGCGTGCCTCACATACCTTGAGGCGTGCCTCGCCGCCTTCAGTCACGTGAGTCCTCAGAGTAAACAAAACATGTCGAATAATTCGGTTATTGTTGTTTGTCAGTTATTTTCATCCACTTTGCGTGACGAGAATAATAAAATTCAACTATTTAATAGTATTGTCAGAAAGATATATGTGTGCGTGTCTTTTTCTTTACATAAATAATTCATTTCCGTGGCGCCAGCTGTAACCTGTGTGTGTGTGTGTGTGTGTGTGTGTGTGTGTGTGTGTGTGTGTGTGTGTGTGTGTGTGTGGTGTGTGTGTGTGTGTGTGTGTGATTAATTATTGCAGTTTGTTGCACTTTATTGTGGTCCACATAAAGTGGTATACACAGTGCGTTGCTATGTGACATGCGGTCCCAAAATAGACCGTATAGCACTCAAATGCAAAACTGTTATTCATAAATGTCTATTTTGTGCTATATAGTTACACCACAAAATTTACAGAGAATAATTTACCTAAAAGAAAATTACAATAACAAAATAACATGAATGACTGGACGATGAGAATACAATTTAAAGGACTAATATAAACTAATCATTCAGTGAGTTTATACAAAAGATTTTCACACCCTCAGCACTTTCCATCAACAGTTTCTGGGACTAACCTGGATCCACATCGCTCCCAACACCACAGTTCTTGCATCATAGATCTGACGTCCATAGGACTCAAAATGACTGTCAGTAAGCCGCCTCTTTGTGACAGCAGTTCCTTCACAATTCTAATTATCCAGCAAGAGGGTCTCCCAGCTTCCTCTGCTGACTAGTTGTGTATTCCATCCTGTATATCCATCCTGTATATCCATCCTGTATATCCATCCTGTATATCCATCCTGTAAGGACACCATGAGTGTCCCTCTGAACATGCCATACGTCACACTAGGGAATCACACAACCAGGATTACCATGAGGTGGTTCCGAGGATCATTGTCTTCGCGGCCCGGTCTCTGACTAGGCCTGGTTAGCGATCTGGTCAATCAAGTTGTTAGACGCCGCCTGACGTAGAAATCACAGCTCGGTTGATCAGTTATCCCTTGGAGATGTTTATCAAGTTTCCTTTTGAACTTGGCGAGAGGTCCGCTAGTTACGCCCGTGAGGCATACAGGGACAATAGCCTCATATTGACCTAATTAGCACTCTCAGATTCCTCCCACAATTTTGTAATGTGTCGTTAATTACATATTTCTGCCTCCTCGTAGCGTGTCTCGTAGCAAGTTGTTATAAAGACTGTGATTGATGAAAAAGAAACGAGATCTACTTTACCCAATATTGATCGTCCACTTGTAAAGCTGTGGTTTGAAGACGAGTATGAAAAGCTTTTGTGATTCTCGCTTCAAGTGGTTTACAGTTGACGTTTAACTAATTGGACGATAGATGCCGGTAATCTGTCTCCTGGTTTTTTTTTTCATTGACTACCTTCACAACGCTGTAAAATTCTTGAACGGTGCCCAATTTAGTTAATTTTTTTTAATATATTTGGCAAGGATTTATAAAGCTGTTTCTTACATTACTTTGAGACCCTGGAAAATACATTTTCCATTTTCCTAGGCCCTGGAAAATACATTTCCCATTTTCCTAGGCCCTGGAAAATACATTTTCAGGGCCTAGGGATTTTGTAGAGCTTTTGTTTGTTCTGTTCATGTACTAGTTTCTTCCTTTGAAATTAGTATTCTAACATGCCTTCACTCTTAAGACTTGTTCAACTTCGGACAAATCGTCACGGTCTTCTCAAAGTCTGAGATAAAATTGCTATTAACACTCCTACCCATTTCACTCGTGTATGGAGCCATAGTATAGATTAATTTTTGGTCTTGTATTGAGATTTGTAGAGTTGAACGTGTTATTGAGGAAGCCCAAGGTGTACTCACCTAATTGTGCTTGCGGGGGTTGAGCTTTGGCTCTTTGGTCCCGCCCCTCAACTGTCAATCCAACGGTTACAGATTCCTGAGCCTACTGGGCTCTATCATATCTACACTTGAAATGTGTATGGTCAGCCCTCCACCACATCACTGCCTATGCATTCCATTTATTAACTACTCTGAATAGGGAACTCTGTGGGAGGGAAGGTCAGTGGGAAGAAGGTCAGTGGGAGGGAAGGTCAGTGGGAGGGGTGTGGGGGAAGGTCAGTGGGAGGGGTGTGGAGGGAAGGTCAGTGGGTGGGTGTGGGAGGGAAGGTCAGTGGGAAGGGGGTGTGGGAGGGGGGTGTGGGATGGAGGGGCGTGGGAGGGAAATAACCATCTTATCCTTGAACTCATACATCATACACAAGCTTGTTTAGACTCTGATACAGACTTGCACAGCTTGTGAAGTGAGACGGACCAAAGTGCTCCAGGAAAAACTAACCAACCAGGAGGCCCAGTCAGAGACCAGGCCGCGGGGGACATTGAGTCCCGGAATCAGTACCAGAGTTGACAGATTTTACGGATAAAACGGCTTTTCTCATTCATTCGGAAACATTAATGTTGAATCCATATTGAAGTTACCGGACAATGAAATGAATAATAATTAATATTCTGACTTATTGCAATTTCAAATAGAACTTTATAGAAAGCTATATTTTTTTTAAATTTACTTAAAAAACTTTACCTAATAAAGAAATGTATATTTGTTTAAATAATATATTAATATATTTTTTGTGTAATATACAAAAATATATTTAATTAGTCTAATTCAAATTATATAATTTTATATTTATCACATGTTTAATGAGAGGCATCACAGCTCTGTTCAGCATGAAGCTTGATGCATTCCGGGGTCATACTTGTCGTTGATGTCTTCAAGATGTCTTCCTAATGTTCATTAAGACAAGAACAATATTTTGTTGTTCATATTCACGAGAGAACATTTGTGAACAAATTTAGGTACATCCAAAAATGCTGAACTTTTTCATTGCAACTTCAATACCATCTTTGTACTTTTCATTGTTCTCGCTTCTGTGGAATTCCTGCAGACGGCTTTCTATGTGAATATTTCTGTAATCTGTCGATCACTGATGGTCAGTAGCGTTCAGCTGTAATTACAACACCAGTCTGGTGGATACACTTACAGTGGATCTTCAATCATATTGAATTGAATATCTTGTTCTTTAGACAAAGCTGATCCAATTCTTCACTCACAGCATCTTTTCTCATTATATATCCCCCCCCCCCAAAGCTCGTTGTGCTTGTGCTGAGAGATATGACGTGCACAAGTGGGAGAGTGACACATTGCACCTTTCAACAGCTGACTTCTGAAGATGAAAGCCTTCACTGCTCCGAGAAGCTGAAATGTAAACACGTTTTCTCCCTGAAGTTGTGTTGACATCATTGAGATGTGTCGCGACGTCACAAACGAAGTAAAGATCATGATTCCACAGCTCGCGTTCAAGCTCAAGAAATTGTCTTTGTTCTTGTTCAAGGAAAGTGGCGACTTTCCTTGTCTAAAGCAACAACACTGAAGCTCTCGTCCGCAACTCTACCGTCTCACCTCCGTGTGGTGAAGCAGGTCGCTGCACTTGTCTACGTGTTCAGGAAAGGCTTGGGAAGTCCTATATTTCAGTCCCCTAGAATGGAGGTAGTTAACAATTAGAACTACCACCGACTTTACATACTCAGACTTGAAAACTTTGCTTCACAACCTGAAGATCATACAGTAATGTTTACTAATTTGCCTATCAATAATAAGAGTAACCGTAGGTACGAGTGGTGTAATACCTTCGTGATCACCCCACACTGCTGGAGACTCTCCACACCAGCTAGCTACCAGTTCGCCATTACCCTATAACTAGTCATCGACAATGTCCAGCTATAAAAATCCAATGTTCATACTTAATCAAAACTATTATCGATACAAAAAAACTCGTTTGTCGATTGACAAAAATATCAGTGCAGCTCCCCCGTCCCCTAGAGGGGGAAGGCCCAGCCCCGTCGGGTCACCTATCTTACTGTCAGTTCTTGGCTTAACGTATTTGCTGGGAATCTAGAATTATGAAAGTTATAATGAATATATCTCCGCGAAGTTGAAGTGGGTCACGCGGAGCCGAATGTTGCGGAGGCCTGCTTTAATATATCCTGAATACCGGCAGCCTTCACACTGCGACCATGACCCACTTAGGAATGAGACATGATGCATTGCATCCCATGTTGCTGAAGGTCAGTATCACCGGTTATGAGGCTCGCTGGTTATTGCAGCGAATTGCTGAACGTGGTTTTTAAGGAGAGTTGAATTGCCGCGTGTCTGTCGTCTGGAAATCTGAAGAATGCAAGTCTAATAAACAGGGAATAGTATGGAAGTTAGGAGGTGGAATATACAGCTCCTCTGGGATACATATTGTTGTTGTTCTAGTTTCAGCTACTCGGAACAAAAGTTCCAAGTAGCACGGGCTATGGTGAGCCCGTAGTGAACTTACCTGGCACAGGAGCGGGGCTGTAACTTCTCCGTCTGGGATACGATAATAAAGATTAAGTCATCCAAAAGGTGGCACGGGCATAAGTAGCCCGTAAGTCTGGGATTCATATCACTGTCAATACACAGGTATTGCTGGGTGAACGTGTCATCCTTCACCTCTCCTAGCTTCTTACCGTCCCTGTGTGCTCCATTATCTTGAGTTATCTTGAGATGATTTCGGGGCCTTTTAGTGTCCCCGCGGCCCGGTCCTCGACCAGGCCTCCACCCCCAGGAAGCAGCCCGTGACAGCTGACTAACACCCAGGTACCTATTTTACTGCTAGGTAACAGAGGCATAGGGTGAAAGAAACTCTGCCCATTGTTTCTCGCCGGCGCCTGGGATCGAACCCAGGACCACAGGATCACAAGTCCAGCGTGCTGTCCGCTCGGCCGACTGGCTCCCTGCCCTCCCTGCGATTATGCTCCGTCTCTTCCACAACGTTCCGTTCTCAGTTAATACCCCAAATTAATCCCGAAACAGCCTCTTGTCTTCATAATCCTCTATCCCATCCTATATTATATATGTTTTAAACCCTTTATACAATCCTACGGTTTATATACCGAAAATTCTCTACTCACTTCTGTACCTCCTTACTGTATCTCCCCTCACCCTTCACTCTGACACACACACTCACTCTCTGCATTCAACGCCTTTCTCGTAGTTTAAATTAGATATATATATATCCGTGGTAAGTGCCAGACCCAAACATTTCAATGTCCTATATTCGTCCTGCAACCATGGAAAACAACATGTATTATTTTTATGGTGTCTCAATGTAGTTTGAACAACAGCCTGTTGGACCAAGCTCTTACTAGTCATGACTGGCCCCGGGCCGGGCTTGGGAAGTAGAACAGCTCCCAGTAGAACAACCCAGGTACAATCCAAGCACCGGGTATTTGTGTGTACCCAACACCAGTCTGGGTGCTGTTTGGACAACAGGGGCCAGATTCACGAAGCAGTTACGCAAGCACTTACAAACGTGTACATCTTTCCTCAAGCTTTGACGGCTTTGGTTACATTTATTAAACAGTTTACAAGCATGAAAACTTCCCAATCAACTGTTGTTATTGTTATAAACAGCCTCCTGGTACTTCGGAGCTTATTAGCTGTTTAATAATTGTAAACAAAGCCGCCAAAGATTGAGAAAAGATGTACAGGTTCGTAGGTGCTTGCGTAACTGCTTCGTGAATCTGGACCCAGGTATGGTGTGTGTCTTAGTTGAATGTGAAAAAGGAAATGCTTGGTGAATCCCGACCAAGGTTAGCATTAGCTTGAGGATTTGTTGTCTTTATGGGACATTTCCCATCCTGACTGTCGTTGGTTCCGGGGATAAATTTCCCAAGGCCTAGTCTCTAACCAAGCCTGACTGGTCTGATAAACCAGGCTATTTATTGGACGCAGCTTCTCTCAGCCTGACGTATGAATCACAGCCCGGGTGATATAATATCTTTTGGTGATGGTTATCAAGTTCTGTCTTGGACCGTGAGAGGTCGGCCAGTTATGCCCCTTGTGTTTAAGAGGGAATGATGATATGTCTTGAGCCCTTGACGGTCAGTGGGGTTGGGGTGACATCTTGTATGTGGGTTCGATGTTGGTATCACATTCATGAAGAATTCGTTTGGACCGCTGATCTTCAGTGTTTTCAGGCGTTCACTGAAAACAGAATCGTTCTCTAGCCTCTGTATTTCACTCATCAATATTTTAATGTCCTTCACGGTGAATAGTAAGGCATTATAATTTATGCTTTTATCTGTGTTTGATCTGAGGATGAATAATTTCTCCCTTCATGAAATTAGACTTAATTTGCAAATTGACTTGCAACGAGACGAACAGCCGGGTGTCGAACAGTGTCAAAACTACCTCAGCACTTTGATTCATTTCCAGCCCACGTGCCAACCTAATTGTAGGGAGCATCATAACTGTCTGTATCCGAATATTTACAACCTCCCCGTCCAATATCCTGATCATTAATAGTATGTTGGTGTTGGTGAATTAGAGGTGGGGGCAGCCAGAGACTCCCTGTGCACGTCTGGCCAGGGAGACCGTCCCGGCCACACTGCCCTTCATGCAGGGAAAAATATAGAGGGGAGGGGGGAGCTACGAGCCTAAGGTAAATTATCAGGTTAAAATGTAAAGTATTATCATATACCACTTGGAAGGGATACCAGACAGACTAAGAGCTAGGTTATCAAGAGAGATTAAGAGGACTATGAGCGCTGGGTGAAGAAATGGTGGTCAACCACTTGGACCATCGGGGATCGAACGCCGACTTTGTAAAACGCAAGACCGTCGTTGTACCATCCAGTTCAAATGCATGGAAGGTTGCAGGAGGCGTGCAGTTATATTAGGACAAGGCATTTCTTTATTTTGTTTATTTAAATTCCCGCCTCCGCCGGGAATCTAACTTGGGCCATTAGGACTACGACCCCCCTAAGCGCTTCGACCCCCTCGCGGCCCACACACACACACACACACACCCTGTGTGTGTGTGTGTGTGTGTGTGGTGTGTGTGTGTGTGTGTGTGTGTGTGTGTGTGTGTGTGTGTGTGTGGTGTGTGTGTGTGTGTGTGTGTGTGTGTGTTCTGAAGCCCTATAGTAGAGTTGAGTGTAATGTGTTAAGACGTTGAGTTGAGAAGTAATGTGTGGACCTACTGGCTAAAATGCTCTATCCCGTCTAGTTTATACAAAATTGTATTGATAAGTTTCCAATTAGCTGGTTAGGGGACTCAGAGCAACACATTGATAAACAATTTATCCGATTCTGGCTTATAAAATTCCCATGCATAACTGAACACTTCAATTGGTAATGCTGGCCACCCCCGCCCCCTAAGCTCTGGCGCAGGAGTCATCAAACAATTATGTTTCCATTGGCGAAACCGATACATCTTTCATCTATTCGACTCTGTTTACATTTTCAACATAAATGAACTACGAGGTTGTCTCGACCAATAATAACTTTGGGTCGAGAGCAATCTCGCAGTGTTTCTGAGCTCGCAAACTGTTTTAGTAAATACGTAGCAAGCCGCCATGATCGAGGAAAGATGTACAGGTTTAGCATGTGAACACGTTAATGCTTGATGAATCCTGGCCCAGGTTTGCATCCTAGAAGCGTGTTGTCAAGAGATTCGAATACGTTTGAATTGAGGTCACTATTTTGCATTTGTTCAATGTGACTATATTACTTTTGATTGGCTACCCTTGCAAGTTACGACATTAGATCAATTTTTACTGATGTGTGTGTGTACTCACCTAATTGTACTCACTTAATTGTGCTGTGTCTCTGTCTGTCTGTCTCTCTGTCTCTCTCTCTCTCTCTCTCTCTCTCTCTCTCTCTCTCTCTCTCTCTCTCTCTCTCTCTCTCTCTCTCTCTCTCTCTCTCTCTTCTCCTCTTGTCAAAGGTTCCGTATTTGCCGGCATATGAGAAGATCTTAATTGACAGTGATATTTTGTGGTTAAATAATTAATAGTTTTGAGTAGGGCGTATCATGCATTTATTGAGGGTGATATGCAGTGGCTGTGTAGGGGAGCACGAGACAGTGTTGGCTCGTGACGCACCAAGACGGGCGTCCTAGCCCTCAGCAAGTACAGTATGTATCCGCCTGTGGGCGGTGGGCTGTGGGACCGGCTGTTGGAGTTGGGAAAGAGAACAGATTCCACCGAGGGTGGCACTCACATTAGCCGCCGCGAGGAACGCAAGAGCGTATTTTTAAGCAGTTGGAAAATGTAATTAACTGCGCGTCTCTTCCGGTTTGGACAACAATAACGGAGTTTTATTCATCGAGTTGCAGAAGCAACGGTGCAAAGCCCCTCCAGCCCATCCTCCACCCTCTGCTAATTAGTTCATCTGTAATTTTTGAGGGTTTATAGGACGTAATTTACACGTAGCTAATTATAGAGGGCAATTAGCGAAGGGGCAGTAAATTGGCCGCTCTCCTCTGCTCCGATCGGAAGATAAAGTTTATCAATTAGTTCTGTGATGCCTCCGGGAAGTATGGGGGTATTTGTGTGAGGGGACAGACGCGGTTGTCTAGCAGTCCTGTGGTCCATCTTGTTGTAGTTGGTTGTGGAGAGTATGGCAGTGGAGGAGAACACACTCGTGGGGCGTGGAGGCTGCCAAGGTCTGTGATATGTTGTGGCAAGCTTTGCAGGTAAGGGCCGTGTTCTGTTGTGGCAAGCTATGCAGGTAAGGGCCGTGTTCTGTTGTGGCAAGCTATGCAGGTAAGGGCCGTGTTCTGTTGTGGCAAGCTATGCAGGTAAGGGCCGTGTTCTGTTGTGGCAAGCTATGCAGGTAAGGGCCGTATTCTGTTGTGGCAAGCTATGCAGGTAAGGGCCGTTTTCTGTTGTGGCAAGCTATGCAGCTAAGGGCCGTGTTCTGTTGTGACAAGCTATGCAGCCAAGGACCGTGTTGTTTTAGTAAATATTTACCGAATCTTTCGCCACCGTGGAGCCAATAATGAATCAACGAATCGACAGATTCTTTTACTCGGGAATTAATTAACCCAGCAGATGAACTACAAAATATTTAATGAACTCAAAGAAAAAAAGCTTATGGTGTGTTAATGAACATGTGGAGTGGCTGGCGGGGCTCCCGGCCTTCCCCACTCCAAAAAAAAAAGGAAAATATTGACTTGTATGAGTGAGGGACCTTTACTGGGCTGGATGTGTCTGGAGGGGGAGTCGGGTTGTTACCAGGTCGTTAGTGACTGGTCTAATTTCATTAAGCGTTTAATCAACCATTTACGAAACCTGTACATCTTTCCTTAATCACGGAGGCTTTGTTTACATGTTTTAAACATTTTAGGAGCTTTCAAAACATCGCAATCCATGGTTATTATTACTATAAATACCTTAGGCTTTTGGAGCTCATAAATTGTTTAATGCAAATAAAGCCGCCATGCTTCAGAACATTGTATGAGTTTCGTAAATCCTTGACGAATCCTCGACCTGGGTGGTAGATATTGAAGTGTTGTAGTGTATATTGTCTGTTATGGTGTGGTGGTGGTGGTACTGAGGTGGACTGGTGGTGGTTGTGGTGGTGGTGAGGTGGACTGGTGGTGGTTGTGGTGGTACTGCAACCCGTCCTCGCAAATTTAATAAGTCAATATTGACTTATTAGTTGCGTGCATAGGTGACATACTTAACATAATAGTTTCCCTTGAAAATCTTCATAGAAAACACCGACCTTACCTAACCTTGTTAGTATGTTAAAATAAGCATCTTATAGCTTCGTAATTACAATTGTTACCAAACCTATTATAGGTATAGGTTAGGTAATAAATGTAATTACGAAGCAATAAGATGCTTGTCTTAACATACTAACAAGGATAGGTAAGGTCGGTGTTTTCTATGAAGATTTTAAAGGGAAACTATTATGTTTAGTATGTCACCTATGCACGCAACTAATAAGTCAATATTGACTTATTAAATTTGCGAGGACGGGTTGGGTACTGAGGGTGGACTGGTTGGGGGCGGGCGACACCAGACTAGGCAAGTGTCGAGGCTCGTAAACTGTGTAACAAACGTAAACAAATTCGTCAAGAAAACAATGCAGAGGTTCGTGAGTGTTTGATGATCGTGGCGTGGGTCATGTCTCCGTGGCTGGCACAGCCTCGTGTCACCATGACAACCTCTCCTCACTATGTCACATGTATTTGCCAGGCAAAAATCAAACACATGTAAAACATTTCCTCAATAATAAAAGCACAACACTTCCAGTACATAAATCTTTTTTGGAGGACTAAATATAATTTGGGGTTGGTTACTGGGTAAGGAACCGTTCCTTACATCAAGGAACCAGTCCGTTCTCTCATTTTGTCGCTGCAAAAGTGCACAACTATTTCGCTTGACCAGAAACGTACTAACCCAAGCAACCCACCTAATCTGTCACTGCCGATGCATAAAAAGAGTCAATATTGCACTGCTTTAATTTATACAAACACGTCGCATTTGTAACGGACTGGCCGATTTCGTCGAAAAATGAGACGTATTTCCACAACATATATCACCGTAATTTTGACGTTTTCTGTGCATCGGCCTCGATAGGTTAAGTGGGTTGGGGGGCCCACAGGTGGGTGGGGGCCGCTGGGGGCCCACAGGTGGGTGGGGGCCGCTGGGGCCCACAAGTGGGTGGGGGCCGCTGGGGCCCACAGGTGGGTGGGGGCCGCTGGGGCCCACAGGTGGGTGGGGGCCGCTGGGGGCCCACAGGTGGGTGGGGGCCGCTGGGGCCCACAGGTGGGTGGGGGCCGCTGGGGGCCCACAGGTGGGTGGGGGCCGCTGGGGCCCACAAGTGGGTGGGGGCCGCTGGGGCCCACAGGTGGGTGGGGGCCGCTGGGGCCCACAGGTGGGTGGGGGCCGCTGGGGCCCACAGGTGGGTGGGGGCCGCTGGGGCCCACAGGTGGGTGGGGGCCGCTGGGGCCCACAGGTGGGTGGGGGCCGCTGGGGCCCACAGGTGGGTGAGGGCCGCTGGGGGCCCACAGCCGGTGGGGGCCGCTGGGCCCCACAGCCGCCAACCGTAGGTAGGCTTGGTGCTATTTATGGAAAATAGGCACTGAGTTGAGCCAAATTTCCTCCATTACCACTCTGCTCAAAATGCAGCTGTTTAGCCAAACCAGAAACGTACAAACCCAAG